>ML781779.1:783951-807591 GCA_009831015.1 Picea engelmannii | reverse complement strand
TAATTAATTCTGGGTCTTCCATAATAACTGTTGGGGCCGACTTCTTATTCTTCCCTTTGTAGTTGTCTGATGACCAATCCGCAAAAGGGGATTTGGTCCTTATACAATTACCGACATGATTAGTCCACAATGGGGATTAATCCAATAACAATAATAATAATAATGACATGATTAATCCGCAATGGATATTTAATCCAATAATAATAAGAATTCTCTTCGCAGCTACATTATTTCAACACTCCCCCTTAACAAGAAGGGTATTCTTCATCAGCATCAGGCGAGAGAGGTTTGCATCATCAGTGGCATCTGGAGGACAGTACCGTCAATATCATCTTGAAACATTGGCTAGCACATTTACGAGTCATTAGAAGTTTTATTCATCAGCAACATCATCATTCTTGAAAGAATGCTATCGTCATGTGCATTAAAATATGTATCAGTAAAAATGATACCTCATCACAACACTAGGCTGGCACATCACAGTACTACACTAGCTCAATGTCACAGCAGTTAAGATGGTAGCTCAATGTCAGTCACATCTTGCTTTATGTCTAACAACTAGGTCAGAAGCAAGTAATATCATCATCTCGCTTTACGTCTAACAACTAGGTCAAAAGCGAGGAATCACAACGCCATGCTTTACGTCTAACAACGAGGTCAGAAGCATGACTCATCTTGATTTACGTCTAACAACGAGGTTAGAAGAAAGGAACACATCAACATCTCGCTTTACGTCTAACAACGAGGTCAGAAGTGAGGAATCATCTTGCTTTACGTCTAACAACTAGGTTAGAAGCAAGGAATCAACGGCATCATGCTTTACGTCTAACAACTAGGTCAGAAGCATGACTCATCTTGCTTTACGTCTAACAGCTAGGTCAGAAGCAAGNAGAGGCTTAGTCAACACATCAACAACCTGTTCATTTGTTAGCTAATGTACTGGAGCTTCAAGGCTCCTCTCTATACCATGTTGTGGATGAAATGATAGTGGATCCTTATGTGCTTCGACCTGTCGTGGAACATAGGATTCTCTGTCATTTTAATGCAGCTTTGATTGTCACATAGAATCGCGGTTGCTCTCATTTCCCAATCAAATAGGCCTGTCAGAAAATTTTGAAGCCATATAGCTTCGCAGCTAGCAGAACATGCGGCAATGTACTATGTTTCCGCTGTGTTGAGAGCAATACTAGATTGCTTCCTACTCTTCCATGAGATCATAGCTGATCCCAAACTGAAACAACATCCGGAAGTGCTTTTTCTATCAGCAATGCTTCCTGCCCAATCTGCATCAGTATATACACTCAGTGTGAAGTCATGATCTCCATCATAGCTGATACCATAATCCATTGTACCTTTAAGGTACCTCATCACATGTTTTGCAGCCACTAGGTGAACACATATGGGCTCTACCAGAAACTGACTCAAGGTGTTCACTGCAAAATAGATGCCTGGTCTGGTGTTCGTCAGGTACATCGGCGATTCAATAATCTGTCTGTACAGAGTGGCATCTATCAAGTTTGACAAAGTATCGACCAACAACTTCATCTTTGCTTCCATGAGAGTATTCATGGACTTGCATTCTAGCATGTCGAATCTCTTTAAGATTTCAACCGTGTACTTCCCCTGGTTAAAGAAGATTCTTTCCGGACTCTGTCATACCTCAAGATCTAAGAAGTAATGCATTAGGCCAAGGTATTTCATTTCAAATTCTGTGGCAAGTCTCTATTTACATTCAGCGATGAGATTTTCTTCTCGAGTTAAGAATAAGTCATCCACATATAGTAATAGTATTATTGGTTCATTATCCATGATCTTGAAGTAGAGATTTGAATCTACTTTACTCTTGGTAAATCCTAAGCTCGTCAAGAAACTATCTATATGGCCATACCAAGCTCTGGGAGCTTGCTTCAATCTGTATAAGGCTTTCTTCAATTGGCAGACATGAGACTTCTTGTCTTCAACCTCAAATCCTTGGGGTTTCTCTATATACACTTCCTCTTCGATAACACCATTCAGGAAAGTTGTCTTCACATCCATCTGGTGCAGCTTCCACTTCATCTTGGCAGCAAGATCTATAATGGTTCTGATCGAAGTGTATCTAGCCACAAGAGCGAATGTCTCTTCATATTCAATACCTTCCTTCTGGGAAAAGCCACGAACGAAAAATCTTGCTTTATATTTCTCAATACTTCCATCAACAACATGTTTTATTTTGAAGAGCCATTTTGATGATACCACATCCTTACTTTTTGGTCAGGGAACTATTTCCCATACATCATTATTTATTATGGATTGGTATTCCTCTATCATGGCATCTGCCCATTCCTTCTTTTGGATGGCCTCTTCAAAACATGTGGGTTCTTCATCAAGTATATTACACATCAAATCCATGTAACTGGAGAATGGATTTGGTCTCTTCACCTGTCTCGTGGTTCCTTCTAGAACACCATACTTCTCTCCATATTGAATAAGCTCTCTTGCCCAAGCAGGCTTTCTTTTATGGGAGAAGGTCATTTGAGGAGGTTCTTGAATTTCCGTTATGTCATGATCTTTAGGAATCTTCTCATCAGGGGAAGCTATGACTTCCCTTACAGGTTCTACAAATCTGGGAACTTCCCTCACAGATTCTGTCATCCTGGGATTTACAAGTTCCTCTTCATACATTTCTTCAAGATGGCATCTTCTCGATTTATTAAGTGAAGCTTCTTCATCAAAGGTCACGTCCCTGCTTATCTCAATATGGCGGTGACCAGGTATGTAGATTCTGAAGGCCTTAGATATCTCACAGTATCTCACAAATATTCCCTTCTTTCTAGAGGGTTCCATCTTGTTTCTTTTCTCTTTCGGTATATGGATAAACACTAGATAACCAAATATTTTGAGATGGCTTACCTTTGGCTTCTTTCCGATGAACATTTATTCTGGGCTCTTGAACCCAATTGCACTATGGGATAGTCTGTTCTGCACATAAACAACTGCCATAGTTGCTTATACCCATAAGCACATAGGAAGATCTTGATCGTGAATCATGGTCTTCACATCTTCCATAATTGTTCTGTTCTTCCTTTCAGCTACACTGTTTTGTTGAGGATTATAGGGAGTAGTTAGTTCCCTCTTTATCCCGACATATCTGCAGAAGCTTACGAATTCCTTAGAGGTATTTTCTCCTCCATTATCTGACCTGAGTATCTTAATCTTTCTTTCGGAAATATTCTCTATCAAGGCTTTGAATTCCTTGAATTTACTGAATACTTCATCTTTAGATTTTAAGAAATATATCCAGGTCTTACAAGAATAATCATCAATAAATGATACATAGTATACATAACTTCTAATGGAGGATGATGGCATTGGGCCACACACGTATAAATGAATGAGTTCCCATGCTCCTTCTGCTTTGTTGTCCCTCTTTGGAAAAGGGTTCTTGATGTTCTTCCCTTGTGCACATCCATTGCATATGCCTTCCTGATCAACCTTGAGTTCTGGTAAACCTGTGACAGCTTTGCATATGTAAGGTAGTGCCTTGTAGTTGATGTGGGGCAATCTTCTATGCCAAAGTTCGCATGATTTTTCAATAGCATGGGTCAAAGCAGTTTCTGGCTGACCCTTCAGCTTATATAAACCATTTTCTTCACTTCCGATGACGATTGCTTCATTTAATGTTTCTCCCTTATCCCACATAAGAACTTCTCCATCTATGAAGGAAACTCTATAGCCTTTCTTATCTAAAGTTGATATGGAGAGTAAGTTCTTCTTTAGGCCCGGTACATAGAGTACGTCCTTCATTGTTATTGAGTTTTCTGAAGCTATCTTGTAGTTTGATTCTCCTATTCCCTTGATGGAATATTGATAATCATCTCCAAGAGTTACATTCTGAGAAAACTTCTTTTCTGAAATACAAGAGAGTATTTTTCTTACCCATCATATGCTTTGATGCACCGCTATCCATGAGCCATGTGTCCTCTCCAGGTGATATAGATCCTAAGAGAGATGAGATCAATACATGATCCTTAATCATCTTCATAGGTGGTTCTTCATCTTCGTCAATGTGAGTGTAACATCCTGCTCTGGTGCACCGAGAAAACATATTCTTTGAGGACACTTGCTCGCAAGTGATCCAGACTTTTATGATATTAAAACATTTATCCTTGATTATGATGCGTTATGATAGCTGACATGATATTCTACTTCTTTGACATAGACATGTTCTATTGACTCATTTTTATTGAGTGTACAGGGTTTTGTACCTTGAGGATGCAGAGGCATCAATGGAACCCCTTGGACTCTGGATTGAGTCAGAGAGTGTGCTATTTGGGTTGATTTATTTATTGTGATATTTGATTGATTTGATGATATGATGTGGACACGTTCTGACATGATTATTGATGATTCAGGCTGACGATAGCTTGTCGACCAGACTCACATATGGAGTAAAGGGGCCACACACGATTTCCAGAGAGGTTGAGGGAGAGGGGTGGACAACATCCCTGCCACAATCTACTAGCACTCCCGCAGTGGCTCAAACTGTAGGTTAACGATTACCTAGTTCAAGAGGATCCTTGATGCCGTGAGGGCAGACTGCGACAGTCACTCACGATGATTCTAAGGGGCATGCAATAAGGCGGGGGCCTTATTCCTTAGAGCCCTTAGTCTCCCACAAGTTCACCTGGCAGAGTGTTGACTCCAAGGGTTATAGATGTCTACCAATCAGTCAAGTTGGCAAGTGGCACCCTTGGAGCACGTGGTGCATCCTGAAGGGCACGTCGCGCAAAAGAAACACAAGTTGGCGAGTGGCACCCTTGGAGCATGTGGTGCATCCGTAAGGGCATGTCGCGCAAAGAAACAACCAAGGCGAGTGGCACCCTTGGAGCACGTGGTGCGTCCTGAATGACACGTCGCATTGATGTTGAGGAAGGAACAAACCTAGATGGCCCTAAGACATTTAACACCTTAAGAAATTCTTAAAACAACTTCCCTAAATAATTGTCGCCCAGTTCGGAATCTAAACCTAGGTCTAAAACTTCTTTAGGGTAAAAATTTTTTTAGCCTTAAAAAAAAGACCCTATAAAAATAAAAATAAAGATATAAACTAAAACCCACTTAAGTAATAGTTTTAGTCTTCTTAAATTTAGGGGGTAAAATGAAGAGAGGAATAATTTAATTAAAATCCATGGTTTTAAATTGTAAAGAAGAAATAAATTATTTAACTTGTGGAAGTATAAAAAGATTTTAAAATAATAATAAAGGGAAAAGAGTAAATAGCGCAACTACCATTTTGGCTCTAATAAAAAGGGGAAAGAAGGGAATAATAAGAATTAGGAATCTAAGTAATGGAGGAAACATAATAAAGGAAAGTTGGGAACTTATGGTAAAAAGCGAGGTCAACATAGTAAAGAATCTGCAATTAAGAACCTTCTAATTTGAGCTAATTTAACAACTTCATTTTTAAGGAAATTATTTAAAACATGTAAGGGGATCTAGGAACACCTAGGAGGAAATTTAGGAGCAACTCTAGGTGGGTGAGGGAAATGAGTCATTTAATAATTTAAATAAAATAATTATTGGAGGAAAGAGGGGGATGGATGTCACTTGTGCGAAGGAGAATATTTTTATTAAAACTTAATTAAAATGTGATTTAGGGAAAGTTGGAGGGTGAAAAAACTCTATAAAATAAAGGGAAGATGAGGAAGACGAGGATCGACTGTTAGCATAATGTTACGCTGCCGGATTGTGACTTGACTGATTACTTGTGAGAAGTTGGGATTTTCTCAGCTCGGATAGGAGTGGTAGCTCGGCCTTGCGAGGCGATCTGGGAAGCTAGACATACCATCTGGATAGAGTGTGGCCCCTTTGCGGCTCGGGGGGATAAGGGGGAAGCAGAATACCCCTATCGATTGGCTGGGAGGTACTGGTGAGGTCTCGACGGTCGACGAGCCGGAGTGGCAAGGAGTGCGGGACATCATTCGAGGCGGGCGTTAAGGAAACGATACACATTTATGTTGATTGATAGAATTTTGTAGAATGTATGCTTTAGATCTGCCGATGTATTGAGTAGGAAACTGTAGGTGTAGTTTGTGACTGAAATTTTTATATCCGGGCTGATTTATTTTTTGATTGATCTCCCTGTGGTGTCGGTGGTGACCCTTGCGCCGCTCTCACCATGCTCTTCGATTTACGTTTTCGACTGTGTTCTCCTTCTTCAATCAGTATTGCTTATTAGGCGAATCTAGTGAGCCTGGAAATGATTGATGGCTGCCTTCCCTTCCCTTGCTAAGCATCTCTCTTAACCTTCGTTGGCTGAATTATCTGGTGAGTTACCCTTGGATTACTTCTCTCCCCGACCAAATTTTACATCTCTTACCGTGTTTTCCTTGCCGTCAGCAGTTTATATTTTAAATGAATTTTTCGTCTCATATTTAAATGGCGAATTGTGATCTGTATTGTAAGTAGTGAATGCTTCGTTGGTACGACAGAGGTTTATTAAAAACGAACGTTTCAGATTTTATCCCATGGGGCATTCATACATGATAATTCAATTTGAAAATCTAAATTCATATTCAAGGGAGAAAACGTATATATATATATTTTATTACTTATTTTTTTTGTAATCAAGGGAAAATCGTATTTTAATTGCTTATTTTTAACTGTTATTTTGATCAATGGCGAAATCGTATTTTTTTTTTTTTACCATTGTAGTATTCTTGATTAAAGGTGAAATCGTATTCTGGCTTTCGGCAGTGGTCGATCTTAAACGCTGGCTGGGATACATGCAAAATGCCCTTAGACCTCACTTATCGACTGTGTTTTAAATTGATTGTGATTCTATTAAGTGGGGGTTGTCGTTTTCCTTTCTTACTTGATGTCTGGGATGGAGTCACTGTGAGAACCTTCTTCATGAATTATTGATTTACGGTTTTTTCCCCTGCTGTTTTACCGCTTGGTTTTAGATCTACGTACCAGTGCTGAGATCCATCCTTAACGGACAACCCAAGCAATCCCAACCATAAATGTATGTTCTTGTGGACAGTGATAGTGTATCCATTCCTGTAGACTACGAACCCCTCCCAGCGACTGCAACAGAGAGAAATAACCTCATTCTTGGACCCAACGTATCTCAATACTTGACAGAGTTCCCGGATTAAAGGGTGGCGCACCGCAGCTTCATTCCAAGATTCATTTGGAATGGAGATTATTTGATTTAAGGGTTCTGTGCGTAGACTTAGCCTTGACGCTCGTGGTCGTATTTTGGTTTGGCTAGAATAGACACTGCAGGTAGTTTATTGCACGTTTAATTCCAAAACATATGTTCCAAGATTTTAGCCGACAGAATGGTTGGGTGACATTGATTTAGCTGTAAATTATTTACACGATAGTGAATGACGGTTCGAATGACTGTGATTTAGCAGGAATCTTTACTGCCAGTTTTGGGAGTTGTCCTAATTTAAAAATGGCATTATTTGCAACAGCAGTGACTTCATTTCTGAACCTTAAAAACCTTGACAACCGTACCCCGTGCATCTTGTTGCTTGGACAGAGACTTAAATTACCCCGTGCGTTTTGCTGCTTGGACAAAAATTTCCTTTACCTTGTGCGTCTAGTTGTTGGGATAGAATTAATTGCACCTACCTGAGTTTAACTTAGTTCATATTTAAATAGGTATTGCAGTGGTTCAATATACACTATTCACTACACCATGCTCTATGCTTTAGAACATTCAATTTAAGAAAATGATGTTAATATTTTTATGGTATTAGGGTGATGATCCCTGTAAAGTAATGCTTAATGTTAATAATTACGGTCAAGTTAATGATAAAGTTATTATGGTTTTGGTAATGATAAATGTAATGCAACACTTATTGTTAATGCTTATGGTCAAGTTAATATTACCGTTAGTTGTTTTATGGTGATGATTATGTAATGAATCGTTTAAATTTAATCCCAATGGCTATGGAATGGTTAAGGTTAATGTTGTTATCGTTTATGGTAAGGTTAATGTAGTTGACATAAATAAAGTATCAGATGTAATGTGATGGACATGGTATTAGTTATTGCAATGAAAAATGAAAAATGGTTGTGGTAGGGATGATAAACTAATTATCATCAATAGCAGATTATATAAGGTCCTAAACTAAGCGCATTGAATCATTATGATATGCTAAATGGGGATGTACAAATAATTGAAATTGCCTTGGTAATGAAATTGCATTTAATTTGGATTTTCTATTAATTGAATTTACAATTATTGAATAACGCATCGTAGAGGACGTGGTTGATCCTTAAATATTGTTGTACTTGGATGTAAATAATTTTTGCTTGGTCTGCTGGGGTCGGGCGGGATGTAGACACCTCCATGTTCTCCATTGGGTTCCTTCTGCAGGGTGCTTTTATTCGATTGGCTTAGGGTTTGGTTGTCAAATTTAGGGTTAATAAAGTTGTTGTTATGTGTATGCTAATGTTTAGGGTTGGGTTAATTTCAATGTTAGTACTATAATTGGAATTGTCCAAACTCATAGTTGTATGATATCAGACTCTTCGATCTGGTAAAACTAGTCACTCTATACATAAGTCTATGTGTGTGATTATTTTTTTGTGTGTAAATAATCCAGTGCCGTATCAAGAGTCTTGGGCCCTTTAAAGTCAGGGTTTCCACTCTTGCGACACACCTCTAAGGTTGTATCAGTAGTCTCGGGCTCTTTAAAGGCAGAGTTCCCACCACTGCGACCTCCTGACAGAGATTACTAGTTTATGCCTGAGGAGTCGGCCAGGAGCCTATCTGACCTTCTCTCTCTCCGGAGCAGAGAACTAAGATTAAACGCTCTTCTTTCCTGTGAAGAAATAGTAAAATCTACCACTATGGATTCTTCCATCTGTGTTCATATTGTACATAACACAGTATGTCGTTTAATGCTTGCAGTTACTTGTTGTGCGCCTTATGTCTATGGTCGTTTAATGCTTGCAGTTACTTGATTGTGCGCCTTATGTCTTCTTGTTGTGATCATTGTGGTTGTGTCTTGTTAGTCATCGGGTGGCGACGTAGAGTCAAGTGTGTCTGTTTCCTTTTTACACGCGCGCACACACCTTAAACAAAAAAAAAATGCACGTGTTATCAGAGTTGTTGACGAACGAGAATGTTGTTACATATGGTATCAGAGCCAGTTCGACCCGCGACTTGGGATTCACTACGGCTTTCGTGACATGATTTGATTTGATTATACTTTTGTTGACCGAGTTGATTGTGTGCGTGCAGGTAATCATGGTTAGAGGACACCACGGAGGTAGACGATGAGGTGCTAGGGGAGGAGGCATGACGCCTCCAGTAGCATCCACGCTTGAGGGGTCTAACCTCCAGGGAAGCAAGCAGGTTCTCGGACAGGAGAAGATAGCAGTTGGCGACGTGGCCGGGATGATGAGATATTTTTAGCGCGTGTCCGAGGCACTGATCATCCACTTGGATAGAGATGAGGCCAAGGCACCGGCACCTGCTGAGGTTCCACCGCGCGCACCGACCGTTACTGGTAGCATTCACCGTGAACTCGAGAAGGTCAAATTTCCTGAGTTCTTTGGTGCCCCGGATGACTCAGCCCCCGAGGCATGGTTGGAGAACATGCTGATGTGCTTCGCACTTTGCAATTATACCTCCAACATGAAGGTCTGCATGGTGGTATTTCAACTGAAGGGGAGCGCTCTTCTATGGTGGAAGACGCTCCTACCGCAGCTGAACATGGTCATCGAATATGTGTCATGGGAACTGTTCGAGGAATGGTTCCGAGAGAGGTATCTTTCAGAGGAATTCATTGAGTGTCAACTTAATGAGTTCAACGCTTTACGACAGGGAGGTTGTACGGTGCCCGAGTACAAGGCATGTTTTATGGAGCTACTCCGGTATGCTCTACACCTTAACACAGAAAAACTTAAGGCCAACAGGTTCATGTTTGCCTTTATTGGCAGCTTGCGTGAAAGGGTTAGGATTTTGATGCCTCAAACCTTGCACGACGCCATCCAAAAGGCCCTCATAGTAGAGGAGGATCTTATCAGTGGGGGTCATACTAGGACTAAAGCGAGACTAGCAGGGTAGGGTTCATCTGGTACACCACAGCATCAGACCCCAACGAGACATATGTCGGGATATCTTGGCTTCCAGAGAGGATCCACTTTCACTACACCCCAACGACCGCCACCTCAACAGTGGGCACCTTATCGGGGACCACAACATCAGCAACAACATCGCCCACAACAATAGAAGTTTAGGCCTGTTCAACAGAACAGACCTGGTTTCTAGGCCGGTGGGCCATCATCTTCTACTTCAGGTACCAGGACTACTGGGCCGAAGAAGGGGTGTTGGACGTGTGGGGAGCCACACTACCAACACGACTGTCCTGTGGAGAGGACCAGAGTGTCCGGATCAACCGGACCCACTACCGTGGGAGATATGGGCAAGGCCCATCGGATTCATGTGGTGGTGAATAACCACCAGGCAGAGCACCAGTCGACTGTGCTCGATATGACAGGTATTGTCGCTGACCAGACCCTTAGTATTTTGATAGACCTAGGTGCTACTGAGAGTTTCATTTCTGGTGCAGCGCTAAAAATGATTAACGTAAAGGCAGTTGAACAGGATGAGTTTAGCTGCGTAGAGATGGCTTCGGGAGCCAAACAAAAGGTTGGAGGAAAGGTTACGAGTTGTGCCCTTAACCTGGGAGAGTTTTTCACGAGGGTCAACTTGTACGTCATGATCTTAGGATCTTATGACGTCGTGATCGGTATGGATTGGTTGGAATCGCATGAGGCGATACTCAACTGTAAGACGAAACAGTTAAGCTTGGTTGATGACGAAGGACAAAGACGTGTGATTGTAGGATGGAGCCAAGGAGTTTCCCTGAGGTTCGTCTCTTCCTTACAGTTACAAAAGAGTATGCGCAAGGGGTGCAATCTTTATGCGATCCTCGCGCTAAACGAAAAGGGAGTGGTGGAAGGTCTGGAACACCTTTCCTTGGTGAAGGTGTTTGTGGACGTATTTCCAAAGGAGTTACCAGGGATGCCACTGGAAAGGGAATTGGAGTTTACCATAGACCTGAAACTGGGGACCAAACCGATAGCAAGAACGCCTTATCGGATGTCGACCCTGGAGTTGCAAGAGTTGAAAATGCAACTGAAGGAGTTGCTGTACTTGGGACTGATACGTCCTAGTGTGTCACTGTGGGGTGCACCTGTTATTTTCATTCGGAAGAAGGACGGATCTTGGAGGCTTTGCATTGACTACCATCAACTGAACAAGGCTACCATCAAGAATCAGTATCCCTTACCAAGAATTGATGATTTGTTTGATCAAATGAAGGGTGCGACGGTGCTCTCCAAGATCGATTTGCGATCGGGGTACCACCAGTTGCGGATCAAGGAGGATGACATCCCTAAGACCACCTTTAAGACGAGATTTGGACATTATGAGTTTACTGTTTTACCGTTTGGACTAACAAACGCCCCGGGGGTATTTATGAGTTTGATGAATGGGGTGTTCCGCGAGTACTTGGACAAGTCCGTCCAAGTATTCATTGATGATATCTTGATCTACTCTCAGATGAAGGAGGAGCATGACAAGCACTTGCGCTTGGTACTACAGTGTCTACAAGAGAACAAATTGTATCAGAAGTTGTCCAAATGCTCTTTTTATCAATCAAGGATTCACTACTTAGGGAATGTCATCTCCGACGAAGGTATCACCATGGATCCAGCCAAGGTTGAGGCTGTTATGGAATGTCCTGTGGCGACGAATGTCACATAAGTGCGTAGTTTAATGGGTTTAGCAGGATACTATCGACAGTTTGTCGAGGGATTTTCTAAGATAGCAAATCCGATCACGGAATTGCAGAAGAAAAACAAGAAGTTTGTTTGGACCGAGAAATGCGTGCAAGCATTTCGAAGGCTTAAAGAGTTGTTGGCCACAACACCGATACTAAAGGTCCCTGACATGGACGTAGACTTCTTGGTATGCACTGACGCATCCAAGGAAGGTTTAGGTGGAGTCTTGATGCAAGACGGATGAGTGATTGCTTACATTTCGAGGAAACTGAGAAGGCATGAGGAGAACTACGCGACGCATGATTTGGAGTTATTAGCCATCGTATATGCCTTGAAGGTTTGGAGACACTACCCTGTGGGATGAAAATTTGAACTAAAAACTGATCATTGTGGACTACAACACATTTTTACACAAAGCGACCTGAATGGGCGACAACGGCGTTGGTCAGAATTGATTAGCGAGTACGACTTCGAGATTACTTACATAAATGGAATAGTGAACCGAGTGGTGGATGCCTTTAGTCGAAGGCTGTGCATATTTTCGGTGTTTCCTCTTCAGATGAACTTACGTGAGAAAATTCTCACTTTACAGCGTGACGACGAATGGTACAAAGAGGTCAAGGGTTTTATCGGACAAAACACAATGATGGTACCACGATATGAGGGATATTCATTTGATAGCGATGGTTTATTGAGGTTTAAAAGTCGTATTTACATATCGCCAAATGACGAGTTGAGGATGTTGATCCTGAGCGAGGCTCATAAAGCAGTCTACATGGCTCACTCGGGAGTCACGGAGATGAGGGCAGACCTTAAGCCCTTATTCTTCTGGAAGGGAATGAAGGCTGACATAGTCAACTTTGTGGCTAGATGTCTAGAGTGTCAGCAGGTAAAGGCTGAACATAGACACCCGACATGATTACTTCAACCACATACCATTCCGAAATCGAAATTGGAAGTTATTTCGATGGATTTTATTGTTGGATTGCCACTGACGGCAAGGAGACATGACTCGATTTTTGTAGTAGTAGACACTCTGACGAAGAGTGCTCACTTTATTCCTATGCATACGACGTATCATGAACCTGACATAGTGAGAGTTTTCATTAGTGAGATTGTGAGGATGCATGGCGTGCCTAAGAAGATTATATCCGATCGAGGATCAGTGTTTACTGGACGATTTTGGACGATTTTCCAAGAGGCCTTGGGAACCCAACTTAATTTTAGTACTGCGTATCACCCAATGACTGACGGACAGACCGAACAAACGAACCAAACCTTGGAAGACATGTTGCGCATGTACGTGATGGACCAACAAAAGAGTTGGGAGGAATTATTACCTCTAGTAGAGTTTTCTTACAACAACAGTTACCAGAGCACCATTAAGATAGCGCCTTTTGAGTTTCTTTATGGGCGACCGTGTCGGACACCCTTGAGTTGGGATCGACTTGAGGATAGGGTCTTGGTGGGACCAGAAGCGATCCAAGAAATGGAAGAGCAAATGTAAACCATAAGACAAAGCATTAAAGAAGCGCAGGATCGACAGAAGAGTTATGTCGATGCGCACCGAGTCGACCGTAGTTACGAGGTCGGAGATCGAGTCTTCTTGCGGTTTAAACTTCATAAGAGTTCGATCAAGTTTGGAAAGGGAGCTAAACTCTCTCCTAGGTTCGTGGGACCTTTCAAGATTGTGGAGAGAAAGGGGCCCGTGGCCTATCGAGTAGCCTTGCCTGATTCTTTGAGGCATATGCATGATGTTTTTCATGTATCTGTTTTGAGACATTATATTAGTGATCCAACACACGTGATTGACATGAGTTCCTTGCAGGTATCGGACGAGGGAACGCTCACGGCTGATCCGGTCCGCATCTTAGATCATTGCGTTCGACAGTTACGACGTTGAATGGTAGATCAGGTCAATTTCCAGTGGGACAGTTATAGTCTGCACTCGGCGACCTGGGGGGACGCATATGATATGCGTCAGCAGTTTCCATTTTTGTTTGATAGATAGACTTATGATACTGTGATACATTTATTTTGGAATCTATACTGAGAATCTTCGGGACGAAGTTTAGACCAAGAGGGGGTGTATGTAACATCCTGCTCTGGCGCATCGAGAAAACTTATTCTTTGAGGACACTTGCTCGCAAGTGATCCAGACTTTTATGATATTAAAACATTTATCCTTGATTATTATGCATTATGATAGCTGACATGATGTTCTACTTCTTTGACATAGACAGGTGCTATTGACTCAGTTTTATTGAGTGTACAGGGTTTTGGACCTTGAGGATGCAGAGCAATCAATGGAACCCCTTGGACTCCGGATTGAGTCAGGGAGTGTGCTATTTGGGTTGATTTATTTATTGTGATATTTCATTGATTTGATGATATGATGTGGACACGTTCTGACACGATTGTTGATGATGCAGGCTGACGATAGCTTGTCGACCAGACTCACATATGGAGTAAAGGGGCCACACATGATTTCCATAGAGGTTGAGGGAGAGGGGTGGACAACAACCCTGCCACAGCCTACTAGCACTCCCGTCGTGGCTTGAATTGTAGGTTAACGATTACCTAGTTCGAGAGGATCCACGATGTCGTGAGGGCAGACTGCGACAGTCACTCATGATGATTCAAAGGGGCGCGCAATAAGGCGGGGGCCTTATTCCTTAGATCCCTTAGTCTCCCACAAGTTCACCTGGCGGAGTGTTGACTCCAGGGGTTATAGATGTCTACCAATCAGTCAAGTTGGCAAGTGGCACCCTTGGAGCATGTAGTGCATCCTGAAGGGCACGTCGTGCAAAAGAAACACAAGTTGGCGAGTGGAACCCTTGGAGCATGTGGTGCATCCTGAAGGGCATGTCGCGCAAAGAAACAACTGAGGAGAGTGGCACCCTTGGAGCACGTGGTGCGTCCTGAAGGGCACGTTTCATTGATGTTGAGGAATGAACAAACCTAGATGGCCCTAAGACATTTAACACCTTAAGAAATTCTTAAAACGACTTCCCTAAATAATTGTCGCCTAGTTCAGAATCTAAACCTAAGTCTAAAACTTCTCTAGGGTAAAATTTTCTTTATCCTTAAGAAAAAGACCCTATAAAAATAAAAATAAAGATATAAACTAAAATCCACTTAAGGAATAGTTTTAGTCTTCTTAAATTTAGGGGGTAAAATGAAGAGAGGAATAATATAATTAAAATCCTTGGTTTTAAATTGTAAAGAAGAAATAAATTATTTATCTTGTGGAAGTATACAAATATTTTAAATTAATAATAAAGGGAAAAGAGTAAATAGCACAACTGCCATTTTGGCTGTAATAAAAAGGGGAAAGAAGGGAATAATAAGAATTAAGAAACTAAGCAATCGAGGAAACATAATAAAGGAAAGTTGGGAACTTATGGTAAAAAGTGAGGTCAACATAGTAAGGAATCTGCAATTAAGAACCTTCTAATTTGAGCTAATTTAGCAACTTCATTTTTAAGGAAATTATTTAAAACATGTAAGGGGATCTAGGAACACCTAGGAGGAAATTTAGGAGCAACTCTAGGTGGGTGAGGGAAATGAGTCATTTAATAATTTAAAGAAAATAATTATTGGAGGAAAGAGGGGGATGGACGACACTTGTGTGAAGGAGAATATTTTTATTAAAACTTAATTAAAATGTGATTTAGGGAAAGTTGGAGGGTGGAAAAACTCTATAAAAGAAAGGGAAGATGAGGAAGAAGAGGATCGACTGTTAGCGTAAAGTTACACTACCGGATTGTGACTTGACTGATTACTTGTGAGGAGTTGGGATTTTCTCAGCTTGGATAGGAGTGGTAGCTCGGCCTTGCGAGGAGAGCTGGGAAGCTAGACATACCATCTAGATGGAGTGTGGCCCCTTTACGGCTCGGGGGGCTAAGGGGGAAGCACAGTACCCCTAGCGATTGGCTGGGAGGTACTGGTGAGGTCTCGACGGTCGGTGAGCAGGAGCGGCAAGGAGCGCGGGACGTCATTCGAGGTGGGCGTTAAGGCAATAGTACGCATTTATGTTGATTGATAGAATGTTGTAGAATGTATGCTTTAGATCTGCCGATGTATTGAATAGGAAACTGTAGGTGTAGTTTGTGACTGAAATTTTATATCCTGGCTGATTTATTGGTTGATTGATCTCCCTGTGGTGTTGGCGATGACCCTTGCGCCGCTCTCACCATGCTCTTCGATTTACGTTTTCGACTGTGTTCTCCTTCTTCAATCAATATTGCTTATTAGGCGAATCTAGTGAGCCTGGAAATGATTGATGGCAGCCTGCCCTTCCCTTGCTCTGCATCTCTCTTAACCTTCACTGGCTGAATTATCTGGCAAGTTACCCTTGTATTACTTCTCTCCCTGACCAAATTTTACATCTCTTACTGTGTTTTCCTTGCCGTCAGCAGTTTATATTTTAAATGAAATTTGGGTCTCATGTTTAAATGGTGAATTGTGATCTGTATTGTAAGTAGTGAATGCTTCGTTGGTACGACAAATGTTTATTAAAAATGAACGTTTCAGATTTTATCCCACGGGGCATTCACACATGATAATTCAATTTGCAAATCTAAATTCATATTCAAGGGCGAAAACGTATATATTTTTTTTATTACTCTTTTTTTTTTTGTAATCAAGGGCATATCGTATTTTAATTGCTTATTTTTAACTGCTATTTTGATTAATGGAAAAATCGTATTTTAATTGTTTTTGACCATGGTAGTATTCTTGATTAAAGGTGAAATCGTATTCTCGCTTTCAACAATGGTCGATCTTAAACGTTGGTTGGGATACATGCAAAACGCCCTCAGACCTCACTTATCAACTGTGTTTTAAATTGACTGTGATTATATTAAGTGGGGGTTGTTGTTCTCCTTTCTTACTTGATGTCTGCGATGGAGTCACTGTGAGAACCTTCTTCGTGAATTATTGATTTACGATTTTTGCCCCTGCTGTTTTACTCCTTGGTTTTAGATCTGCGTACCAGTGCTGAGACCCATCCTTAACAGACAGCCCAAGCAATCCCAACCAGAAATGTATGTTCTTGTGGATAGTGATAGCGTATCCCTTCCTGTAGACTACGAACCCCTCCCAACGACTTCAACAGAGAGCAGTAACCTCATTCTTGGACCCAGAGTATCTCAATACTTGACAACGTTCCCGGATTAAAGGGTGGCGCACCGCAGCTTCATTCCAGGATTCATTTGGAACGAAGATTATTGCATTTAAGGGTTCTCTGTGTAGACTTAGCCTTGACGCTCGTGGTTGTATTTTGGTTTGGCTGGAATAGACACTGTAGGTAGGTTATTTCACGTTTAATTCCAAAACATATGTTCCAAGATTTTAGCCGACAGAATGGTTGGGTGACATTGATTTAGCTGTAAATTATTTACACGATAGCGAATGACAGTTCAAATGACTGTGATTTAACAGGAATCTTTACTGCCAGTTTTGGGAGTTGTCCTAATTTAAAACTGGCGTTATTTGCAACAGCAGTGACTTCATTTCTGAACCTTAAAAACCTTGACAACCGTACCTCGTGCGTCTTGCTGCTTGGACAGAGACTTAAATTACCCCATGCGTTTTGCTGCTTGGATAAAAATTTCCTTTACCCTGTGCATCTAGCTGTTGGGACATAATTAATTGCACCTCCCTGAGTTTAACTTAGTTCATATTTAAATAGGTACTGCAGTGGTTCAATATACACTATGCACTACACCATGCTCTATGCTTTAGAACAGTCAATTTAAGAAAATGATATTGATATTTTTATGGTATTAGGGTGATGATCCCTGTAAAGTAATGCTTAATGTTAATACTTATGGTCAAGTTAATGATAAAGTTATTATGGTTTTGGTAATGATAAATGTAATGTAACGCTTATTGTTAATGCTTATTGTCAAGTTAATATTACTGTTAGTTGTTTTATGGTGATGATTATGTAATGAATCGTTTAAATTTAATCCTAATGGTTATGGAATGGATAAGGTTAATGTTGTTATCGTTTGTGGTAAGGTTAATGTAGTTGACATAAATAAAGTATCAAATGTAATGTGATGGACATGGTATTATTTATTGCAATGAAAAATGAAAAATGGTTGATATTTTCTGGTAGGGATGATAAACTAATTATCATCAATAGCAGATTATATAAGGTCCTAAACTAAGCGCATTTAATCATTATGATATGGTAAATGGGGATGTACAAATAATTGAAATTTCCTTGGTAATGGAATTGCATTTAATTTGGATTTGCTATTAATTGAATTTACAATTATTGACTAGCGCATCGTAGAGGATGTGGCTGATCCTTAACTATTGTTGTACTTGGATGTAAATAATTTTTTCTTGGTCTGCTGGTGTCAGGCGGGATGTAGACACCTCCATGTTCTCCGCTGGGTTCCTTCTGCAGGGTGCTTTTATTCGATTGGCTTAGGGTTTGGTTGTCAAATTTAGGGTTAATAAAGTTGTTGTTACGTCTATGCTGACGTTTAGGGTCGGGTTAATTTCAGGGTTAGTACTATAATTGGAATTGTCCAAACTCATAGTTGTATGATATCAGACTCTTCGATCTGGTAAAGCTAGTCGCTCTGTATATAAGTCTGTGTGTGTGATTATTTTTTTGTGTGTAAAGAATCCAGTTCTGTATCAAGAGTCTCGAGTCCTTTAAAGGCAGGGTTTCCACTCTTGAAACACACCTCTAAGGTCGTATCAGTAGTCTCGGGCTCTTTAAAGGCAGAGTTCCCACCACTGCGACCTCCTGACATAGATTACTAGTTTATTCTTGAGCAGTCGACCAGGAGCCTATCCGACCTTCTCTCTCTCCAGAGCAGAGAACTAAGATTAAATGCCCTGCTTTCCTGTGCAGAATTAGTAAAATCTACTACTATGGATTCTTCCATCTGTGTTTGTACTGTACATAACACAGTATGTCATTTAATGCTTGCAGTTACTTGTTGTGCGCCTTATGTCTATGGTCGTTTAATGCTTGCAATTACTTGTTGTGCGCCTTATGTCTATGGTCGTTTAATGCTTGCAGTTACTTGATTGTGCGCCTTATGTCTTCTTGTTGTGATCATCGTGGTTGCGTCTTGTTAGTCATCGGGTGGCGATGTAGAGTCAAGTGTGTCTATTTCCTTTTTACACGCACGCACACACCTTAAACAAAAAAAAATTTGCACTTGTTATCAGAGTTGTTGACGAATGGGATGGTTGTTACAGTGAGCATGTTGCCTTTTGTGCTTCCTCTTGTACTCTTCTCTTCTGACTAGACAATTATTCGACTTGTGTCCCATCTTATCACAATAATAGCATTATATAGATGATAGATCTCGTCCCTTGCATTGTCCTTTCTTCTGAAAATTTCTTGAATGAGATTCTTGGTTGTTGAACTTGTTTGATGGTTGCGGTTCTCTCTGAGATTCCCTTTTGAAATAGGGTTTCTTCCTTTCTCCTTTTATATGAGTAGCTAGGGCTTTATCATCGTCCCTTGCTAGTAGTGCTTCACGGTTGGCTACCCTTGTCTCTTCTTGGGTGCATTCTTCCCATAGGCTTTCAAACTGTAGTTTTTCCTTTCTGCCACATACTAACTGGATGAAAGAATCGCAAGGTCTTGCGAGACCATTTAGGGCATTTATTACAAATTCATCTTCATCGATGGTGTCTCCAATCTCTTTCAATTGTTCTTTATTTCAGAGATTTGGGAGAAATATTCTTGAATCATTTCTCCTTTCTGCATCTTGGTATTCTTCAACTGAGTTGTAAGATTCATCTTTCGATTGATGTTATTTCCTTCATATAGTTTTCTTAGAGAATCAAACATCTCCTTCAGGGTTTTCTTTGACAATACATACAGGATCAGGTGGTATTTGATTGAATCTCCAATGATTCTTTGAGCCCTGATTGAGTCCTTTTGATGCTTCTCTTTCTCTACAACATCTTCAGGTTCCTCCACTTCTTATTTGATAAATCTTGATAGGTCATTCTCTGCAAGGATCAGACCGATCCTATAATTCTAGGCATGGAAGTTGTCTATGCCTTCTAGTTTCTCAACAAGCTTTGTGCTTGTAGACATCTTGTACTTTCGACAACCAAAATAACCAAAAATTGAAAATGTTCGAAATCAAATTTTGACCTTACCAGAAGGTGTGCTTGGCTAAGGTGAGTAGCATGGTGTCCTCAGATCTGAGAAAATCCAAATTTTACCCCGTCAAATCTGATCTGCAAATTTTTGGACTGGTGCTTCCGGTACTTCTGGTACTTCTGGTACTGGTTTTCTGGTACTTCTGGTACTTTTGTGAAACTAGGGTTTCACTTTCCATGAGATCCAACCACTGAAAAGGTGCACTCTAGGTGCCAAATTGATCCTTGGGGTAGGGCGCAACTTTCTAGGAGGTTAGGGAGCTGAAAAGAGATAATTTTTCAAAACCCTAATTTGCAGGTGCTGCAACAATGATGTTTTTCCTCTTCCAAATAGTGCTTTCTTCAGGTTGGCTCTGATACCATGTTAATGTTTATGCCATTATTATAGTTCTTTTCATTTCAATAGATAAGAGCATCATAAGAACAAGATCACTGAGAAATACACATTCACAAGAGACACAACATTTATCTTGGGAAACCCTCTAGGGGAAGAAAACCCAACAAAACATCCTTATCATAAATAGCTTAAACAATGTTCAAGAGATAACTCAAACCAATACAGAAAGTCCTCCCCAAGATATGCGCCACTCTTCTCCTCCTCTCTCTGGTAATTGCAGCTTGCCTCATAAGAGAAATGAGCAAGTGAGTTGTGTGTTTGAAGTGAGGCACTAGCCTCTTATTTATACAACACCGGCACGTGTGAAAGGTCAAAACTGGCAAGGCCGACCTCTCACTCCGGGTGGGTAAACCCACCTTTAATTAATTTTGGGTCTTCCATAATAACTGTTGAGGCCGACTTCTTATTCTTCCCTTTGTAATTGTCCGATGACCAATCTGCAAAATGGGATTTGGTCCTTATACAATTACCGACATGATTAATCCACAATGGGGATTGATCCAATAACAATAATAATAATAATGACATGATTAATCCGCAATGGGGATTTAATCCAATAATAATAAGAATGTTATTCGCAGTTACATTATTTCAACATATCCCTCATTCAAATTTGATCAAATGTGAACAAATGTCATAGAAAAGATGTGTTGTAATAAAAATTCCCAAATTATGAAGCTCATCCATCAACATTAAAACTCTGTAGAAAGCAAAATGAAATGGCATTTAAGTTTCATGAAATTCAAACGAAGAAAAAGAAAATAATATAAACTCAAACCAACCTCGAAACAAAGAAAACCAATACCAATTCAATCAAGTCAAAGGGAAACAAACAAAGAATCCAAGTAAAATTTCGAGGGACCCTAGATTTTGATTAAAGAAAAAAAAATGGGTTGTTTGGGCCCAACAAATGGTGACTCACTAGGTGAAGCAATTATCTCTGACCTATTAAACTTTCATCTTAGGGAAGAAGAATAAGACTTGGATATAATTTTAAGCTTCTTTGAAACAAATCCTCTTTAATATTACACAATATTAAGATTAGCTCGGATTTATAAAAAAATATCAAAAAAGAAGAAAATAATTATTTTATAGAGGATTATAACCTGAAGTTGTGTTTTAATCAAAGAGTCACGATGTTTATAAAATGACTTTAATACCATTGACAGATCCACTACTGCCAGCAGGCGTCCATAGCCCTGACATGGATGTCATTTAACCCACTCAAATTCTTTAATCCCATCCAAAAGTTGTATACACATGATGTATACTTCCTTAAAAGTTAATTTAGAAGCATATAACTGCTACCTCTCCACCCGGCATTGCTTCGTTGCCAGCAGGCCTATTCAGTACCTTGACAAAGTTATCTTGGTATCATGTGTGCATATACCCGCTACCAGTGAGCCTGTTCAGTACCCCAACGAGTTTACACACACTTCCCACACATAAGTTTTTTCAACCCTCTTATGCTAATTTTAAATAATAATACAATTATAGATTTATTGATGACAAAGAGAGCAGGGTGATACAATAGGTTAATTGCAATATAGATGAATAGTCGACCATTTTTTTTTTCTTTCAAAACTAGAAGTTTTATCATGGTTTAGAGATTTTATATTTCAGTTAAGAAATCATCTAGAGAATGTGGAAGCACTTAAAATTGATCTTTTAAGATCAAGGATGGTGTAAAAAGTCTAAGGATAGTCGTAATTCCCAAAGATCTTGACACATTTCAGGGGTAATACTCTGACAAAGACCGTTTAGGATTTCATAGTACTCAACTCACTTACAAATCAATTATCTGATCTGAAACATAACATCAGAAACTGTTTGAACTGTTTCAAATTGATTTCAAAAACATAAGCTTGAAATGAATGCTTACTTCGACAATATCTCTTTGATTAGAAATATAATTATTCAAAAAGACAAAAAAGAAGAAAGTTCAATCAAAGAAAGAAAAAAAAAAAAACTCATAACAAACTGAATCAGATTTTATTAATGGGATTCAAAATCAGAAGTATATCAAAACAATCAAAATTGAAATAGCAAAAACACACTTTCAGAAACAATTTTGGCAAAAGATAAACCCGAGCTTTGGGATCTACTAGCATCCCAAAGTAAAATAAAGGAAGAACTAAATCATATAAAATCTCATGTGCGAGCAAGTTCTTTTCTTAATATAGTGATGCATAAGATGTTACTTTGACCAAGAATTATTATTAAAAATAAAAGAGACTAAAATAAAATAGAAAAATCCTTACTAATATGAGTGCAGTCTTGCTCATGGCACCTTGGTGTTAGCCTATGGCTTACCTTTACCAATCAGTAAGTCTAAATTGTCACCATATATTTGTATTATTCATTTAGGATATTAGTAATATATCCTCAAGTGATGACTAATGAGTTAGTTAAGATTGCCTAGCCTAGTCATCATGCATGATTTTAGGATCTAGAGAAAATCTCTCTATGAGGTGGCATCACCCATTGTACTATAAATATGTAACATTGGATTGAATAAAGTGTGTTGGCTATTATGCCTTTTCCGCTATGTTGATGTTATTGTCTCTAATTTATTTTGTTTAGTTTCTTCAATTGGTATCAGAGCCTTTGGTCTTAAAGGGCGTGGTAGTCATCTCGTGATAGTGATTCATGGGAGGTCGTTAAAGAGCCAATGATGAAGCACATATGCATATACAACCACAAGGATGTAGGGAAAGTCGAGATAGTGGGAGAAAGCGTGACAGATTTCAAGCAAGGAGCAACACACATCTGCGCACCAAACAGTCCATGTTCCTATGATGAATACATGTAGGGCGAAGCATAGGTATTCGACAATGACCTCTACATCATCATCACAAACTATCATTGCAAACGAGCATTGATCAAGACCCAGAAAACTTTGCAGTAAGTTATCCATACACATAATATCCTTGTATTTATTATTGGGCCTGTGATGTCCTGTGTAGATCTTATTCTAAATCTGTGGCAGAGAAAAAAATCAATTTGAGTGTGTATTTGTGGTAAAATTAAATTGCTTATTCTCATGTTGCACCTGTAAATGAAGCACCAACACAGATCGGATCAAGTTTTTAGCTAAATCGCCAGATTTTATTAGAGATTAATTAGCTATTGAGCTTGGTTACTGCGTTTTGTTCTATATTCTATATTTCTTGGCTAATAGAATTCCAAGTAGGAGGATTTCTAGAGTCAGAGGTTCTATCCAGCCTAGAACACCAGACCAGTCGCTTTTCCCTATTTTGAGAGGAGAGGATCAGTGGAAGCGATTTGGAACA
>ML781779.1:732031-766100 GCA_009831015.1 Picea engelmannii | reverse complement strand
GACTTCCAAATGTGAAGGAACGAGC
This sequence comes from Picea engelmannii, assembly GCA_009831015.1. Taxonomy (NCBI): domain Eukaryota; kingdom Viridiplantae; phylum Streptophyta; class Pinopsida; order Pinales; family Pinaceae; genus Picea; species Picea engelmannii. Next base: position 766,075 of record ML781779.1, on the reverse strand, counting down.
TTCATGGGTGACAAGTGTCAACCCATGTGCATGCAGTTAAAACTGCCGAAGCAAGTCGTGTTGGGGGTTCCGCTCCCATTTCCGTCAACTGCTGCGTAGGTTCCTCCTCGATTCGACCGGGACTGTCTGAGCGTGAATGGGTCAAACCTTTGTAGAGATACCCTCGTGCATCTTTTGAACCGTACACCCCTTGAACCGGAAGCCTGTGTAGACTTTGGGAAAAAGTTTGTGTTTGTTCCGGAAAGTTGTTTCATCCTCCAAACCGGAAAAAGGCCTGTGTCGTTCTGAGATAGCCCGTAAATTCTATTTTGAACCATCAATCCTGTGAGTGGAATCTCTGTACACCATGTGAAGTCCCGAAAACCGAAACCGTGAGTCTATTTCGTGATTGCTGAGCCTGTTTGGGAAGCCCGTGTTTGTTTCCCAGTTGGATGTTGTGGCCACGTAGTGCTGGACTGCGTGTGGCTTACTGGCCAGTGTGAACTCGTTCTTAGCTTGTGTGTAACCTCTCTCCAGGTGAGGGAGGTGACTGTGGTTTGAAGAGGCAGGTTGTCAGGCCTGCGAGCAACTCTTTCCAGGTGAAAGAGTTTGTTGGGAAGTGTTTTCTTCCAGAGAGTGTCCAGCACCAACTACGGGCTCTGAGACTTCATGATCCGGCCTGTTTCCGAGACCCAGAAGGGGAGGTTAGCACCGATGGACTGTGCGTGTGAAGGTGTATACTCCTGGGCGGAACAGGCATGTGGGGAATGAGGGTCTAGTAGTAGTGGGCGTAAGATGGCATCTTTGGGAAGAATCCTTCTAGATATTTATGTGATGTCTTCCCTGTAATCTCAGCCTAGCCTAGGATTCCTTGCCTTGGGGTGGAGCTCGGTCCCAGCTCGGGGTTGACCCACTGTTGAGCTGATGAACAGTGGGGTCTAAGGCTGGGAGGTTCGTGTAAGGCCTACACTCGGTTGGTGTTTTCTACAGCTGTTAAAAGATAAGTATTTGAATTATGCTTTGATCATGTTATGCGTGACTGGTTGTTTATGTATCATGTTTTCCGTTGTGTAAATGAATTAATTATGAATGCTATGGCTTGTTTAATTATAGCAGTACCCATATATTTTACTCTGAGTTTTAAGTGTGTTTAATTGTGTTAAATGCATTTGATTATAAAACCCAGTATGAATTCTGTAAATTCCATGTACAGAATGGTAACTGAGAGGTTTGGAAACCTAGGTAGTGAAAGGGTACACTACAAATTGGTATCAGAGAAATTGGTACACTACATACCCACTTGTTTTCATAACTTCATTATTACAAAGAGAAACACTGAGAAATAAAACTAAATGAAACCTACTCTAAAGTACTAAATAGATAAAAATGCTAAGTAAAATTGTATTTCCAGTGCACCCACAAAAGTAACTCCAATCTTGCAAAGACAAAGAAATTTCCAATTAGTAAGATGGATTGAAGTGTTTCATAAATAAAAATAAATACAACATACTTACTTTTTCCTTTATGTTCTTCATTCATAAACAAAGTAAGTATATCCTTACCATTCTGTCTAAAAATTTTAATATATGAACCCTCCATCCAATATGCAATTATGTCATGATACGGATCACAAAATCATGGAAGAATGTAACTAGATTCAGAAAACTTGCCAAAATTATGGTGACCTGACATAACCAATGGCCAAAATGGAAACTCTCCATTCTCTTGACAATGTTCCACCTGTTCACGAATTTCTTAGCATGGAGGCTATGAAAAAAACACGTCATGCTTACCTCCTAGATTTTCAATAAGAAACAAGGTAAGCATGACTTTACCATTACTATGAATAATTTTTAGATATGAATTATGAAGCCAATCTTCAATCCTATCATGAATATCAGAATCCAAACTATCACTTTGATGAGTTAGATCTACAATTGATAAACAAATCGTACGATGATTCATTATAGAAATCAAATTGTTGGTTTGAGCATTCATTTTCATGAGATGAATTGGTTCCAAATGTGCAGTAGAATCATGAGAGTTTAATCTAATCAATGAATGAATATAAAGTATGGAATCTTCGATCTCCATAATAAATGCATTGTATTTTTCAAAAATAAATTGTGTAGAATCATCTTGCAACATATCTTTTTCCCATGCGAGTGATGAAAGTGAAAGAGAATCAAATCCGACTTCATAAATTTTATGTTTGAAATTAATTTCACCAAATATTGACATATCAAAAAAAATAGATTGTGATGGAAAAGAGTATGATACCGTGGGTAAAATACCATTCACACCATAATCTAAGAAGAGATCAGAATATAAAGAGTAAAATGAATTAGAAATGAGCATATGAAATGATTCTCTTGAGCTATGATAATTAAGAATGGTATTCTCAAGACATTCATCTTCACTTGCCTTAATACTTTGACTCTCTTTTTGTGATAAATCCTTCAACATAATACGATCATCTAAATTTGCGTCCTATATGATAGAGGATTCAAAACATTCATGACAAACATGTAATCTTTCATGTGTATAAGGTATGATTTGTGGATGAAGGTTTAAGGTTTCTTCTTCCAATTGTAGATCTACATCTCTAATATGTTTCATTGGAATGTGAGAATGCTTAAGATCATTTTCATCACCTATGTGTTTTGCAATAATTGAATCTAAGTACTGATTAGAGAAAGAGTTAGAAAAATATGGACATATACCTAGACCCACAATAAAATCTTCTTCCCTGATAGTTGAGGATTGAAGATGCAAGGTTTCAGAGGAAAAACATATTGATTGTCAGTGAGAACATTTTCAATATATTCTACCTCGCTTGCTTGTTCAATGTTTTCTGATGGATTCCTCTCATCTTGCAAACAAAATTCATCTTGCAATTGGGTGTCAGTATTTGTAACTGATTTGTCATTCGCGATTGAATATGACTGGATGAAAGGGGCACAAGCATCAGAGAGGAGATTTAGTACAAATAACATGTCATCAAGATTAAATTTATAGAGAACATGATGGATTCTTGTTGAAAATCCTTCTGGAGATTAATCATCATTGATTAGTAGAGGCTAAAATTATTCACATACTCGATTGTAATCATAGATTTCAAAAACATCTAAAAATTCCTCTACAAATTGAAACCAATGAATAATATGAGATGCTGAAAAAAACTGCAACCAATTTTTAATCCGACTCCTAAAAGTAAAAGAGAACAATCTGCATAAAACATTTAAATGAGAAATATCATGCTTGATGCATTTAAACGAAAACTTGTTAAGATGGTATTTTGCAGATACATTCCACCTACCGTCAAAGGTGAGTTTTAATAACAAAGAGACTGTCTTGTTGGGAATATAACGTAATGAGAAGTGGAAAGCATGTTCCAACACAGTGATTTGGGGAGCTATGGGAAATTAAATAAATTCGAAAAAAAGACTCCTACAAGGCGAGCTTGTTAGTCTAGCCTACCTTCTAGTGCATTTCAAGATAACACAAAAGAATAATTTATAAATCTGGAATTATGATAGGCTAAGAGGTAAAACATTTAATCATTAAAATTACCTCGACCCTCCTTCTTGCGCCATTTTTTTAATGGGCGTAAATGACACACCGTCAACTAGAAGGTTAGATCCAGACCGGGGTTGTCTAATTAACCCAAGTCGTTTGGTATGATCTAACCCAACGGGTTTAATGGCTTCGTTAGCCAACTAAAGTCCTAAAACTAGTAAAACAAATAAACTAATCTAAAGCTATGATTCTAACAAATGATATATTACTTACTAACATTTATTAAAAATAAACATGAATATACAAGTGATTCTAAAAAATCTATATACAGTTTACAAGGTTTACTTTTATGAAAATGAATGTTCATTATAATGTTTCAAAATAAGATAAAGTAAGAACATAAATCTTTTTGTTTTTTTAATGTTCAAAGATTTTAAACTAATAAATACTAAGCAAATACAATTGAAACAATGACACATAAACAATCAAAGATAATTAATGCAATCATCGTCTCATTCATATATAAACAAATATGAATAAAAGAAAGCAATGCACCTACTAACCTCTCATTGATCACCAGTACTAAGCTAAATACATCTCTCTGTATTTGTATGAGCTCCTCTTAACCTGTGTCAAGTGTAAACCTATGATAAAAGAAAACATAATACTTCCTGAAGAAATTCAAGGAAGTGTTTCATATTCTGGAGCAAGTTTATAACGACCGAAAGACAAATAACTATATATCTTATGACCTTGAAATGTCCCATAACTGGAAATGAAAGAAATTTCAATTCTCAGGAATGGTGTTACCATTATCTAGCATCAGATGTAAACTCAAAATACTTGAATAGATGATCAATCAAAGATATAAACTAAACCAAAAGATAATGAACAACATAAAGAAAAGCATGATATAAAATATTATGTTCAAAATTGACTAAAGCTAATTGGACACAGATAACATTTCACATCAAGAAATTACATGAGAAGACAATTAAAAAACACTGCAAAGTCTACACAAGACGAAAGCCAAAAAGTAAACAATTTTCTCATACAGTTTCAACAAAATATGTTCATCATATGGTCCAGGAAGAACTTTTGGGATAATAGACTCTTAAAGATTGAAAAAATTAATATATAAATGATAACAATTAACAATGTATTGATAAAACAGACTAAAGCTAGTTTAAATCAATAAATAATCAATTATTAAAAGAATATGAAGATATTATAATGAAAATAAAACCATTTTACTCACACGACAAAAGCCATTAACCAACCTGAAATTCAATATTCTTCTTTGAAAATACTTGTTCATTCTCTCAAACATTCGAACCGTCTGTTACTCCATTTGAAAAGAAAAAGAGTTTACAAAAGAAATAATATACAGAAGAGAAAGGATAAAAATTCTCCTCTCAATTTTTTGGATCTCCCATGGCTCTAAACTTTCTCATATATTTATACAATGAATGGACAGTCTGGGCATCACTAATAATATCCGCCACCTGAAATTTTCCTCATTAAAACAAAAATATCTCTCAAATCGTGCATTTGTTTGGGAAAATTCTTGTGCATAAGCTAAATGGGTCCATTTTGGAGATGGGTTTTAAACCGTTTCTTCATATTCCGCACGGTTTGGCTGGAATCAGTCCTGCAAAATCGTCTGTATGTTATTGACGCATTTCCAAATTTTATTTGTTGTTGCTCATAAATTTATTTGCAGCAATCCAATATTATTTTTGGATCAATCATCTTGAACATATTTAGATAATAAAATCAAACCATGATCACATCTGTACCAAGTAACTGATAATAGAAACATGTGAAACAAAACGAACCCTAAATTAATAACCTATAAATTGTGAATAAAACAAAATAAAAAATGAATTTAAACTAACTATAAGTCATAAACAAACATTGTTTATATTTTCTTTTCAAATATGATCTTAAAATTCTTGAAGCTTCAAGTTGATGGAGAGGAGAAAAATATTAATTTTGGGTTTTCACAAAATCAAACAAATATTTTTTATTTATTTTTTTTATTTTTTAATTTTGAAATGAGATGCAAACTATCAAAATAATTTAATTAATTAAGCCTACCAAATGATTTTGTGAAAATGATTGTTAATGAGCAAAAGGTGAAAACCTAATCATAATTTAAACGAAAGTAAAAGTTGATAAAAATTAAGGTTTTTGTTTAAATTAAGATTTATATCTTCGTCTCTCCCTCATTCAAATTTGATCAAATGTGAACAAATGTCATAGAAAATATGTGTCGTAATAAAAACTCATGATTATGAAGCTCGTCCATCAACATTAAAACTGTGTAGAAAGAAAAAAGAAATGGCATTTAAGTTTCATGAAATTCAAACCAAACAAAAGAAAAGAATATAAACTCAAACCAACCTTGAAACAAAGTATAACAATACCAATCCAATCAAGTCAAAGTGGAGAAAACGAAGAATCCAAGTAAAATTTCGAGGGACTCTAGATTTTGATTAAAGAAAAAGAAGGGGGTTATTGGGACCCAACAAATGGAGACTCACTGGGCGAATCAATTATCTATGACGTATTAAGCTTTTATCTTAGGGAAGAAGAATAAGACTTGGATATAATTTTAAGCTACTTTGAAACAAATCTACTTTAATATTACACAATATTAAGATTAGCTCAGATTTATAGAAAAATATCAGAAAAGAAGAAAATAATGATTTTACAGAGGATTATAACGTGAAGTTATGTTTTAATCAAAGAGTCACGATGTTTATAAAAGGACATCAATATCGTTGACAGAGCCACTGTTGCCAACATGCGTGATGTCATTTAACCCACTCAAATGCTTTAATCCCATCCAATAGTTGTATCTGCATGATATATACTTCCATAAAAGTTAATTTAAAAGCATATACCTGCTACCTCTCGACCTGACATTGCTTCGTTGCCAGCATGCATGTTCAGTACCCTCACAAAGTTGTCTTGGTATCATGTGTGCATTTACCCGCTGCTAGCGAGCTTGTTCAGTACCCCGACGGGTTTACACACACTTCTCACACATAAGTTATCTCAACCCTCTTATTCCACTTTTAAATAATAATACAGTTATAGATTTATTGATGACAAAGAGAGCGAGGTGATACTAGAGGTTAATTGCAATACAGGTGAACAATTGATCATTTTATTTATTTTTATTTTCTTTCAAAACTGAAAGTTTTATCATGATTTAGAGATTTTAGATTTTGGTTAAGAAATCATCTAGAGAATGGGAAAGAACTTAAAATTAATCTTTTAAGAACAGGGATGGTGTAAAAAGTCTAAGGATAATCGTAATTCCCAAATATCTCAACACATTTCAGGGGTAATACTCTGACAAAGACCATTTAGGATTTCATAGTACTCAACTGAATTAAAAATCAATTATCTGAGTTGAACCTTTACATCAGAAACTATTTGAACTATTTCAAATTGGTTTCAAAAACATAAGTCTTGAAATGAATGCTTCCTTGGACAATCTCTCTTTGATCAGAAATATAATTATTCAAAAAGACAAACAAGAAGAAAGTTCAATCAAAGAAAGAAACACACACACACACACACACACACACACACACAACAAACTGAATCAGATTTTATTAATGGGATTCAAAATCAGAAGTATATCAAAACAAACAAAATCGAAATAGAAAAAACACACTTTCAGAAACAATTTTGGCCAAATATAAACCAGAGATTTGGAATCTACTAGCATCCCACTGTAAAATAAAGGAAGAATTAAATCATATAAAATCTCATGTGCGAGCAAGTTCTTTTCTTAATATAGTGATGCATAAGATGTTACTTTGACAAAGCATTATTATTAAAAATAAAAGATACTAAAAGAAAATAGAAAAACTCCTTATTAATTTGAGTGCAGTTGTACTTGTGGCACCTTGGGTCAAGGTTGAATTGGGGTGAATTGATAGTTCAAATTTACTTATCTCTTTACTTTGCATTTTAAAATTTCCATGACAATAATGCGTTTTTGAAAAGAAATATTCAACGAAAAAGCAAAGAGAAAAGAATTAAAGTGGACTTCTCTGACAACATTCATATTATGGTTCTCTTGGTGTACGCACTTGTGTTCATAACTGCGTTATTACAAAGAGAAACACTCGGAAATAAAACTAAAGGAAACCTACTCTAAAGTACTAAATATATAAAAATACTAAGTAAAATCGTATTTCCAGTGCAGCCATCGGAGTAACTCTAATCCTGCAAAGACAAAGAAATTTCCAATTAGTAAGATGGATTGAAGTGTTTCAGAAATGAAAATAAATACATCATACTTACCTGTAATATACCTCAAAAACTGTCTGGAAAAAAAAATTGTTTGTATAAATATCCTTGAATAGTTCGATATTAAAGAAAGTAAGCTTTATGTTATAAAGCTTCAGTCTGAGAGTTTGCAAGAGTCCTTACTATCGTCGGCTGTCATTACCATTCAACTTAAAGTTTTCTGATCGACGATAAGTGTTTACTCCTCATTTCAATGTTTATTTCAATTCTTGTAATTATAATTACTTTCCTATCTGTTTGTACCTATAACCATTACCACAGTCTTAACAACACAAACGACTTTGGGATTTTATGGCCAAATCCTTACGCGTTAGACCCTACAAATAACCCATTACCATATGTTTACAATACAAATGACTTTGGGGGTTGATGGCCTAGGCATCATGTGTTAGTCCATACACATAATCATACGTTAAAAACGATCAAACGAACTTAGTAAAAGTAGAGTATTAGTCTATACTCCTCTGCGAAAAGTTTAAATATAAACAGACCCCTATAGTTTTTTTTTTAAATATCCAGATATAGGATAGTGGTTAGGTAAGGCGTTCCGGTTAAACTCAGAATACGAATATTTCATAATCCTCCGATCAAATTCACCTGCACCGTCGGATTACAAGTACTGGGTCTCGTGCTTATTCCATATGCCCACTGGCTGTGACGACGGGCCTAATCAAAATTCCTTTCACATTTCGGCATTTCGGCATATCGACAAGTCGCAATCCTCGAAATGGAGCCAGATCAACAGTCCACAAAACTTCATAATCCGATCCCTTCTTTTCTTAATCGAATGGTTGACGAGATTTCAACATTTTTCCCTTTAAGTCATCATGACTACAACATTATAAAATTCATGATCACAAAATATCCACTAAGATGATCGGACAGTTCACATAACCCACTAAGATGGATGGTTGACAGGATTTCCCAATTTTTCCTTTCGGGTTTTCGAGACTCACAATAGTCCCTTTCGGCATTTCGGAGTTCAAGACTTCATGATGGTGGAGTTTCTGCGTGCTATGAAAAACCCCAAAATAGAAAGTTCTGATGTGACGTAAACCTATTGATGCCACACGTGGATTGACACGTGTCGAATAGATGAAACATGTCACTCTGATTCGTGACTTACATGTGCCTGAAATGTTGAATCATCTTGACACTTGTCATTGCCTGATTGTGCCACATGTTCTTAGCTGACGTGGTTTGTTGATGTGTTTATTTAGGGATTTCGAGGTTCGCTTCTTCAAAGGTTAAAGTTCCTTTGATATTTGATTTCCCAGTCTGCGAAACTTTGAAATGGAGTCTTTGACAGACTCTGATCTTTTTCATTTCACGATTTCATCATTCTTGTTGTGAGTGTACTTGACACCTCCAACTCCCGGTATCCGAAACTCCAAAATGGATATTAAGTCGTGGTTTCGCATTTCGCAATTTTATCATTCTTGTCATGAGTGTCCTTGACACCTCCAACTCCCGGTATCTGAAACTCCGAAATGGAGATTAAGTCGTGGTTTCGGTACCGTTGATTAAGGGAAACCCATTTTGTGATGGAAAATTCTATCATTGGAAATAAAACACCGTATGGGATGTTCATTCGTTTCAATTCCAAATGAGATATGTAATACTATTTTTAAAAGAATTATAGGGTTTCCCTTCCGCCTACTTGTAATGGCATACTAGTTATTTTATTGGTTTAATATACTAGTGTCATATTGGCTACTTCCTCGAAAGGATTTTGAAAAGGAAAAAATACTCGGCTATTGTCGGCTATATGTGTATCTTGTTTATAGTTGACTCCAGATCACATGATGGTATATGAATTCAATTTGCACTTACTGTACTTGTGTTAAAGACTTTCCTCTTGAACTTTTAGGTGATTGTGTTGTTATTTAAACAGTTAGGAATTTACTCAGGGGTATGTTTTAAGTTTCAAGATGTCCCTTCTTTCTTGGGCCTTCACGCCTCTCGTGATTAGTTCTGGTAATTAAATTTTGTTAATTCGATTCACTCCTATAATTTTCCAACATTTCAACCTATAACTTTTCATTAAACACCGGTTGATATAAAAATGTGTAAATGTTGTAGATGGTCTATAATAATTCTTGGTATTTACAAGGTCACTTTCGTACTTTAAATATACATATATATATATCTTAGACACTTGTGATTAGGGCTATCTCCTAAAACAAATCATGATTGTTCAACTGGTACATCGAAGAAATCTTAGTTAATTACTTTACTGTGGTGTGTGCCTTTATATATCATAAATTTATATACATACATACATACATACATACATACATATATATATATATATACACACACACACACTATGCAATTTTCCATTTGCATTCAATATATAGGTAAACTCAAATCTGCATCACAATTTACTTGTGGGGTTTTCAGCTACGACGCTTTATCTTACTACAGTAGTAATCCAAACCAAAACACAAATCTTCTTTAATAATTGACTAGTCATATCCTTCCAGCTAGTATACTTTCGGGAACTAGTATTCATAACAGAAATGAGATGCAGCAAAGATAATCCACTCTGAACTAGTAGAGAGACATTCTAGCAATTCCTAAGTTTGCAATAGAATGCATTCGATCTTTTGTCTTTAATATTATTTCTAAAAGATACATTCTATAAAGTATGTAACCATTTATCATTCAGCCAGAGAAGGAACAAAAATAACATATCTGAAATAATATGCTCAAAGAGAAAGAGAACAACCACGTTCCTCCCAACCGTAGAACAAGGAAGCCAAACTACTTGCCCGATTCACCCCCTAGACTGACCATGAATCCATGGGGGCGAACTTGGAAAAGATTCTCTTCATATATGTCCTACAACTCCAATAGTTTTCCCTTGCCTCACACTCAAGCAGTGTTTATAACAACAAGTAAATCCAAAGTCTCCTTTCCCATCATACTTGGCAGCGTCCTGCCTCCTCTCATATGTTATTTATCATTTGTCTAGGTCTTTTCCCTCCCTTGGGAATTTTCGCAACTTTCTAAATCCCTGATTTTTAGGGGCTACCAATGGCCAAATCATTGATTTGTCACTTGTAATAATCAACCCAGAGGTTGTTCCAACATGTTCCCCACTCATGGAGTCATGGTCAGCTAAATTTAACATGGTTGTTCCATTTGTCCTCCTACAGTCAATATAAAATATTATGTTTCCATACAAGTGTCATAATCAAATAGTTAGTTGGGTCAAATAAGGTATCTGCCCAACAGTGAAAATAATTAATTACAATTACCAAATTCGAAATTCGGAATTGTCATAAATGGCAAAAATTTTCCAAATTCGAATTTACTAAAAACAGAATAAATTTCCAGCAATTTTAAATTTCAAAAATATTTTATTTTTGGGGATGTCACATCCTTTCCCCCTTTAGTAAAACACTGTCCTCAGTGTTCGTTCCTTTCCTGGAACATGATTGAATGAGATTTCTGCAAATCTCTCTCCAACTCCCAAGTGGCTTCCTCAGGACTAAAGTGTTATTTCTCTCCGGTCCAGAATGCGCAGGGGTTCCACCTAGAACTCGCCTTCAGGTTCCACCTGCACCAAGTTCCAATCAATCCTATGAGTAGGGTCATGAATATACTTTTTTAGCAACGAAACATGAAATACATTATGAATTCTTAGATTAGTTGGAAGTGCAATTTGATATGCTACGGATCCAATTCGAGCTAGTATCTCGAAGGGCCCACAAAACCTAGGTGCCAGCTTGGTACAATTCCGTAACTTCAACGAGCTTTTTTGGACTTTGACCTTCAAAGAAACATGGTCTCCCACTTGAAATTTCAAGTGTCTTCTTTTCTGATCTGCATAGCTCTTATGTCTATCCTGTGCTTCTTTCAATTTCTGGTGTACCTTTCTTGCCATGTTCTCCATTTCTTGGAGCATCTATGTCCAACGATGAGTCTGTCAGCCGGGTTATCCCAACTAATTGGAGTCATACACTTTCTGCCATACAATATTTCGAAAGGGCTCAACTTAGCCAAAGTTTGGTACCCATTGTTATATGCAAATTCTACCAAGTGTAGGTAGTCTTCCCACTTTCTTGGTTTTGTTCTTACGTACATGCGAAGAATATATTCTATGACTTGGTTTGTCCTTTCGTTCTATCCATCTGTTTGTGGATGATAGCTCATACTGAAATTCAAGTTAGTGTTTATCCCTGCAAACAATTCCTTTAAAAAAGCGGATGTAAATTTTATGTCTCTATCTGAAATCACCATTTTAGGAATACCATGCAGTCTAAAAATTTCTTTCATGAATGTTTCAGCAATGTTTATAGCTTTAAAAGTAGACTTTACAGGAATAAAGTGTGCAGACTTACTGAGTTTATCGATTATGACCATGATAGAATCATTCTCTTTCCGAGTTTTAGGCAAACTTGTTATAAAGTCCAGTGATATAGTCTCCCATTTCCATTCTGGTACTGGTAATGGATGTAATAGGTTGGCTGGATGCTGGTATTCGGCCTTAACCTACTGAAAATCTTGGCACCTAGCCAAGTACTATGTTGTTTCTCCCTTCATATTAGGCCAGTAAAATAGTTTTCTAAGTTTTCTTATTATTTCCTAGTAACCTGGATGGCCATAATATGGTTTCTTGAGCACTTCGTCTAAAATAGTTAATTTTAACTCTGTCGAATCTAGTATGTAAAGTCTGTTTTTAAATCGTAATAGTCCCTTCTTGTCGATACTTAGATCTAGTTTATCTGAGTTTCTGATACTGTTTTGAAATTCTGCCATCATCTTAGTGTAATTTTCATCACTAATACTCGTCGTCCTTATTATTTGTTCCAGATCACTTTCTGCCCTACTGATATTTATCTCAAATAACCCATGGACTCTTCTGCTTAAAGCGTCTGCTACTTTATTTTCCTTACCCTAGATATGTCTGACCTCGAAGTCAAATTTGTTCAAGAAGGCTAGCCACCTTTCTTGTCTTGCATTAAGATTTGGCTGGTTAAACATATATTTCACTCTGCTATTATCCGTCAATAGTAGGAATTTTCTGCCCATTATATAGTGTCACCACATTTTTAAGGCATGTATTACTGCTGCCAATTCTAAGTCATGAGTGCCATAATTTCGTTCGTGTTCTTTTAATTTTCGAGACTCGTAACAAATCACGTGCCCTTCCTGAGTTAGGAAACCACCTAGTTCCTCTTTACCTACATCAACACAAACTATGAAGTCTTTATCTGGGTCTGGTACCTTCAAAATGGGCGCTGATGTCAATAATTATTTTATCTTGTTAAAGCTGTCTTGACACTTTTGCGACCCGTTAAACTTGGTTCCTTTCTTTTGTAATGACGTGATAGGGTAGGCTATCTTGGAAAACCCTTCTATAAATATGTGATAATATCTGGTGATTCCCATGATTGACCGTATATCTGTCACATCCTTAGGTACTGGCCATTCCATAATGGCTTTATCTTTTCTGGGTCTACGGCAATACCTTCTAAGGAAATGAAATGTCCTAAATATTGTATTTCTTTTTGATAAAAGTCACATTTGTCGAATTTTGCATATAGTTTGTGTTTCTTTAATGTTTACAGAACTATTCTTAAGTGTTCATCATGTTCCTCCTCCATTTTAGAATAGACCAAAATATCATTGATAAATACTACTACGAACTTGTCTAAGTATTGACTGAAAATGTTGTTCATCAAGCACATAAATGTGGCAAGTGTGTTAGTGAGTCCGAATGGTATGACTACAAACTCGTAGTATCCATATCTTGTTCAAAAAGATGTTTTGTTTATGTCCTTGTTCTTTATCCTAACTTGATGATAACAGGATCGTAAATCCAATTTTGAAAAGATCTTGACCCCACCAACTTGATTGAACAGATCATTTATCCTTGGTAAGGGGTATTTGTTCTTAATCGTCATTTTATTCAGTTGTCTATAATCGATACATAGTCTTAGAGTACTGTCTTTCTTTTTCACAAAGAGGACCGACGCTTCCCATGGTGAGACACTCGGTATGATATACTCTTTGTCCAACAATTCTTGTAATTGTATTTTTAATTCAGTCAGTTCTGGTAGACTCATTTGGTAGGGTCATTTTGAGATAGGGGCTGATCCGGGTAGTAGGTCTTTGGAGAAATCTATTTCCTTTCTAGGAGGTAATTCTGGTAGCTCATCCACAAACATGTCTCTGAATTCACGTAGGACAACAAAGTCTTCTAACTTGGGATTATATTCTTTTTCTAATAGATTCGTCACTTGGATGGCATAAACTTGGCATCCCTTTCTAATACATTTCTTGAGTTGCATCACTGAAACTTGTCTGACTGATACAGGTTTTGGTGTGCCTTGGGTTGTTCTAATAGTGCCAAAATCATCTTTATAGCTAAGCATCTTTGTATAACAGTCTAGTATTGCTTTGTGTTGTTCCAACCAATCCATCCCGATAATCATATCATAAGATCCTAGTGGAAGGATGTTCATATTGGTCCTTGTATTTTGACCATCTAAGCTGAACTCAAGATTAGAAATAAAGTCAACTACTTTCCTTTTAGTACCTGTTGCTAGTTGTACAAGCCATGATTTTGTGTGCTTCAGTTTCTTAAGTTTATTTGACTCTACTACATCATGAGTAATATAACCTAACGTAGCTCCAGGGTCAATTAAAACAGAAATTCGAGTGTCATTGATTTTACCTTCAATTTCTACCATTGAGGACTGGTGGTCAGATTGTTAACCATCTATGGCTGCATTTATCCGATGCAAACTTATGCCCACGTCTCCCACTATCGAGGTTTCCTACAAATTGTGAAAAGCAGTTATGTTTGCTGAAATTAAACGTGGGCAGTTCCTCCGTAGATGAGGCTCTCCACACTCCCAACACTTTAATGGCTCACAGGAGTTGTCCCCAAACTTCTTCGTTCCCAGGTTTACCAGTTTACCGCTACCTTGTGTATTCAGATGATTGGAGTGAAAATCCTTCCTTGGGAAACTTTTTGTTGCATTCTGATAAGGAGTTGGCTGGTATCCCTTCTTCCACCAGTTCATTCAATCTTGATTCTTATCCTTCCAGGCCTTGGGAAACTCTACCCACTATTTATACTGGTCATAACACATTTGTGCTTTCCTGAATACCTCACTTAAGGATTTGGAGTTTTCAAACTCAATTTTGTCCCTCTAGGACTATGGTAAATAGCTTAAGAATCGCTGGATTTTTACCTTATCCTCTCGGATGTACGGTATGAACCTTAGTAGTTCCAAAAATTTATTTATAAGGTCCTCCATTGTCATCTGTCCAAGTCATAACTCCTAAAAAAAAATCGTCTTCCTTTCATAATAACTTTCAGAAAGGTATTGTTTCTTGAAATACTTCTTGAAGTTGGACCATTCCAACTATTTCTCCTTTAGGCCCTTGGTCAATTTTAGGTCCTACCACCAAATGTTGGCCTTCCACTTCATATTGTAGATGGCCATTGTAACGACCCTCCACAGTTCGACGACAAACCTCTTAAAACAAGTGCAAATTTTATTTTTTGTGTGTGTTCGTGTGTACAAGGGTAACAAGAAATTATACTCTGTGCCGCCACATGATGATGAATCATGATGCATACAACTGTGATATCAACATAAATATCCAAGACACATATCAACATCTGCCAGCAATGAAAAACAATCAACCGACAATTATAAGACTGACTACCAGCCCATCCTACCCTGGAATGGTTAGAACCTCTGAGACACATAAGCAACGCTCAAGCCCATGTTCCCATCGATTTTAACCATTTAAGGTCTCAGGGATAGCGACTATTCTAAGGAACATGGAGGTGTCTACATCCCCTAACACAACCAAGACCGAAACTAAAAATGCTAAATCCAGCAACATCAACGATCAACTAAGATTCGTTCTATCAATCTAAAATCAATTAACCATGGGTGAGAGTACTCTTTACTATTAACCATCATACGTTAACTGTAATTAACCGCACATTAATAATATTGCTCTAAATCAATCCATCAACATTAATTTCGTCAATCTATTGTAACAAGTACCATTCTTAGGCAGCGCTACTAAATATCTTTAAAATGACTCATCTTAATTAAGTAGTACAATAAGAATTCATTACCCAATTATATCTAGTAAGATACCATGAGGAGGTCATCCTAATAATAATTAAATAGAAGTCAAAGGTTTCTTTATATCCATTTGGAGAAATTAATAAATACCTTCTTAAATAAGAAATACCTATAAGGACTAAAAGTTGGCTTAAGACCTTATATAAGAATTGAAGAAACACCCAAAACTAAATAAAGAACCCAAGGTCAACTTATGATTTCATAGAAAGGAAGGGAGATTCAACTTATCAAACCATGATGGAACTTTAATTCTAACTAAAAATCCAAAGGAGAATTAAGGAGACCTAAAGTCTTTTCAAATAAAAAGGGCTTTAATTACTAAACTGTTATTCCAATTTTTAGAAAAAAGAGAAGGTTCAATCTTCATTAAGTATTGCATAAGGATTTCAATGCTATTACATAACCACTAAATAATCAAGGATCAAATTTAATAGCACATTAAGGGCCTCATCCCACATTTATATCTGTATAAAAAGATTCAAGGAAGAAGCACAATATCTGAAATGGGCTTAAGAAGTCAAGGTAAAACATCAGTCAAATAAATTTAGGCATTACCAATCATTCCCAGAATTAAGCGGAATTAAACTTCATAATTAAAAGTCGACTTCATTGTATGCCAGTTTTAAAAATCAACTAGGTAAAGGCAGGGGTTAGACGGCTTTCCAGGAGTAAGGGAGTTCAAGACTTAATTACAATGGTATTCAGAAATGTTTAAACAAATTAACTGTATCTATAAAATTTCCTTGATACAATCCAGGAAATCAACTACGGAGTTCTGGAGCGTATAAAATTTAAATATTCCGTCATGCAATTCAACAACGATCACACCGAAGGTAAAAGTCGGAATCTAAATCTCGTTTTGCAAAACTCCACAGATTAACAAGATAGTTTGGATTTAAAACTGAGATGTAAGCTCCAGAAACAAAGACGTACACGTCTAGAAGTCAATTCATCCACGACCCATAAACTTTATTTGCTTCCTTGCTCTAACAACTTTAATTTCTTAACGATAGGACGTGGCTATCTTCTCCCTCTCCCTTTTGGGTATAAAGTAATAATTTAGTAACTCAGCAAGGAAAAGGAAGAATTAATAACCATTAAAACAACAAATCGTTGCAGCATTTCCAGGAGCGATTACGAGGCTGTCAGCGAAGGTAACGGAGGTAGTGCATGGATGTCAGAAGCAAAAATCAAGGCAACATGTCCAGAACTACTCGCAACACCAGAATCTGGCAAAGTCGTGGCCCAAAAACCCAACGCGATGGGTTGTCTTGAAAAATAAGAAAACACTAGTTTACTACCCCGGGTATAACCACTCTCAAAGGAGACTCCCCGCAATGAGGAATCATCATAACACATAAACCAACCTAGTTTCATTCTAGAAGACTAAATGTAGAGTTGGAATTCACTAGCAGAGTTATAAATCGAAACGCAAGGTTTATAAACTCAGAGTTATAAAATAAAAGAATGGAAAACGCAGAGATAGGAAAATACGTCTGTCATCCCACCGGGCATGAAATTCTCCTTCACTCCTACAGGAATGCACTACAGGAAAGGCAGTACAAACATTAAATGAAGAAAAAGGAACCCCAAAATATCTATACCAGACTCTAACAAAATTGGCCACCGTCGGTTATCGTGGTCGCTACCTCGAAAAATTCATAAGTGTTGAAGTGGTGGTGCAGCTAAAATTTTAAAATTTTTATACTCTGGAAGGGTGAGATCACTCTTGCGCATCCGATGAAATAGTGCAGGGTAATCTGATATTAATAAAATTTGTTGAAGACAAGTAAAATGTTGGCAAACAAGATTCATCATCGATCAAAGATAAATAATTTCATCTCAGAATACCAAATAAAAAGATGGAAGCAGAAGAGAAGGCTAAGTCCATAAGGAGAACTGATCAAAGGGTTCACAGATCATAAGGATCTCAAGCGCAGAGTTAGATTCATCTCTTCCAAGAAAAAACGCAGACAAAACAAAAATGTAAGGCACATCTGGAGAACGCATAGAACCAAGTAGGTTGGCAACGCCGAGGTCAAAAAATATTTTTATCCAAGACTGATTTGCAACAGCAGAGTTAAGAAGAATAATTTTATATCCGTCACATGATTAGAATCGCCGAATAATAGAAAAAGAAAACCAGTCGTTCCGACGAGAACCCAAGCAGATGTAATTCAAGTATTTTTCATCTCAAAAAGCCAATATACAAATGATAATAACATCAAGAGAGGGCCAGGGTCCTAATACCTTCTATCATGCAAAAATGAAAAGTGTATCGTTGCCTGATTGCCTGCTCCGAGTGTCGACCTTGCGCTCCGTGCTGCTCTCGCTCACCGACCGTCAATACCTCACCGGTACCTCCCAGCCAACGCTAGGGGTACTATGCTTCCCCCTTATCCCCTCGAGCCACAAAGGGGCCACACACTATCCATATGGTACGTCTAGCTCCCAGCTTGCCTCGCAAGGCTGAGCTACCACTCCTATCTGAGCTGGTAAATCCCAACTCCCCACAACTAAATCAGTCAAGACACTATTCTGGCAACGTAACATTATGATAATAGTCGATCCCCTCACTCTTTCTCTTCCCTTTCTTTTATAGAGTTTTAGAACTTCCATCTTTCCCTAAATCTCATTAAATTTAAGTTTTAATAAAAATCTTCTAAAAACTCTCCTTCGTACAAGTGTCATCCATCCCCCACGTTTGTCCATTAACTATTTTCTTTAATTTATTAAATTGTTTTATTTCCCTCACCCACCTAGAGTTACTCCTATTTTTACTCCTAGGTGTCCCTAGATTCCCTTACAGGTTTTAAATACTTTCCCTAAAATGAAATGTCTAATTTAGTTCAATTCAGAAGGTTCTTAATTGCAAATTCTTTACTAAGTTGACATCTTGTTTTTTACCATAAGTTCCCCTCTTTCCCTTTTTACGCTGCCTTATTCCCTAGTTTCATAATTTTTATATCTCCCTCTTTTACTTTTATTATTAATTTAGTATCTTTTTAAACTATGAAAAGTTAAAATAAATTAATTTCTTCTTGACATTTTATATCCACTTTTTTTTATTTAAATTCTTACTCTCTTCATTTTACCCCCAAAAAATTTATGAAGACCAAAACTATTACTTAAGTGGTTTTTAGTTTAAATTTTATTATTTTATTTTTATAAGGTATATTTTCTTAAGGGTAGTCAAAATTTTACCCCTAGCGAAGTTTTAGACTTAGGACTTAGATTCTGAGCTAGGCGACATTTTAATTAGGGAAGTTGTTTTAAGATTTTTTAAAGTGTTGTCTGTCTTAGGGCCATCTAGGTTCCTCCCTCTATCATCATCAATGCGACGTGCCCTTCAAGACGCACCACGTGCTCCAAGGGTACCACTCGCCTCTTTCGTTTCTTTTGTGCGACGTGTCCTTCAGGATGCACCACGTGCTCCAAGGGTGCCACTCACCTTTTTGTTTCTTTTGCGCGATGTGCCCTTCAGGATGCACCACGTGCTCCAAGGGTTCCACTCGCTTCTTGAATGATTGGTAGAAATCAATAACCCCTGGAGTCAACACTCCGCTGGTTCATATCATATGCATCCTCCCAGGTCGCCGAGTGCGGACTATAATTGTCCCACTGGACCTTGACCTGGTCTACCATTCGACGTCGTAACTGTCGAATGCGATGATCTAATATGTGGACCGGCTCAGCCATGAGCGCTCCCTCGTCCGATACCTACAAGTAAATCATGTCATTAACATGCGTAGGATCACTAATATAATGTCTCAAAACATATACATGAAAAACATCGTGCATACGCCTCAAGGAATCAGACAAGGCTAGTCGATAGGCCACGAGCCCCTTTCTCTCCACAATCTCGAAAGGTCCCACAAACTTAGGAGAGAGTTTAGCTCCCTTTCCAAACTTGATCCAACTCTTTTGCAGTTTAACCCACAAGAAGACTCTATCGCCGACCTCGTAACTACGGTCGACTTGGTGCTCATCAACATAACTCTTCTGTCGATCCTGTGCTTCTTTAATTCTTTGTCTTATGGTTTGCATTTGCTCTTCCATTTCTTGGATCGCTTCTAGACCCACCAGGACCCTATCCTCAAGCTGATCCCAACTCAAGGGAATCCGACATGGTCGCCCGTAAAGAAACTCGAAAGGCGCCATTTTAATGGTGCTTTGGTAACTGTTGTTGTAAGCGAACTCTACTAGAGGCAATAATTCTTCCCAATGCTTTTCTTGGTCCATTATGTACATGCGCAACATGTCCTCCAAGGTTTGGTTCATTCGTTCGGTCTGTCCGTCAGTCTCTGGGTGATACATAGTACGAAAGTTAAGTTGGGTTCCCAAGGCCTCTTGGAAACTCGTCCAAAATCGTCTAGTAAACATCGATCCTCGATCGGATATAATCCTCTTAGGCATGCCATGCAGTCTCACAATCTCATTGATGAAAACTTTAGCAATGTCAGGTGTCTGATACGTCGTACACACAGGAATAAAGTGAGAAATCTTCGTCAGAGTGTCTACTACTACAAAAATTGGGTCATGTCTCTTGGTTGTCAGTGGAAATCCAACAATAAAATCCATCGAAATAACCTCCCATTTCAATTCCGGAATGGCATGTGGTTGAAGTAATCTTGCTAGGTGTCTATGTTCAGCCTTTACCTACTAACACTCTAGACATCTGGCCACATAGTTGACTATGTCGACCTTCATTCCCTTCCAGAAGAATAAGGGTTTAAGGTCTGCCCTCATCTTCGTGACTCCTGGGTGAGCCATGTAAACTTCTCTATGAGCCTCGCTCAGGATCAACATCCTCAACTCGTCATTCGACGGTATGTAAATTCAACTTTTAAACCTCAATAACCCATCGCTATCAAATGAAAATCCCTCATATCGTGGTACCATCATTGTGTTTTGTCCGATAAAACCCTCGACCTATTTGTACCATTCATCATCACACTGTAAAGTGAGAAACTTTTCACGTAGATTCGTCTGAAGAGGCAACACCGAAAATATGCGTGGTCTCCGACTGAAAGCATCTGCCACTCAGTTCACTATTCTCTTTATGTAAGTAATCTCAAAGTCATACTCGCTAAGCAATTCCGACCAACACCGTTGTCGCACGTTCAGGTCACCTTGCGTAAAAATGTGTTGTAGTCCACAATGATCAGTCTTTAGTTCAAATTTTCATCCAATAAGGTAGTGTCTCCAAACCTTCAAGGCATATATGATGGCTAATAACTCCAAATCGTGCGTCGCGTAGTTCTCCTCATGCCTTCTCAGTTTCCTCGAAATGTAAGTGATTACTCATCCATCTTGCATCAAGACTTCGCCTAAGCCTTCCTTGGATTCGTCTGTGCATACCAAGAAGTCCGCGTCCATGTCAAGGACCTTTAGTATTGGCGCTGTCATCAACAACTCTTTAAGCCTCCAAAATGCTTCCGCGCATTTCTCAATCCAAACAAACTTCTTGTTTTTCTTCTGCAATTTCGTGATCGGATTTTCTGTCTTCGAAAATCCCTCGACAAACCGTAGATATTATCCTTCTTAACCCATAAAGCTACACACTTCCATGAAATTCGTGGTGCAGGCCATTCCATAATAGCCTTGACCTTGGTTGAATCCATGACGATGCCTTCACCGGAGATGACATGCCCTAAGTAGTGAATCTTCGATTGATAAAAAGAGCATTTGGACAATTTCCCATACAATTTGTTCTCTCGCAGACACTGTAATACCAAGTGCAAGTGCTCGTCATGCTCCCCCGTCATCCGAGAGTAGATCAAAATATCATCAATGAACACTTGGAAGAACTTGTCCAAGTACTCGCGGAACACCCCATTCATCAAACTCATAAATACCCCTGGGGCGTTTGTCAGTCCAAACGGTAAAACAGTAAATTCATAATGTCCAAACCTCGTCTTAAAGGCAGTCTTAGGGATGTCATCCTCCTTGATCCGTAACTGGTGATACCCTGATCGCAAATCGATTTTGAAGAACACTGTCACACCCTTCATTTGATCGAACAGATCATCAATTCTTGGCAAGAGATATTGATTCTTGATCGTAGCCTTGTTCAGTTTCTGGTAGTCAATGCAAAGCCTCCACGATCCATCCTTCTTTCGTATGAAAATAACAGGTGCACCCCACGGTGATACACTAGGACGTATCAGTCCCAGGTCCAGCAACTCCTTCAGTTGCATTTTCAACTCTTGTAACTCCGGGGTTGACATCCGATAAGGTGTTCTTGCTATCGGTTCAGTCCCCGATTTTAGGTCTATGGTAAACCCCAATTCCCTCTCCGGTGGAATCCTAGGTAACTCCTCTGGAAACATGTCCGCAAACTCTCTCACCACCGAAAGGTGTTATATACCTTCCGCTACAATAGTCCCTTTCGGCCTTTCGGAGTTTGAGACTTCATGATGGTGGAGTTTATGATTTCTATGTAAAACCCCGAAATAGAAAGTTTCAATGTGACGTAAACCTGTTGACGCCACACGTAGATTGACACATGTCAAATAGTTGCCACGTGTCACTCTGATTCGTGACTTACATGTGCCTGAAATGTTGAATCAGCTTGACACTTGTCATTGCCTGATTGTGCCACGTGTCCTTAGCTAATGTGGTTTGTCGATGTGTCTGTTTCGGGATTTTGAGGTTCGCTACTTCAAAGGTTAAAGTTCCTTTGATCTTTGAATTCCCGGTCTGTGAAACTCCAAAATGGAGTCTTTGACATGCTCTAATCTTTTTTATTTCACGATTTCATCATTCTTGTCGTGAGTGTCCTTGACACCTCCAACTCTCGGTATCCGAAACTCCGAAATGGAGATTAAGTCATGGTTTCGCATTTTGCGATTTTATCATTCTTGTCATGAATGTCCTTGACACCTCCAACTCCCGATATCTGAAACTCCGAAATGGAGATTAAGTCGTGGTTTTGGTACCGTTGATTAAGAGTAAGTCGTTTTGTGATGGCAAGTTCTATTGTTGGAAGTAAAACACCGTATGGGATGTTCATTCATTTCAATTCCGAACGAGATATGTAATACTATTTTTAAAAGAATTACAGGGTTTCCCTTCCACCTACTTGTAATGGAATACTAGTTATTTTATTGGTTTAATATATTAAAACCATATTGGCTACTTTCTCAAAATGATTTTGAAAAGGAAAAAATACTCGGCTATTGCCGACTATATGTGTATCTTGTTTATAGTTGACTCTAGATCGCATGATGGTATATGAATTCAATTTGCACTTACTATACTTGTGTTAAAGACTTTCCTTTTGAACTTTTAGACGATTGTGTTGTTATTTACACAGTTAAGAATTTACTCAGGGGTATGTCTTAAGTTTCAGGATGTCCCTTCTTCCTTGGGACTTCGCACCTCTCGTGATTAGTTCTGGTAATTAAACTGTGTTAATTCGATTCATGTCAATAATTTTCCAACATTTCAACCTATAAATTTTCATTAAACACCGGTTGATATAAAGATGTGTAAATGTTGTAGATGGTCTATAATAATTCTTGGTATTCGGAAGGTCACTTTCGTACTTTAAATATACATACATATATATCTTAGACACTTGCGATTAGGGCTATCTCCTAAAAGAAATCATGATTGTTCAGCTGGTACATGGAAGAAATCTTAGTTAATTACTTTACTACGGTGCGTGCCTTTATATATCAGAAATGTCCATACATATGTATATATATATACACTATGCAGTTTTCCATTTGCATTCAATATGTAGGTAAACTCAAATCTGCATCACAATTTACTTGTGGGGTTTTCAACTACGACGCTTTATCTTACTACAGTAGTAATTCAAACCACAGCACAAATTTTTTTTAAGAATTGACTAGTTATAGCCTTCTAGCTAGTATACTTTTAGGAACTAGTATTCATAACAAAAATGAGATGCAGCAAAGATAATCCATTCCGAACTAGTAGAGAGACATTCTAGCAATTCTTAAGTTTACATTAGGATGCATTCAATCTTTCGTACTTAATATTATTTCTAATAGATACATTCTATCAAGTATGTAACCATTTATCATTCAGTCAGAGAGGGGACATAAATAACATATCTGAAATAATACGCTGAAAGACAAAGGGGACAACCATGTTCCTCCCAACCGTAGAACATGGCAGCCAAACTACTTGCCCGATTCACCCCCTAGCCCGACCATGAATCCATGAGGGCGAACTTTGAAAATCTTCTCTTCATATATGTCCTACAGTTCCAACAGTTTTCCCTTGCCTTACACTCAAGTAGTGTTCATAACAACAATTAGATCAAAAGTCTCATTTCCCAACATCCTTGGCAACGTCCTGCCTCCTCTCATATGCTATTTATCATTTGCCTAGGTCTTTTCCCTCCCTTGGAAATTTTCGCAGATTTCGAAATCTCTGATTTTCAGGGGCTGCCAATGGCCAAATCACTGATTTGCCACTTGTAATAATCATCCTAGAGGTAGTTCCAACATGTTCCCCACTCATGGAGTCATGGTCAACTAAATTTAAGATGGTTGTTCCATTTGTCCTCCTTCAATCAATATAAAATATTTTGTTTCCATAAAAATGTCATATTCAATTAGCTAGTTGGGTCAAATCAAGTCTCTACCCAACAGTCAAAATAATTAATTACAATTACCAAATTCGAAATTCGGATTTGCCATAAATGGCAAAAAAATTCCAAATTCAAATTTACTAAAAATGAAATAAATTTCTAGCAATTTTAAATTTCAAAAATATTTTATTTTTTGGGATGTCACATTACCTTTACCTTTATGTTCTTCATTCAGAAACAAAGTAAGTATATCGTTACCATTCTGTCGAAAATTTTTAATATATGAACCCTCCAGCCAATATGCAATTATGTCATGATATAGATCACAAAAGCATGGAAGAATGTAACTAGATTCAGAAAACTTGCCAAAATTATGGGGACCTAACATAACCATCAACCAAGATAAAAATTCCCCATTCTCTTGACAATTCTCCACCTATTCACAAATTTCTTCGCATGGAGGATATGAAAAAAACACGTCATGCTTACGCCCTAGATTTTCAATAAGAAACAAAGTAAGCATGACTTTACCATTACTATGAAGAATTTTTAGATATGAATTATGAAGCCAATCTTCAATCCTATCATGAAACTCATGATCCAAACTATCACTTTGATGAGTTAGATCTACAATTGATAAACACATCGTACGAGGATTCATTATAGAAATCAAATTGTTGGTTTGAGCATTCCTTTTCATGGGATGAATTGGTTCCAAATGTGCAGTAGAATCATGAAAGTTTAATCTAATCAATGAATGTATATGAAGTATGGAATCTTCGATCTCCATAATAAATGCATTGTCTTTTAAAAAAATAAATTGTGTATAATTATCTTGCAACATATCTTTTTCCCATCCGAGTGATGAAAGTGAAAGAGCGTCAAATCCAACTTCATATTGACATATCGAAAATATTAGATTGTGATGGAAAAGAGTACGATGTCATGGGTGAAATACCATGCTCACCAGAATCTAAGAAGAGATCTGGATATAAAGAGTAAAATGAATTAGAAATGAGCACGTGAAAATATTCTCTTGAGCTATGATCATTAACAACGGTATTCTCGAGACATTCATCTTCACTTGCCTTAATACTTTCACTCTTTTTTTGTGATAAATCCCTCAACATAATATAATCATCTAAATTTTTCTCCTGTATGATAGACAATTCAAAACTTTCATGACAAACATCTAATCTTTCATGCGGATAAGGTATGATTTGTGGATGAAGGTTTACGGTTTCTTCTTCCAATTGTAGATCTACATCTCTAATCTGTTTCATTGGAATTTTAGATCACTTAAGATCATTTTCATCACCTAAGTGCTCTTCAATAATTGAATCTAAGTACTGATTAGAGAAAGAGTTAGAAAAATATGGACATATAAGTAGACCCACAATAAAATATCCTTCCACGATAATTGAGGATTGAAGATGCAAGGGTTCAGAGGAAAAAATAGTTTGATTGTCAGTGAGAACATTTTCAATAGATTCTACCTCCCTTGTTTGTTCAATGTTTTTTGATGGATTCCTCTCATTTGCAATTAAAATTTGTCTTACAATTGGGTGCCAGTATTTGTTACTGATTCATTATTCACAATTGAATATGATTGGATGAAAGGGGCACAAGCATCAGAGAGGAGATTTAGTACAAATGACATGTCACCAAGATTAAATTTACAGAGAACATGATGGATTCTTGTTGAAAAACCTTCTCGAGATGAATCATCATTGATTAGTAGAGCCTGAAATTATTCACATACTCTATTGTAATCATATATTTCAAACGCATCTAAAAATTCCTCTACAAATTGAAACCAATCAATCATATGATATGCTATAAAAGACTGAAACCATTTTTTAATCGGACCCCTAAAAGTAAAAGAGAACAATATGTATATAACATTTAAATCAAAAATATCATGCTTGACACATTTAAAACAAAACTTATAAAGATGGTATTTTGTAGATACATTCCCCCCACCATCAAAGGTGAGTTTGTACAAGAGAAAGACTGTCTTCTTGGGAATATAAGGTAATGAGAAGTGTAAATCATGTTGCAACACATTGATTTGGGGAGCCATGGGAAACTAAATAAATTCGAAACAAAGACTCCTACAAGGCTAGCTTGTCAGTCTGGCCTGCCTTCTAGTGCATTTCAAGATGACACAAAAGAAGAATTTATAAATATGAGATTATGACAGGCTAAGAGGTAAAACATTTAATCATTAAAATTACCTCGGCCCTCTTTCTAGCTCCATTTGTTGATGGGTGTAAATGACACATCATCAACTGGAAGGTTATATCCGGACCGGGGTTGTCTAATTAACCCAAGCCGTTTGGTATGATCTGACCCAACGGGTTTAATGGCTTCGTTAGCCAACTAAAGTCCTAAAAATAGTAAAAGAAATAAACTAATCTAAAGTGATGATTCTAACAAATGATATATTACTTACTAATATTTATTAAAAAGAAACGTGAATATACAAATGATTCTAAACAATCTATATACAATTTACAAGGTTTACTTGAAATTTTCCGAAAATGAATGTTCATTATAATGTTTCAAAATAAGATAAAGTAAGAACATAAATCTTTTTTTTTTTAATGTTTAAAGATTTTAAACTAATAAATACTAATAAAATACAATTGAAACAATGACACAGAAACAATCAAAGCTAATTAATGCAATCATCGTCTCATTCATATATAAACAAATCTGAATAAAAGAAAACAATGCACCTACTAACCTCTCACTGATCAACAATACTAAGCTAAATTCATTTCTCTCTATTTGTATGAGCTCTTCTTAACCTAAGTGTAAACATATGACAAAAGCAAGCATAATACTTCTTGAAAAAATTCAAGGAAGTGTTTCATATTCTGGAGCAAGTTTATAATGATAGAAAGACAAATAGTTATATATATATTGTGACCTTGAAATGTCCAATAACTAAAAATGAAAGAAATTTCAATTCTTAGGAATGGTGTTACCAACTATCTAGCATCATATGTAAACTTAAAATACTTGAATAGATTATCAGTCACAGATATAAAATAAATCAAAAGATAATGAACAACATAAAGAAAAACATAATATAAAATATTATGTGCAGAACTGACTAAAGCTAATTCGACAGAGATAACATTTCACATCAAGAAATTACATGAGAATACAATGAAAAAACACTACAAAGTCTGCATAGGATGAAAGCCAAAGAGTAAACTATTTTCTCATATAGTTTCAACAAAATATGTTCATCATATGGTCGAGGAATAACTTTTGGGATAATAGAGTCTTAAAGATTGAAAAAAATAATATATAAATGATAGCAATAAACGATTTATTGATAAAACAGACTAAAGCTAATGTAAATCAATGCATAATCAGTTATTAAAAGAATCTGAAGATATTATAATGAAAATTAAAACATTTTACTCACAGGACAAAAGCCATTAAACAACCTCGAATTCCATATTCTTCTTTGAAAATACTTGTCCATTCTCCCAAAGATTCCAACTGTCTGTTACTCCATTTGAAAAGAAAAAATGTTTACAAAAGAAATAATATACAGAAGAGAAAGGATAAAAATCCTCCTCTCAATTTCTTGGATCTCCCCATGGCTCTAAACTTTCCCATATATTTATACAATGAATGAACAATGTGTGCATCACTAGTAATTTTCGTCACCTGAAATTTGTCTCATAAAGAGACACAAATATCTCTCAAATTGTGCATTTGTTTGGAAAAATTCCCTATTTTAAGATAAATGGGTCCATTTTGGAGATGGGTTTTGAACCGTTTCTTCGTATTCCTCACGGTTGGGCTGCAATCAATCCCACAAAATCGTTTTTCTGTTATTGACGCATTTCCAAATTTTATTTGTTGTTGCTCATAAATTTCTTTGCAACAATCCAATATTATTTTTAGATCAATCATCTTGAATGTATTTAGATAATAAAATAAAGCCATGATCAGATCCGTACAAAACCTATGAAACAAAAAGAAACCTAAATTAATAACCTAAAAATTGTGAATAAAACAAAATAAAATATGAATTTAAACTAACTATAAGTCCTAAACAAACTATAAGTTCTAAACAAACATTGTTTATATTTTCTTTTCAAATATGATCTTAAAAATATAGAAGTTTCAAGTTGATGGAGAGGAGAAAAATATTAATTTTGGGTTTTCACAAAATCAAACAAATAATTCTTTTTTTATTTTTATTTTGAAATGAGATGCAAACTATCAAAATAATTTAATTAAGTAAACCTACCAAATGATTTTGTGAACATGATTGTTAATGAGCAAAAGGCAAAAACATAATCATAATTTAAACGAAAGTAAAAGTTGATAAAAATTAAGGTTTTTGTTTAAATTAAGATTTCTATGTTCACCTCTCCCTCATTCAAATTTGATCAAATGTGAACATGTAACGACCCTGCTTAAATAAATGTAAAGGATTATTAATTATAATTAAATTGATAATCTGATTGTCCTAAGATGTTAGCCAAACAATAATTGTTTCCTATATAATATTAACTAAATTAATTATCATTAATTATTGTTCATAGTTGTCAATGGTTATTTAATTATTAGTCAAGTCTTTAATTATGTGAGTAAAGAATTAATAGGGTTGATAATTTAATTTATTAAAACTTACGTATATGAGTGGGATAAAAAACATTAAATAAAGGATAAGAAGCATTAAATAAATGGGAAAAGATATTTAAGAATGGGATAAGATATTAGGTAGGGAGTAAATGAAGGGAAGTCGGTGAAGGAGGGATAAGGGGGGAAAGGAGTTTGGGGGGAGGATTATTCTACGGGAGTTGGCCATGGATTTTGGGGAGCTCTGAGTATTGTAGAGAGGGAGGTGAAATTTTGTGAGTAGAATTGACACAGTGGACCGGAGTTGCTGGGGGTTTTGGGCACAGACGACCAGGATATCTGTTGATATCCTGGGGCTAGGGAGCTACCTAGTTGGCAGGGAGGACGATTTTGGTAGTGTTTTCCAGAAGAGGGAAGGAAGCAAGCGGCGGGCAAACACAGGTTGATAGCATCAGTTTCGGGTATTTACCAAGATATGCATTGTTTTGTATAAAAATTTGTTATTAAATATCATTATTATGATGAATTTGAAATGCGAATGTGCTAATGAAGTAACTCTTAAATTTTACTACTCTTTTGTAAGTTAAATAGTTGTTTATTTTGTTTCAGCTATTACAAATGGTATCAGAGCTGTAGTTGAAACACTGGAGCCTTAAGGGCCAAATTCCCCTCCGCTTAACCTGCATACAAAACATAGAAACTTTTTAAAA
Organism: Picea engelmannii; assembly: GCA_009831015.1. Taxonomy (NCBI): domain Eukaryota; kingdom Viridiplantae; phylum Streptophyta; class Pinopsida; order Pinales; family Pinaceae; genus Picea; species Picea engelmannii. The sequence goes on along the minus strand of ML781779.1, from coordinate 736,226 downwards.
TAAATAAATAAATAAATGCAAAATTTACTGAAGTAAAACAAGCTACGTAGGCGAGTTAAGTAGAGTCGGTTATAAAAGAAAAAATAGATATGGAACAAATGAAGGAGACTTTGAATAGCCTAGTCTTTATGGCAAAAGAACAAAGCAAAATAAATCACAGATATTTTATTTTATGTTTTAACCTTAATAAATTAAAGGAAATTAATAAAGGAAACCGAAATCATAAGTTTAAGGAATTACCTTCTCAGCATTCCAACTACTTCTGCCTTAGTCTTGCCTTCCATCTCTTGAATCTCTTTCTCATAATCATCGATGTCGATTGGCAACTACTGGTTGAGCTCCAACAATGGATGCTTTAGCAGATAAGTTCTCTCACTCACAAACCCTAGTGAACCTGGACCAGCAGCAACGACTGTGAGGCCCCTTTCCTTTGCACCCCGAANAAAAACCACTGGGTGGGGCTTTCCCTAGCCTTACGACCTACGCCAACAAGAGGCTTACTTGACTTGCCTATTCAAAGCCAATCACTTTTCTATTAAACAACCAACCGGACTGTGAGAACGCTTGCTTGAATGCGTTCTTTCAAGAGGGCTTATCTAAAATTAAAGAAAGATGATTAGGCTTCTTTAGCAGCTCTTAACCTAAGGCGCCAGCTATTATTCTCATCCGGGGGTTTAGTTTGAAGCGCAGTTTCGGGAGTCCTGTTTATGGGCCGGGAGCTCTTAGACCACAGATAGATAGTCGATACGCTACAAAGAAAATCGATATGTGGTATTCTCCAAATTACTACAAAAAAAAATTGAGGACGATCAAAACTAATAAGTTGTACAAAAAATTTGTTTGGGCTGTTGGACCCCAAAATTTCAGAGCTGCAATATCATAAGCTCTTTCCCCCTTTTCTTCTGAATTGTATCCACCTGATAGAATAAAGGGAGTATATGTGTTGCCATTTAATTACGAAAGAGTATAAAATGAGAATAACAGGAGGAAAAATCAGATTAATATTCTAATTAATAAGAAATAATTTTCATTCCAGAAGGGCGCAAGCATGTAGAACACTTACTTGATCACAGTCTTTAATGAACCCACCACCAAGTCCAAGCCTCAATGTACTGAACCCATGTCCAGACCCTGAAGCACCAAGTTTCTTCCTACAAAGGCATTCCACGCGTTAATTGCTTTGCTAAGCCATCACTGGAGTGGCACATCTGTAAACTAGAATTAGAGCAGCAGACTGGACACAAGTGAGTGACTGCACTGCACACCCACGTTCAAGAACAGATAGACCAGCCAGCTTCAGTGATCCCATCTTGACCAACAAGCACCGCCAGCACCGACACCAAACCCCAAAGCCCAAGCACCGAGGAAGCACCAATACACAAGGCGCAAAGGGAGAGCCCATGGGTCAATAAGTATTGCACTACCCGTCAAGGGTCAAAGCCCGTCAAGTATCATAAATGTATCTGCACAAACAACCGTTAAGGTTCAAAGCCCATTCCACACAGTCCTTGAAATTAATGCAGCAAAAAAAAAAAAAAAAAAAATATTCACCAAAAAAAAATTAACCACCGACCTATCTATCATGAAAAAAAAAAAGTTGTTTACCCCATTGAAGGGATTTTAGCGGCTAAATGACTCAAAAGCCAGTACTTAACGTTATCATTTCTCAAAATCGAATGTCTTTCCATTGATTGCATGGCCAGGGACCGAACAACACATGAAATGCACTGTTTTTCACAGCGAGACTATGATTTCTATGAATCGACTGTCGTTTTGAACGCATTCGGGGCGTTTTGCAGGATCTTAAGCTCCACAACACGATCACCAAACACCACAACGATCAGATCAAATATGAAGCTCGATTCAGAAAGGCAACACTCAAACCAAGTGTCATCAACCCGATAACCATTAAAATAGCCCGTAAGCACCCATAAAACGCTTAGGGGCCTGCGCACTGTATTCACCATGGCGGCCATGCTCCCTCACGCCTCCCTGCACAAGTGACCACAGCTAATGAGGAGACAAAATGGAGAGTTTAGGGTTTAAAGAAGTGGGCCGATATTTTATTCCCATAAATAAAAGTGAGGGGCACGTGGGCTACATGCGATCCCACGCTGCCAACTTAGCAGTTTGTGGCAAGAGGGCCTCATATTTTCCCCGCGCAGCCAATTCAAATATTGATTAATGTTATATTCAGCCATTACATTTATATTTAAATTTTGACTAGCGTTATATTCAACCATTACATTTATATTTAAATTTTGATTAGCGTTATATTCAGCCATTAATGTTACCAGGGTAGCGTTATATTTATTTTATTATATTTTCTTTTATTTTTATTTTTTATATATATATTTTAATATGTCTAGTTGAAATATAAATACTAATTTTCATATAAGATTTTTTTTAAAGGATAATTTTTATAAATACTAAAATAATAATATATAAAGTATTAATTGATCAAATATATATATATATATATATATAATCAAATTTAAAATATAGTTAAATTGTAATTATTAAAATTATTAATAAAGCTTAATTATGAAGTATTAAAAAAAAGGGGGGGGGGAGTTTAATTGTTAAGTTTAAATAAAGTTAACCAGTTAGACCCTCACTGAACTCAAGGTTGTTACCTCGAAGGCTCACTAAGGTTGTTTTCTCTTTCAGGACCGATTGACTGAAAGGGGTTTCGCCTTCCTTACGAACGATTTCAAGAGGCTGGCGCAGTATTGGAGTTGACCAGCGCAGGACCATATTGAATATATGGTCGGCGCAGTATTGGAGTGAACCGGAAGACACACACAATTACCTCATCGTAGGTAGACCGACTAATAAGGAGAGAGTCATATCTTCCCGCAACTCCTGAGAAAATATTGAGACTACAGCCATGCCGTCCGTAAATAAAGAGGTCCTCTTTTTCACTTTATCTGCTCATAGGTGTCCAAATGGGAAGGAGTTAAGAACTAATAATAACTTCTAAAGGAGTTCGTAGGGTTTCTTCGAGGGTTTACTGGTGGGGGTAAAATAAAGATAATTTAGCTTTAATTTGAGGTAAAGTAAAGTTTAAATTTAATCTCTATTCTAAAATTTAGAATTAATCTAAGCTTTAATCTTTAATTGAGTTTAAGCCCTAAGTTAAATAATAAAATATGGTTGAACTTTAACTATTATTAGTTAAGGTGTCATTAGGACTTATACTAGGACAAGCGGGAAGGAGGCGACATATTCATTAGGAGCGTAAGCATAGGAAATGGCGAGTGAAGCGCAAGGATAGCGTAGCTACAGGGCAAGGGAACCAATAGTTCTTTTCGTAGGGTCGAAGAAAATAAGCTTAGATTCTTACACCTAACCCTAACCTAGCCAATCCCCTAATGGAGTAATTTCTGTTTACAGACAAGTAAAGAAAACTTACGCCTAACCCTATTTCTAAGTTTAAGTAGAACCCATTTGAAACATCCTAGAACTCACCCGGACAACTTTGGTGGATGCAGGTCAAAGCATACAGGATGGTCAGAACTCGAGGAAGTCGAGGTAGGGGAGCGTCGTCGCAATAACCTCCAACACCACCCGTGCCACCACCACCATTGCCCGAACTAGCCCTCATACTGCGCTCGTTGGAAGCCATCAACGAGACTTTAAAAGGCCGACAACCGGCAGGGACTCAAGTGGAACCCCACCGTCTGGAACGGGTAATCCAGAAGCGTCAAGGGATTCAGGGGGAGGACCTCCACCTGAAGAAATCATGCGAGAGTTGCAGAAGATCAAACTTCTGGAGTTTGTCGGGGGTCGCGCCAGTGAACGCACGGAAGCATGGTTGGAAGGCATGACCAGGTGTTTTTCCCTAAGGGACTATGCGTCCAACTCAAACGCAAAGATCGCCATTTTTCAGTTAAGAGACAGCGCCCTGAACTGGTGGGGTAACCTGGAAAGACAACTGCACCTTACCCCAGACACAGTATCTTGGGAACTTTTCGAGGAGAGGTTCAGAAGGAAATATCTACTAGCATACTACGAGGAACAACAGGTTGGGGCATTTCATGCCTTAGTATAGGGAAACAAAATGGTAGAAGAATATGAGATCAAGTTTATGGAACTGGTCAAATATGTGTCGTATATGGATAGTGACCAACGACAGGCAGAGCGCTTCATCTATGGATTGAACCCTAGGATAAGAGCTATGGTGAGGATGTGG
>ML781779.1:699461-709587 GCA_009831015.1 Picea engelmannii | reverse complement strand
AAAAAAAAAAAAAAAAAATGAATATTCATTATTATGAACTAAACCAAAGTTGTTTAAAATAAATTATTCGACCGAATAATTGTAATTAAAGGATTTCTCGCACAAATTGATTGGTTGTTGTCTTTTATAAAAAGACTAGTCTTGCTGACTGGATTGGATGCATACATAAATTACTAAAGGATGACAGTTTGATTATTAGTACATGTACGAGAATTGTATGTACTAGCTAGACATGCATTTCTTGTACATATACACTAGTATGTATGAGTTTTCTTGACTTACTTACTAATAGAGTCGGTTAGTTGTTATGAATGTGTGAAGCATGTTTTTTTCCTTTGTACCAAAAGAGACCTTAACTTTGGGACGAAGTTTCCTGAAGGGTGGGTGTATGTAATGACCTTGCTTAAATAAATGTAAAGGATTATTAATTATAATTAAATTGATAATTTGATTGTCCTAAGATGTTAGCCAAACAATAATTGTTTCCTATATAATATTAACTAAATTAATTATCATTAATTATTGTTCATAATTGTTAATGGTTATTTAATTATTAATCAACTCTTTAATTATGTGAGTAAAGAATTAATAGGGTTGATAATTTAATTTATTAAAGCTTACGTATATGAGTGGGATAAAAAACATTAAATAAAGGATAAGAAACATTAAATAAATGGGATAAGATATTTAAGAATGGGATAAGATATTAGGTAGGGAGTAAATGAAGGGAATTCGGTGAAGGAGGGATAAGGGGGGAAAGGAGTTTGGGGGGAGGATTATTCTACGGGAGTTGGCCATGGATTTTGGGGAGCTCTGAGTATTGCAGAGAGGGAGGTGAAATTTTGTGAGTAGCATTGACACAGTGGACCGGAGTTGCTGGGTGTTTTGGGCACGGAGGGCCGGGATATCCGTTGATATCCTGGGGCTAGGGAGCTACCTAGTTGGCAGGGAGGATGGTTTTGGGTAGTGTTTTCCAAAAGAGGGAAGGAAGCAAGCGGCGGGAAAACACAGGTTGATAGCATCAGTTTCGGGTATTTACCAAGATATGCATTGTTTTGTATAAAAAATTGTTATTGAATATTATTATTATGATGAATTTGAAATGTGAATGTGCTAATGAAGTAACTCTTAAATTTTACTACTCTTTTGTAGGTTAAATGGTTGTTTATTTTGTTTTGGCTATTACAGAACAAATGTCATAGAAAATATGTGTCGTAATAAAAAATAACAAATTATGAAGTTCGTCCATCAACATTAAAACTCTGTAAAAAGAAAAACGAAATGGCATTTAATTTTCATGAAATTCAAACCAAACAAAATAAAAGAATATAAACTCAAACCAACCTCGAAACAAAACAAACCAATACCAATCCAATCAAGTCAAAGGGAAACAAATGAAGAATCCAAGTAAAATTTTGAGGGACCCTAGATTTTGATTAAATAAAATCCTCCAAGGTGAACATCCTCTGGTCAATACAACAATGTAGGTAAGGGAAGTCGGCAAAACGGATCCGTAACTTTGGGAAAATGATTGGCTCTAAGGGTTGGGCTTAGGGATATTCATCCTCAACCTGTGGGTATTCGACAGACTGCCCGAGCTGCTATCACTGTGAGGGCGGGTAGTCGCATGTTGATTGGGCTACAAATGTAGAATGTCCCCTCGCGTGGGCTTTTCCCTAGGCAGCGAACAGTCCACTCAGAACTGGTATAGACAAGTATGAAACCCTAGTTTTATTCTAATCAACCTAAACCTAAACCATAACTAAAAAGATTCATTTCCATAATCTAGTAATTAGTTCACTAAACTAAAATTTATACATTAAATATAAAACATAATACAATCTATTAAAAGTACTGATAAGTAATAAAATGAAAACTCAATCTCTAACACTAAACAACCTAACCATAACTAAATTCCTTCTTACATTAAATATAGATATAATACAACAAAATAAAAACTCATTCTAATTCTAAAACCCTAGACCTATATACATATATAAAATTAAAACACTCCTAAAACAAACTATTAGTTTTACCCTAAACAAAACTAAAATCCTTCCTACATTAAAAATAAATAAATATAATACAACCAATTAAAAGTACTAATATAATAAATAAAAACTCAATCTAACTCTAAACCCTAGTCTTATATACATATATAAAATTAAAACACTATTAAACAAACTATTAGATCAATCAAACTTAGTAATAGTTATTAATTATTAGGAAATTATTAACTTATTATTAATTTAAATTAATTTTTGTTTAAACTCTGTAATTAGGTTTTTAAACAACTGACCTAGGTAAAATCTTAAAAATCTTAAAATGCCTTGCATTTCAGATATTTATTGACTAAGATCAACAAGCTATCAATTGGCGATTAGTCTTGATGATGAATCTCGATTCGGATTCGAAACGTCGATGACAATATGACACCAACTCTGTATTATCTGGCAAATAACTTTGAAGCTCCTCACCACAGAAATCTAAAAACAAGAAGGGGGTTGTTGGGGCCCAACATGGCTTCCACCTCGAGACAAATGGCCAAACTGAGGTCTTCAACCAGATGGTCGTACATATCATGCACATGTACAATTCAAAACACCCCCGCACATGGGATGAGAGCATGGATGATTTTAGGGGCTAGATTTTTCTCATGGGTTAAGTTTCCATGTTTTTTCCAGAAACAATATTCACTATTTTAAAAAAAATTCACCCAAATTATATAGGATAAAATTATTTTACCTTAAAAATCGCCAAATTATATAGGACAAAATTATTTTACCTTAAATATCGCCAAACATTTATAGTTGTCATTTGAAGGATTAGTAAGATTCGCCAAGATTTCTACATTTTAAAATAAATTTCTATCCTTAAAATCATCCCTGGATGAGAGTCTTCCCTATGTACAACATAGCTACAACCGAGCCCTGCATGGCTCAACTGGACACAACCCCTTTAAAGTGGGGTTGGGATTCCAACCATTGGGCCCCATGGATGTTGCACTACCCCTGACGACCACCTCAATCGACTTGTCCCCTGCTCTACCAAAAGTTGACAAAACCACCTGGCTCATTGAGCGGATCTAGCACATCCGCGAAGAGGTTCAAGATATTCTATAGAAGTTTAATTCCAAGTACAAGCAACACCATGATCAACATCAGGTGCCACATAGGTTTCAGGTGGGCGACAAAGTTTGGTAGCATTTGCAAAAAGAACACCTTAAAGGGCCCCATCGGAAGCTTCACCCACTCCGTTATGGGTCGTACACCATCACCAAGGTTGTAGGTGATAATTATTTTGAGCTCAGCATTCCCCCCTTCCATGGTCTGCATCCAATCTTCAATATGGCCCTCCTTCGGCCATATTTCCCACCATTATTGGAAACCTCAGAGATAACAGAGAAGTTGACACCAACAAAGCTCGACCATGACTGCATGCAACATAAATCCAGTGATGATATTGTGGACACATAGATCAAGGGAACTCGACAACAAAGGATCCATCTTTATTGAGTCATCAAAGCAGGGAAACTCCTGCACCAAGGAAAGTGGCTCACCCGGGGCCAAATTCAACGTAAATTTAATCTGATGGGGGAAATAAACACAATGGAGACCATTGATTTCTAAGGAAGGAGGATTGATCCAAGTGGATATTGATGGCCACCCACCTATCCCACTAACTCGAAAAACAATTTTCCACCTTGGCAGTTGTTCGACAGTTTTTCAGGTTCAAAACTTATGGGGTCGTTTGAGGCCCTAAACGACATTTTTTGGGGATTTGGGGCCCAGGTTACCACTAGAGTAATTAACATGGGTCAGTAGAAAATTGTTCTTCTCGGTTAAACCTTTCCAACGGGCTATTGTGTGCCTAAAATGAAGATCGTATTCAAAAGTTACGACCCTAGGAAGTTGATGTACTAACTTACCCAAATGTGGCCCACATGACTTTTGGTGCTTTATCTCCTAGGGTTAGGTTTTGGATGTCTAGAGTTTTTGAAATTCATTTTTATTGTAAAATACCTTCAGAGCCTCATTGTAATGGTCTTCTTTCGAATGAGCGCAACCCTCACATCTCTTCTAAGAGATAAGTTGCCACCATTCCAACAAGCTTGTTTTCCACTGCATTTTACAGTTTCAGCTTATTTCCTTATTGAATAGAAAACCAATTTTATTGTATCTCTATTATTTTGTGTTAAGAATATTTTAATAATCTGTATTCATTTCGCTCTTCTCATAAAATTGGGATCACCAAGTGCTCAACCTTCAAATCGCTCTCAACACTGGTATGGAGGTCCTACACACATAAGAGATTTGTTAATGCTTAGGAAAAGCTACTATACTTGGGCAGACACATCACAATGGAGAGGAATACAAGTGGGATGGTGATTGGAACCTCTCAATAAGCCTCAGCCTACTGACAAAACTCAGAACATAGGTAAGAAATTATGCGAGTCATTAGTTCTAGTAATAGGATGCATGAATCTTGAAGCAGGGACTTGGATTATTTGTTAGTGCTTTGGAAAATCTCGTATGCTTGGGAAGCCACCTCACAATGGAGAAGAATATTATTATTTGTTATTTCTTTGGAAAATCTCATTAGTATGCTTATGCAACGACCTCACATTGGAGAAGAATAGAATAGTGTGACAGTGACTCGAACCTCTCAATAATTTCCAGTCGGTGCGACGGTGACTAGAACCTCTCAATAATTCTCAGCTAGAAGTGACATAGATAAGATCTTATGCCTGTCAATACTTCGAGTAATAGGATGCATGAATCACTGTATGGAGGGACTTCAATTATTTGTTGGTGGGACTTTGCATGTAGTATAGGTGGAGGATGTAGGTGGAGGATGGAGGGAAATTGTTGCTAGAGTTTGCATGTAGTTTAGGTGGAGTACATATACATACATTGACTGCAGTAACCAAAAATATGTGCATCCACTGCAACAACCCTATCTCACTTAGAATGTCCGTGCCCTTTTTATAAATTTTGTAATTTTAAATTATTTACCACTATCTCATAAATAGTGAAAAAAAACTAAACACGCTAGGACTAATAAAGTCCCATCAAAGTTATTTACCACTATCTCATAAATATTGAAAAAAAACTAAACACGCTAGGACTAATAAAGTCCCATCACAACCGCTATACCAATCAAAAAATTGAGATTATGAAAATGCAAGATACAAAAAATTATTTATATTTTAAAAATAATTAAAATAATAGATGTTTTGTTCAAAACATTGGAAAATATTTTTGGTTGGCGACAAAATGTACCCAGTAATATTAAAAAATGGACCAGGTAATAACCCTTCAACTGCGAGGTGAAATCTATAGTCCCTAGCCGGAGGCAGGGACTAATAAATCAATTGAAGTTATTCAAAGATTATTTAGAGTCTCTACTCAAGCAAGTTAGTTTCCATTGAGGGCATATTAATGACACCCTCATCCAATCTGGTTATGAATTTAAGGTTTTGGATAAAAAAAAAATATTTGAAAATGTATTGGACAATGAGTTATAAATTTAGTACGTCAAATGTACGAGGGATGAAATTGATCAAACTTTATATTTGAAATTCAAAGTGTTTGTGTACTTTATCATTAATTTTTATAAGTGTAATAATTAGTAAGTGTTGAATCATGACGATGGTCCCTAGTAGGGGTATAAGCATTATAAGCTCAATTCAGTGAGTGTGATCATGGAGATTTTAATTAACTTATGTAGCTACCATACAAGTGGGTTGAACAATGGAAATTAGGACTAGGATTCCAATTCCCTTCCATAATCACAATCATTACAAGTTCACCCTTTTGCATATGGAATATCTACCATGTCCCTAGTCAAGTCATTCTTCTCACAGTGGTGCACTCCTTAAAAGAGTTATAAGTCTCAAATCTATAGCACGCAAGGAAACTGTGCTCAGCACGGTAAAAAAATATTGCATGCCACAAACTTCATCGCTGAACTCTCGGGAGTTATCGCACAGTTCACATACTACACGATTTACTGTGAACTATGATATAAACACTTAATAGAATGATTTATGGATGCAGAATAATACAGTGTTATGCGTAGAAAATAAACTAAAAAATACACAAGAAATTTGTGAACACACAAACTACTTGATATTAATAATTTTGGTGCAGTTCTTGAATACAAAGTACAATAAATAAGATACGTTTTCGGCTCCAATGGCTTCTTTTGTTGACTTCACAGACACAGAGCTTGTGCTCTCAGACTTTTTCGACTCCTTAGTTGATTTTGTTTCTCCTTCACGAATCTGTTCTCTCTACCTCTCTACATCTGCTATCGAATAACTCAAGACTTGGACTTATATGGACTCTGACTCAGGCTTCCTGTAGAAGTAAAATAAACTCAACATTAAAGACGACTATTTAATATGACTGACTCTTAACTACTTAACTACATTCGAGAAATATAAGATCGACTCCATTAATTTAACTCCCCTGCTTGCCGACTGACTAAATTGATCTTGCATAAATGTGCGACTTTTCATTTGCAGACTGACAATTTGGCTGAATGGAAAATTGACTAACTGACAAATCAGTGGAGACGTGAGCTCACCGACCTGTAATTACTATTTTCAACACTCCCCCTTAATCATAAGTAGGTGGGATGACAAAAATACATCAAAAATTGAATTTACATTTTAATGTCACTCATCTGTTACTGTGCAGACTCCCAGACTGTTGCGCAGATGATGAAATGCATTTCTTGCTAAATCCTTTGTAAAAATATCAGTGACTTGTTGTTTTGACCTACAAAACTCTAAACAAATCTCTTGTTATTCACCAATTATCTGATAAAATAATACCTTGTATCAATGTTCTTTGTTTTCTTGTGAAACACATTATTCTTTGATAACATGATGGATGAATTGTTGTCACAAAATATTGTTGTTTGTTTCTATTGTTCCTGCAACAAATCTTTTAACATTCTTCTCATCCAAACTGCTTGACAAGTTGTGTTTGTAGCTGCAATGTACTTTGCTTTTGTTGAAGCAAGAGTCAATATTGGTTTCTCCTTTGATGCCCATGATACCATACCCATTCCAAAATGAAATGTGTACCCAAAAAGATGAAATCCTAACCCCGAAAGACGAAATGTCAAAAGGTTTGTGGGCTTTGATGTGGTTATTTGATATGTTAACTTCTCAGGGGAACACATTTTGCATACAATATCCATTGGGGGTTAGCTCATCAGAAAGGTCTAGCCGAGAAGTACTCATTCTGAACAACCCAGTATCTACCTTTGGCTACATACTTGGTGTTTTCGCTCCAAAAAAACATCGTTTCGGTCCTCAAAATGGCCCTAAAAGTTTGGGACCCAAAAAACTATAGAAAAATTCCAAGATGTAGAACCATTCAGAATTAGTGGAACATTTGGGCGGACACTAGTATCCACCTAGATCAGTAAAGGTCCAATGGACATGCTACAACCCTGAAGAAGCGATATGGGAGTTGGAAGACACAATGCAAGAGGCATACCCGCAATTGTTTTTGAATTTTTGATAGAATTTTTTTATATATACACCTACATGGTGATATGCATTGAGAACAGTGCCAAAATATTGGGGAGGGGAGGGTAATACTCTAGTTTTGAGTCCCCATATTAATAATGTATTTTTTTGTATTTGATGAAAGGCCAGAGTGCCTGTAATGTTGAAAGGCCAAAGAGCCTAACAATGTAATAATTTAAATATTAATAACAAAAACACATCATTGGTTGCAAGAAGGACAAGAATAGAGTTATACGGGGCTATGATTCTAAGAGAGAGGGGGATAAAGGGGATAATCATTTTTATTATATTTTATTCACCCATGTTGGAATTAGTTGGAAAAAGAGGTTACATGAGCTTCTAAGGGAGGCCACATGGTGCATTATTTCATGTCATTATTCAAACCATGTTTTTGGTTGTTGGGAGATTCCTTAATCATTGTTACTTATTCCTCATTTATTCTTGTTCACTATGGTCCTTGTTTTTGGGCATCACGAATGAATTGCTAGAGGTAAGGAGCCATTTTCTTGTTGGTTGTGGGTAAGTACTGGTATTTCCAACAATAAATTCATTCTTTTGTGCATCCGAATTATGGAAGTTGTGAAGGAATTGTCCATGATTGAGAATCCTTAGAGTTTATAGCATCAATATTTCCTTACTAGTGGCGGATGTAGGTCATTTTAATAATTTCACGCATTTTGTAGCACTGAACTGTAACAAATGTGTGGTAATCGATGTGATTTAATGATTTCACGCGTAGAGCATTAGCTTTTTTCCATCATAGCTTCTTCATTGATTTCACTCGTGGGAGTGCAGTGTTTCTCCGTGGAAGCTTCTTCATGACTAATGGTAGGGTCCCCCACGACAATTCTTATTTGAGATTCATTCTAACATAATGCCTTGGTTTTTATGTGTAGTTGGTTTTATTGAAGAGATTAAGGTTATCCTTATACCGGTCTACCAATAGCAGATAGCCTCTTCCATTAAGATAACTCGTGTTTATCCGTGACAACTTCTTGTTAATTACAGAGCAATCCAATGGTGGGAGCTCCAAAACCAGTATTAGTTTTATTTTTTTATTTAGACAATGAACTTGCATGTGTTGTAATTTTATTTCTTAGTATTAGTTTGTGTGTAAAAAAACAAAATTGTCTATACTCTTTCTAAATTTAATCTTTTTAATTTTAATTAAATCTAATAATGTTAATTAAATTTAATTTAAAGATAAATTATTCTAATCATTACTTAAAATCTGATTATATAATTTCTTTTAAAATTATAAATTTTTATTATTTAAATTATTTTTTAATTGAATCATTAAATTCTAATAATTCAAATTTACAATTTCAATAAATTTTAATTAAATTTTAGATAAAAATTAATTTGAACAGCTAATAAATAAATAAAATTAATATTAAAGGATAAAACTTGAAAAATTATAAATTTCACCTTAAAAAAAAGTGTATAACACTTCAGAACTCACAACATTAAAAAAAAAATACAAATCACAATTAGACAAAATATTATTTTATAAAAAACACAATTCGAAAAGCTATAAACTTCACCTCACAAAAACAAGAAGTGTATAGCATTTTCAGAACTCACATCATTAAAAAAAAAAAAAAAAAATGCAAATCACAATTAGAGAATACAAATCACAAATGTTATACTTTTTGTTTTGTTTTCTAAAAGTCTTATTCTTTTCCATAATCATTAATAAAATCTAATTATATAATTCCTTGTAGAATTGTAATTTTTCATTATTTAAATAATTTTTTAATAAGTAAATAATTTCAGTTAAAAAAAAATTTAAATCATTGAATTCTAATAATTCAAATCTATAATTTCAATAATTTTTAATTAAATTTTAGATAAAAAATAATTTTAAGAAATTAAAAAATAAATAAATAAAAGATTGAAATTAACATCTTATAAAAAAATCACTATTGAAAAAGTTTATAACACTTCAGAACTCACATCATTTAAAAAAAAAATACAAATCACAATCAGATAAAATATAAAAAAAAAAAACACAATTTTAAGAATTATAAACTTCACCTAAAAAAAAGTGTATAACACTTAAAAACTCACATCATAAAAAAAAAATGCAAATCACAATCAAATAATACAAATCACAATTAGAAAAAAAAAAAAAATTTAAGAATGTATGAAAATTTGGGACAAAATCAGATAGTATAACATGTTGATGCCACCAAAATTTCTAGCTTACAAATCCTCTGATCTATCATCAAATACCTTTCATCATTTTTATGTACATACCATTCAAAAAAAAACACACATAAAAATAAAAATAATCATATTACCATTTTTTTTAAGTGTTATAAATTAAAATTTTACTTTTGCAAAAATTATAGCAAAAATTATATTAATAAAAATTCATATTCTTTATAAAACACTACAGATTAAATTAAATATATAAATAGAATAACTTTGAGTAACTAAATAATAAATACTAGATAGTACAATTTACAATATAACTTGCATGTCCTCACGTATTATAATAACGATGTATTATAATAACGATATATTATATATATTGGAATCTAATTTATAATATTTTTTTACAATAAAAGTAAAATA
>ML781779.1:676039-697825 GCA_009831015.1 Picea engelmannii | reverse complement strand
TATATATATATATTGGTTTGAATTTATTTTGTTTGGATTTTTTCTAACTTTAATTAATAGATTATGAAAATAATGATGAAGAAGATTATTAATGTCCACTAAAACTCAAGGGTAAGTAATTACTTTAGAGATTTAGATTTGAAAATTTTGATCCCAAATTCGATCAGTCTAAACACATTTGATAGATAAAAAATTAAAATAGATCTATGTTTAATAAATAATTTAAAACATTTAAAAATAATAATTAAAAACAATTAAAAATTAAAATTAAAAAACAATTAAAAAAAAAAGTATATATTTAAAAATAAAAATAAAAACTAAATTCGATAAATAAAAACAAAACACCTTAATTTAAAAAAAATTAAAATAACAAAATAAATTTATTAAAAACATCGGGATTCCCAAATCGCCCGTCCCCCCGTCGACCCCTACTTCCCAGGTTATTTTAATTTTTTTTTAAATTAAGGTGTTTTGTTTTTATTCATTGAATTTACTTTTTATTTTTATTTTTTAAAAACTAACCAGCCCGGCCTTACTTATCCGTAGCCCCACCCGTCCCCGTGCCCCGATAAGGAAACTAACAACTTGAACGAAAAAAAACATAGACATTTACAAGTATCAAATTCACCCACTTAAAATATATTACTCTTAACAAAAGTGAACAAAATCTGTTTCCACATGAACAAAATATTTGTCATAACTAAAGTGAACAAACAAAATATTTGTCATAACTAAGTGAACAAAATTATTCAATAACTAAAGCATAACCAAAGTGAACAAAATTAAGTGATAAACTCTGCGTTCTCAACAAAAATATTGAATATTGAAACCGCACCTTTCTAAGTGTGTTGGCTAAACGTTTTATTTTTTTGGTTTTTTGGCTGGAATCCGGCAATGTAAATTTGGACAAAATCACTATTTTTTGTTGTTTAAATTGCACTTTTGAATACATAATGGATTCAGCGTGCTGAAAAACCTCTGAGGTACTTGGATTATACAAATTTAGCCACTCAAATCTACAGATCCAACTATTCCTCTCTTTCTGGGGCAACGGGCTTTTTGTTAGGCTTTTTAGGGAGGCAAGTTTTTTTGGGGGCGACATGCCCTTTCTTAGGCAGCAGGCTTTTTGGCAAGCTTTTTGGGGGGTGACAGGATTTTTGGCAGGCTTTTTTGGGGGCAGGCTCGTTGGCAGGGCCTTTCTGGGGCGGCAGGCTTTTTGTCATGCGGTTTTTTCGCATCAGGATTATTCTTTTGAATGCATAAATGAATTCAACGTGCTGAAAAACCCCGGAAGTACTTGAATTATACAAACTTAGTGACTCAAATTTGCAGATCCAACTATTCCTCACCAAAACCCTTTATGAGGCAACATGCTTTTTGTCATGCTTTTTGGGGCGACAAAATTTTTGGGGGCAGCAGGCCCTTCCTGGGGCAACAGGATTTTTGGCAGGCTTTTTAGGGGGCGGCGGGCTCGTCGGCGGGCCCTTTTTGAGGCGAGAAGCAAGTTTTTTGGCAGGCTTTTAAGGGGGTGACAGGATTTTTGGCAGGCTTTTTGGGACGAAAGGCTCGTCGGCGGGCCCTTTCTGGGGCGACATGCTTTTTTTCATGCAACATTTTCACATTAGGCTTATTCTTCGCTTCTTTAGAAGGTTAGACGTTCATTAATTCAGTGGATCCGAAATTTCTAAGACTATTCACGAGGCACACAGGATCTGCATCTCCAATGACAGTGAGGTTTCTCGACAACTGCTGGTGTTTCTCGTCAATGGATCTACAAACTTACTAAAATATTGTACAAATTTTTGCAGCCTTGAAAGCACGATTAGCTGACTGCAATTTAACAAGCTACAAGCGCTACAAAGACAATGCAAGTGCGACAGCGCCTGCAATAGATCTACAAAATTACTAAAATATTGTACAAATTATTGCAGTCTTGAAAGCACGATTAGCTGAATTCAATTTAACAGAATTCTTTTAAGTTCATGGGAGGCAGTATGGGATTTGTAGGGCAGAAAATAACCCGTCTAATCAAGCGCAGCTTTTGTTCCTAACATAAAAAAATCTCTGTCTAGGTCCCGTTAAATGACTTTCTAGCGAATGTTACATTTGTATGTGGGTCGGTGACCTCTCACAGGGGATCAAAGCAAGATTGAGAATATTCTCATTGTTCCTAATTGAACAAATAAATTATTAGGAACAAGTACAAAAATTAGTATCCTAGATTAGCTAGATGGGGAAGTAAAATCAATCCTAGTTAAATTAGTATCCTAGAGTAGCTAGATGGGGAAGTAGAATCAATCATGGTTTATATATCAATCTTGGTTGATACATAGGCGGGCTGGATAGCAGGAGCAACGTTCAATTTAATATGAGCCCAAACGATAGATTATGGTTTCAATGAGTGCTTGCCATGGATAATAAGAGCAACTTTCAATTTATTATGGCCCAAACAATAGATTCAATGAGTGCTTGCCATAGTGATGTCCCTACCGATTAAATGCACATGAAAAAACATGGAATGTATTCCTATACAATTTGAAAGCCAAAGCATGTCATAAAAAATGTAAAACTTTAAAATAATATTTATTAGCAGATACACAACCTACCCATATTCATAGTTAAAATATTGTATCTTACAGTTGCATGCAACATCTCCTAAAAGAAAAAGTAAAACAATTGTATATCCGTTTAAATATAAAATTAATTTAATAAGAATTTAAAAGAAGTGAAATCAATAATCATTGAAAGCTTGGACTCTATTATGAAGTGAAATTTACATCGTAGTAATGCTTTTGATTACCAAATTCTAGTGTCATTATTTGGCTTCTAAATTTGCAATAATTGATTTAGTTAGATAGCGGATTTGGTTGGATTTATGATTTGTTATTTTTTTTGTTTCTGAATTTTGAGAAGGGGAATGATAAGGTTTGGTAACAACATGCTTCCAAGGTCATCTTATTCGCCAACTAAAGACTTGTGTAGTATGTCTCATCCATTACTTCAATGGGGTTTCCCTTAATACATTCTTGGTAAGCACTCAAGTAGCTCCAGAAATTACCATCAAATTACAAAAAGCTTTAGAATTCTTTCTCACTTACTGGGAAAGTTTTAAGATGTAATTTATTCGTAACAAAAAAACATAGGAGAGAGAGAGTAGTGCATTATAAATTGTCAAAGATGTAGGATAACCTGTTGGTAAGTGGTAGACTTGTTCTTTGCTAACTCTATTTAGATGTTAACCCTAAGAGCCTGCTACAGGAAAAAAAAATAGGATAAGGATAAGGAAAAAACACCACACCATATGTAGAAACAATCACATCCTTTTATGCCTTTTCTCAATGAAATTATTTGAAAAGTGGTAAACATACTCCTAAGTAATTGATCCAAAATTCTATATGCAAAATTTAAAATGCAACAACAGAATACACTAACACACAAAAATAAAACCCTGCATAATACAAAATACACAGAGAATGAAAGAGAACCATACTGGAATTGAGAATTAAATGACCATCTATTGTATTTTCAGCAAGAAGACGCCATTTTTATCAAAACGGACGATTTTTGTTTTAGCAACAACAAGAGACTTGTTTCTTTATTTCTGACTGACAAGTGTTGTTTCACTTTTTATTTAGTTAACTGCATGATGGAAAAATCATGCTAATTATTTATTAGGAGTTTCTCTGCTCACTTGGACTGGCGAGGGAAGTTTATATTAAAAACAATTATGCAAAGGGAGACAGGTTCCCTCTTTGGTGGACCAATAATGCAAACTTATCCTGGTAGAGGATGGGTTGTGCGGGCTCTGCCTAGTGGAAAAGAAATAACGAAGGAACTCCTTTCAAGGCATGTCTAGTTTCAATACCTTTATTAAATCCTTTGTAGTGTTGAAAAGTCAACAAGAAATATGTGTCTAATTTATTTTCCCCTTAAATAAATTGGAAAATAAATATTAATCTATTATCTCATAATTACTTGAAATAGTTAACTGAAATGGAAAATCAGTTAGCTATAGGAAATTCGAGTTCAAAGGTTGCCTGGTGGGACATGGAAGTCGAATTAGTTGTAACTAAGTGACTTGAAGTTGTAACAGATTTATACGTGTAGTTATGTGAGTTGAAAAGTAGTTTAACTCAGTTAAGTGAGTTAAGCTTAGTTGTACTAGTTGTAATTGAATTTACACTAGTGACAGTTCAATGAATTAATTATTAACTAATTCACAATCAGTGATCTCACATGAAAATGAAGATTTACCACTGTTAACTACATGCATGTTAGATCCAGTGGAAATCCAGTTGAGATAACAGGTGAAATGGACAATTTGGCTATTAGTTGTGATTCAAGTGAAGTGCACTCATGCAATCACACACACAGTGGATGTTCCAATGAGCAATGCGCAGCCTAGGCAAGAGAAATTTGAATGATTTGCAGGTTTTCCATTGCAGGGATTGCGTAAAGGAGGAAGGATGTCTGGAGGCAGAGAATTGGCACATGTATTTGCTGATTTTTGTATGACAATGTGAGACAATTGTATTGTACTGAGAGCTCTTGGATTATAGTTTTGTATGAGATTATTTCATGATCCATGATATACATAATATATGATAGTGGGGTTTTTAGCTTTATGCTTTCCCGGTAAAACATCTTTGTTATGTGCGATTGATCTTTCTTCTTGATATTGCAATTGGCGATCGTGTTTTAAATTCTGCAAGAATATTAGTAGAAGCGATTATGTATTTAACAGTGGAATATAATTTTTAGATCAGGAGAATCCCGACAATACATAATTTGTATTAAAATTTCTACATGTAGGACTAGATTTTTCAGGGCCTTATGTTAAGGGCACCTTTGGTGGGAATTCGAGTGATCTACAATTTGATATCGGGAAGTCAAGTATAATTTGAGATGAGGCAGTTGATTATGCACTAGAAAGTATTCATAGTGCGAGGGAAGAGATTCCTAAAATTTGGAATGAGACATCCAAATACATAGGATGTTGTGGCTTAAGCAACCAAGCATTGTGATGACCATTTTGTATAGAAGATTACACTGCATGGAAACAACAAGATATTTGTATATAAATTATTATTACGTTGTGTGACGATGACGTTCATTTTATAGAAGTTGTTAAATCTAAAGTGGCATTCTTGGTCATAAGTAATTCTAAGTCACATAAATGTTCTATCGCCATTGTCAGACAGTTGGCTTAGGTTGATGGACAATTGGTATGGATTGTTGGTTGTCATTGATGTCAACCATTGGAGAGTGATATTGTAGATTGATTTCAACCCTTAGTGATTGATGTCAACCCTTGGAGAAAGTTCGGTAGCGAATTCTGGTAGCACAAAGGTTTCCGTAATGGCCACAAGATTTTTTGATGTATAATGGTATGAGTTTTAATATATTTTAAGGTAAGAATATTTTAGATGGGTAGTACATGTAATTCCATTTCTGGTGGTATGTGGAACATCACATAACTCCTCACGGTTAGAGATTTATGGCCATGTGAAGTTGGAGAACCCAGGTTTGGGTAATGGACCCAAGTTTGTTTGATGGATAACGGTCTTAGTTTTGATATATTTACAGGTAATACTATTCTATATGGATATTACATGTCATGGAATTTCCAGCGGTATGTGGAACGTCACATAACTCCCCACAGTTAAAGAGTTATGGCCATGTGAAGTTGGAGAACCCTCATGAGTCATCTAGAAGCCCCAAAAGGTCAAAGTAGTCAAAGTGTTTTAAGTGATTTTAGAAGGTATATAATAAAGTGAAGTGACGAATTACTATAATTCAAATTGAATACAAAAGAAATGGTTTAAATAATAAAGTTAATGGAGAAATTACTAAGTTGACAAGTGGTTAGAAGTGGGTTAGCCCTAAAATAAGGAAAGTGGTTTAAGATGGTTAGAAGGTAACCCCTTGAGGTAAAGTGAAGTGATGAGTGTACTATAAGTCAAAGTGGATACAAAATAAATTATTTAAATAATAAATTTAATGGATAAATTACTAATTGGACAAGTGGTTAGAAGTTGGTTAACTCTAAACTAAGGAAAGTGGGTTAAGATGGTTAAAAGGTAACCCCTTGAGGAAGCTACATGAAAGTATAAATAAGAGGCAAGGCTCTCTTATTTTATATAACAATTGATCATATTGAATATCTACATGTGACTGAGGTAACCAAAGGATATCTAAGCCAAATTTCAAAGAGAAGGTGAAGTAAAGAAGGCCGAAATTCAAGGGAGGATAAATTCTTTTGATGATGATTTCTAAGGTATGTTATTTACATGTCATCTCACCATTTTCACAATAATTTTTTTTCTAGAATGATTCAGACAGTGAGATTGATATGCCATTGCGAAAACATATCCAAGTAGTTGTGGTATTAATTTCATCTTGTGGGTCATTGTAGTTTTGGGGTTACACTCCGTGGAAAATAGGGTTTGTGGCTAGTCCTGAAACTAGTCTAAAACATGTGTTTCGGGTAAAAACGTCATAAATTCTTCATAACAGATCCAAATTAAGTAAGAAATTTTTTTTTGGTTAGAGTACAGTCTGTAGTATTCTGTGTAAATTTTTCAGATCCATACAACAAATATTCTCTGCGGGGCATGCTCTACAAGTTCGCTCTGTAGAATAAGACAAAATTCAACAAGGTATGTCATTTTTCTATAACTCATTTTCTGAGTGGTTCCAAGTAGTGACACCTGAAGGAATTGGATAAAACACACTGAAGAACATTGTGTATTATTTTCATATCTTCATTCATTACAGGTACATAATTATGATTATTTCAAGTTACAGTTGTTGACTAATCCAAAACTAGTCATGTGAGACTAAAGAAAAGTTTAATGAAAATGCTAGTCTCTTGTTGTGAAAGTTAAGGAAGGTTTGCAGGTATGTGATCATATACACCAGGTCTATTACAGAGTTACAAATCAGATTTTGATGATGAAATTGATGAGGGCTTTTGGTTGAGGTACATGTTGGGTACATGGTTTAGACAAGTAGTTCATGAGTTGGCAAATACATGAGGTGTATAGCTGATCATGTTGGTACATCTTGATGAGTCAGAGTTTATGTGTATTTGATACATGATTGGTACATACTTGGTGCATGGTTGGAGACACTTGTTAGTAGTATTGTTAACACATGGTTTATGGATGATGTAGCATACTTGTCTTGGTATATTATTAGAAGAACATATTTATCTTGGTGATGATTATGAGTTGTTGTGTTATGTTTGGTTGATGCACACATTTGACAGTTGTCTTGGTGATTGATATTGGTTAGTAGATCTGATTTGGTTGATAAGATTGATGAGACAGGTTGTTGTGATAGGTTGTTTGGTTAGGTTGTTGTGACAAGTTATTTGTATAGGTTTGGTGCATGGTTGACACACTTGTTCATGGTACAGGTTGATGTACAAGTTAGTGCATGGTTGATGCACTTGTTTATGGTACAGGTTGATTACAGGTTGAGTTACAGGTTGGTTCATGGTTGATGCACTTGTTTATGGTACAGGTTGATTACAGGTTGAGGTACAGGTTGATGCATGGTTCAGTTTATTGGTATAGGTTGCTTGGTGCAGGTTGATTGGTACATGTTTACAACAATATATCTCATAGTGATAGTGTGACAGTGGTTCCATCATTCTACTTCTATGTCAAGGCGGTTGGACGAGGCAAGGACAGGTGGTTGTAGCCACCTTCCAGTTGTAGCCGGTGAACATAGGGGGTTGTAGCCTCCTTCTGGTTATAGCCAGAGAATTGCGGAGTTGGAGCTTCCCTCAGGTTGTAGCCTGAGAAACTAGGGGGTTGGAACCTCCTCCCAGTTGTAGCTACAAGAAAAAGGAAGTTTGTGTTTCCAATGAATGTAATTCTTCAAGACATATAAGAAAAAACATTACGTGGTTTTCTCCCACTTTGGGTTTCCACGTAAAAAAATTGGTGTACTGTGTATGTGTATGATTTTTCATTTGTTCATTGTTTATTTACTCTACAAATATTATATGATAATTCTACATTGATATAATACTTGCATTATATGGTTAAAAATGATATTATTTATCTATTACTAATTCACACCCCCCTATCAGTAATCCAACAATTGTAATCAGAGTCAGTTCCTTCAGGAAACAATTTAACCACTGGAAGGAGATATTGGATTAATCTGAGAATAGAGTACCAATGTTTAATGGTCATAATGGTTTTAAGTATGAGATATGGAGTAGAAGGACGAAAGTATTTTTACAGGCACATGGACATTATATTTCTCTATCAGTTGTTATAGGATATGATAGTTCAAAATGGCAAAGACTGCATCCAAGAAGGAATTGAAGAAGAATAACAAAATAACAATGGATTTCATCTGGGAAAGATTACCTAATCTGGTAAGAGAAAATGTTGGTAAATGTTCATCAGCCAAACAACTTTGGGATAAGTTACATGACATATGTTCTTCACCCATTGCAGATTCATAAAATGCCAAAGAAGATGCAGATACAGAACAAGAAGAAATATGCTCATCATGTTAGACAGATTCAAAAGAGGAAGAGTATGAAGAAGAAGAAGTTGATTACAGATAAAAATTAATCAGTGCAATTGACTATATAAAGAAAGAAAGAGAAGAAAACAAGTCATCCAAGAAAGAATTGATGAAACAAAAGGAAAGTGTTCAAGGTTTCGAAAAATATCAGCAGGTCATCAAGAATTTAAGAGCTCGACTAGAAGAGGCCAGAAGAATTGAAGAAACTCTAGAATATCAAAAGAAATGTTTATAAGACAACATAGAAGAAGAAAAGGAAGAAGTAGAAAAGAGAGAAAATATATTGATGGATCATCTCAAGGAAAGAACCAATGACTTAAACCAACTTGAGGAAGAGTTTGGTCAGGAGGAGAGAAGACTGGAAGAAGAAATAATTACATTGAAAATCCAACTTGAAGAAGCAAAGACAACATAAGAGGTCATGAAGTCTCAGATAATGAAGAAAGAAGAAGAGGTTGAGAATCTTGAAGAAGAAGTTGTCACACTAAGAGTCAAAATCGTCAAGCTCAACAAGAACGTTCAAGAGACAGAAACATCCACATCAGTTGTAGAGAATGAAGAGAAGCACTCTACGTTGCTAGAAAAGAAGAATGAAGAAAATAGAGAGAGTTATGAAGAAGTACTCAAAGGAAAGAATCATGGTCAACCAAAATCTAACAAAACTAATAAAGATACATCTTCAAGAAGACCATCCATGTTCAAGCCACAAAGAATCTTCAATCATGATCATGATCAGTCAAGGCAGAAATTCATAAGGACTACACCACAAAGAATATCATTCACTCCCAGGTATGCAAATTTATTTTATGGTCATTGTTTTTACTGTACTAAGTTTAAACATAAGGTTGCAGATTGCAGGGATTATAAAAGAAATGTTCAAGAAAGAAATGCCCATGTGGCCCCATGTAACATTGAATATTACAAATGTCATTACTATGGACACATAGATCGTGATTGTAGAAGCATTATCGATACTTCCATGAAAGAGAACACTGATATCAGATATAAGAAAGTATGGATAATAAAACAGGAATAACAGGTGAACAAAGACCAGGGCCCAGAGATTGCAAGATTGCAATAAAATGAGATGAAGAAAAATCTACAGAGAAAAAGAAGGATGTCAGATATAGAAAGGTTTGGAAAATAAATGAAATAAAAGAAGGACAAGTAAATAAGGAACATGTTCAAGAGATTATACTTTCAAGTATTGT
Source organism: Picea engelmannii (assembly GCA_009831015.1). Classification (NCBI taxonomy): domain Eukaryota; kingdom Viridiplantae; phylum Streptophyta; class Pinopsida; order Pinales; family Pinaceae; genus Picea; species Picea engelmannii. The sequence goes on along the minus strand of ML781779.1, from coordinate 688,064 downwards.
AGTGAAAGATGAATCCATTGACAGAAAGAAATAAGTCATAGCTCAGAGAGATGATGAATCTACCAATGAAGATGATAATGAATACACATCAGAGAAGAAATTGTTCAGAGCCATCCGACTTAGAGACTCCCAGGTAATATGACTATTAGACAGGGGGAGTCTATGCGATAGTTGTGATAGACCAAAGAACCATCCTTTGAGCATCTTGCAGAGTTTGAGAAGACATATCCAGAGCAGTCAGTTAGCAGAAGTATAGTTTGATATATTAATCAAGACTTCATGATAGTATAGTGATAAATGGGTCATCATTATGGATAGTTGCACAAGTAGAGTCTTGGACAATATGGACACTTGCACAAGTAGAGTCTTGGACAGTATGGACAGAGATGGATTTGTAAGAATACTTAGAAGGTTTGGACATATATATGAAAGTGGATGAGAGCATGGATTCATAGATTGTTTCAGAGAGTGGTTCAGAGACAAAGAAACATTATCATAATGGATGATAATTACACAGGAAATAACTCGAACAATGCTAATGGATTCCAAATTGACAGATATTTTTTGGACACATGCAGTGCATACAACAGTTCACATTCAAAACAAAGTAATGCTCAGAAAAAACAATGACATAACTCCCTATGAATTATGGAAAGGAAGCGCAGACAACAACCTCTACATCAAGGTAACTCAAGGTAGTATTTTATTAATTGAAATTTATGCTGATGATATTGTTTTGGAAGTACTAATGACAGGTTAAGCCATACATTTGCAAAGGATATGGAGAATGAATTTGAAATTTCATTACTTGGAGAACTATCCTTCTTTTTGAGTCTTTAGATATGTCAAAGAAACCAAGGAATTTTTATTTCTCAAACTAAGTATATCATAGAAATGCTAAAGAAGTTTGGAATGGAAGATTGCAAACAAGTTACGACTCATATGCTAACCAGTTGAAAGTTTAGAAAAGATGATGATTCAAAGTATATAGACCAGAGGCAATACAAGCCAATGATTGGTAGCTTACTATATGCAACATCATCTAGACCAGATGTAATGCATGCAGATTGGGAAGGTTGCATTGATGACCGACAAAGCACTAGTGAAGCAACGTTCTACTTGGGTGAGTTTTTAGTATCATGGTTAAGAAAGAAACAATAATTAATATCCTTATCTACAACTGAGGTAGAGTATATTGTAGCAACAACATGTTGTACACAGGTTCTATGGATGAAACAAACTCTGACAGATATATAGGTTGAGTATGATGAACTCATTCCAATCTATTGTGATAATACAAGTGCCATCAGTATCTCAAATAACCCGTTGATGCACTCCAAGATGAAACACATTCCAATCAAGTATCACTTTTTATGGGAACAGGTTGCAGAGAAGAACATTGGAGTTGAATATGTGGGAACAAAAGAACAAGTGGTAGACATATTTACAAAACCGCTTCCACGGGAAGCCTTTGAGTATCTTTTCCAGATACTAGGAGTAATTTATACTCCAAAATGAATTATTTTGAATGCTTATCTTATATGTCTTAGATGTACACAAGGAAGCACCATAAATAGGACAATTCAGGATGGGAGATCAATTTGAGGAAGAGTTCAGTCAGGGGGAGTATCCCCAAGGATAGTTCAGTTAGGGGGAGCATCCTCAGATGCAAATATACCTTTTCCATTGATGAGAAAGGAGAGATATTTACAGATGCAAGATAGAAATTCTTGGAGAGAGAGAATAGAGGCATGTATACAGGGGGAGCATCCCAAGGAGGGTTCAGTCAGGAGGAGAATCCCCAAAGGGAGATACCCTTTTCCATTTATGTCAAAGGGGGAGAGATGGAAACATTGATGAGGAGTATAAGCATGAATGTTATCATGACTAGGTGTTTCCATCAATGTTGGTGTTTCCATCAATGCCAAAGGGGGAGATTGCCAGACAGTTGGCTTAAGTTGATGGACAGTTGGTATGGATTTTTGGTTGTCATTGATTTCAACCATTGGAGATTGATATTTTAGATTGATATTAACCCTTAGTGATTGATGTCAACCCTTGGAGAAAGTCCTGTAGAAAATTTCGGTAGCACAAAGGTTTGGGTAATGGCCCCACGTTTGTTTGATGTATAATGGTATGAGTTTTAATATATTTGAAGGTAATCCTATTCTAGATGGGTAGTACATGTCATGCCATTTTCAGTTGTATGTAGAACATCACAGAACTCCTCACGGTTAGAGAGTTATGGCCATGTGAAGTTGGAGAACCCAGGTTTGGGTAATGGACCCGAGTTTGTTTGATGGATAACGGTATGAGTTTTGATATATTTGTAGGTAATATTATTCTATATGGATATTATATTCCATTCCATTTCCAGTGGTATGTGGAACATCACATAACTCCTCATGGTTAGAGAGTTATGGCCATGTGAAGTTGGAGAACCCTCATGAGTCATCTAGAAGCCCCAAAAGGTCAAAGTAGTCAAAGTGGTTTAAGAGATTTTAGAAGGTAAATAATAAAGTGAAGTGATGAGTGTACTATAATTCAAATTGAATACAAAATAAATTATTTAAATAATAAAGTTAATGGAGAAATTACTGAGTTGACAAGTGGTTAGAAGTGGGTTAGCCCTAGAATAAGGAAAGTGGTTTAAGATGGTTAGAAGGTAACCCATTGAGGTAAAGTGAAGTGGTGAGTGTACTATAAGTCAAAGTGGATACAAAATAAATTGTTTAAGTAATAAAGTTAATGGATAAATTACTAATTGGACAAGTGGTTAGAAGTTGGTTAACCTTAAAATAAGGAAAGTGGGTTAAGATGGTTAAAAGGTAACCCCTTGAGGAAGCTACATGAAAGTATAAATAAGAGGCAAGGCTCTCTCATTTTATATCACACTTGAACATATTGAATATCTATAGGTGAGGTAACCAAAGGATATCTAAGACAAATTTCAGAGAGAAGGTGAAGTAAAGAAGGATGAAATTCAAGGGAGGATAAATTCTTTTGATGATGCTTTCTAAGGTATGTTATTTATAGGTCATCTCACCATTTGCACAATAATTTTTTTATAGAATGATTCAGACCATGAAATTGATAGGACATTGAGAAAACATATCCACGTAGTTGTGGTACGAATTTCATCTTGTGGTTCGTTGTATTTTTAGAGTTACAGTCAGTGGAAAATAGGGTTTGTGTCTAGTCCTAAAACTAGTCTAAAACAGGTGTTTTGGCTAAAAACATCATAACTTCTTCATAACAGATCCAAATTATGTAAGACCAATTTTTTTGGTTAGAGTATAGTCTGTAGTACTCTGTGTAAAATTTTCAGATCCATACAACAAATATTCCATGTAGGTCCTTCTCTACAAGTTCACTCTCTAGAATAAGCCAGAATTCAACAAGGTATGCCATTTTTGCTATAACTCCTTTTCTGAGAGGTTCCTAGTAGTGGCACCTGGAGGAATTGCATAAAACACACTGAATAACATTTTGTACTATTTTCAGATCTTTATTCATTACATGTACATAGTTATGATTATTTCAAGTTAGGGTTGTTGACTAATCCAAAACTAGTCATGTGAGACTAAATAAAAGTTTGATTAAAATGCTAGTCTCTTTTTGTGAAAGTTAAGGAAGGTTTGCAAGTACGTGATCATATAAACCAGGTATATTACAGAGTTACAAATCAGATTTGGATGATGAAATTGATGAGGGATTTTGATTGAGGTACATGTTGGGTACATGGTTGAGACAAGTAGTTAATGAGTTGGCACATACATGAGGTGTATAGCTGATGATGTTGGTACATCTTGATGAGTCATAGTTTATGTGTATTTGATACATGATTGGTACATACTTGGTGCATGGTTGGAGGCACTTGTTAGTAGTATTGTTAACACATGGTTTATGGATAATGTATCATATTTGTCTTGGTATATTATTAGAAGAACATATTTATCTTGGTGATGATTATGAGTTGTTGTGTTATGTTTGGTTGATGCACATATTTGAGAGTTGTCTTGGTGATTGATCTTGTTGAGTAGATTTGATTTGGTTGATAATATTTTTTGTGCTACTTATATGTTTAGTATAATGCACTCATTAATTATCAATCCTGGATTTGTAATCAAGAGAGTTACAAGACACCAGTAAGAAACGTAATTTCTAATGTCACGAGTATAGAATTAAACTAGATTATGTATGCTGAAAACAAATCAAAATAGCAAACTGCAATGCACTTTGGTTGTCTTTCACAGAGAGGCTATCTATTCCATTATGGCACATGCAAGTATGAGATGGAATTGGTTTGATAGATCAACTCTAATATCTGAACCATAAAACTAACTTTGCAATCCACACTTCTGAAAGGAAATCACACATCAGTCATCAAAGCATAGCATGGGTAGTTCAATAGTCAATATATTGGTTCTGCTGTGGTTCACAATGAAATTCACTATTTCTTATCCAAATGGATTTGACTATTGCTGCCAACATATATGATCATTCAAGGAAATCAAATTCATGAGAACAGAAACAGGGCATATGCAAAAACAGAGTAATTAAAGATCTCTAAGAAATTATAGAATGGAAATCTTAATCCAAGCTATACTGCTATCATCTAACAGATTTAAAGCTTTAGCTAAATTAACGTTCATACTACTGTAAAAAAATACTAATGCTAATCTACAAGGAGGCTGACCTTTGTTGGGTGGTGGGCCCTTGCCGCTTCAATAGGTCAGCTATTGAAGTCTACAGGAAGCTTTATTTTGACACACACAATACTCTCACTCACATTTCAAAACATAAAATCAAAACTCTCCTTAACAACTCAACTCACTCTTAATCATAGATAATCAGAATATGGAGATAAAATGACATTCCATTAATCTTCACTTAGAATATGTTTTGTACTATCATACGTTGCTTTACATATTGGTGATATGCTAACTCTCCTACTACCTCTACCATCCTTTCCATGGCTATTTAATAGTCTGAATCATGAAACACAAGGAGGCGAAGTGATTTTCAAATCAATCAGTTGTTGAATTCAATCATTCGGTTATATCTTTAGCTTCATCCTCATGACACGAAGTGCACGAGGATGAGGCAATCAACAAACTATTCTTATCATAGCCTTGCTAAAACAATTAGACGTCCACCAATTGGCTTAGGCAAGATCTGGAACTTACCTTAGTGCATTAGGCTCTTCCATATTAGTACTGGATCGTAATAGGTAGATGGTACCAGATCATGATAGTGCGCAAAAGTTGGTACCAGATCATGGCAGTGCGTGGTCATTGGTACCGGATCATGACAGTGCATGGCCGTTGGTACGGATCATGACAGTGTGTGTTTGTACCAGATCGCAACAAATGTTATTTTAGTACCGGATATGCTTGGTATCGTATTCAGACAACAACAGTCTTGGTGCGCAGGTACCGGATAGCTGAGTTGGTACATGAACGCTGGATATTTAGAGGTCAAAGACAAATTGAAGCATTATTACATGAAATATTTAATTCCCTAACTCATTGAACCACAAAATGCATGAATTAACCATACTTTACCTTATGACCTTATCACTGGCTAATGGTAGCGTTCTTGTCATTCACCTGAGCTTTAGGTAGGCCAAAAATGTATAGATAAGGAGTATAATAGGGTAATGGGGATGTCAATTTCAGGTCTCAACATTACCCCATGCCAAAACCATTGCATGTCCTCATGCAACTGAAAACAAAACCCAAAATGTTTTCAAAACTGGAGACTGTGTTCTTTACTTTGGTGGGTCAAAGATGTTGATGGTTGAGGTCTCTTCTTTTAGCTCCCTTTTGATGACCCTAACATATTGTATGAGTCATAATACCTTCTTGAGCTTGTTATAAGTATCTTCATGGTCATCTTGAATTTGTTGGTTGGTTACCTTCAACTGCTCATTTTCCTTTTTGATATACCTGTCCAAGAGTTGGTATTCCTTCACTTCCTGTTGGAATTCTTGATTTTGCTTTTGCAATTCCCCAATATTTTTCTTCATTTGTTCTTTTTTTAAAGCCTTTGTTGTTTCCGTCATTGCTGGCTGGATGCATGTTGTTTCCTCGAATTCCTCCCTCATCCCACATAAAGTAATAGTGGCTTGCTCCGCGATCAAACTAGGGATGTCATCTTGGATTGATAAATCCTCAGAAGGGGAGGTAAGATCGATTGGATCTTCCTGTGTATGAGGACTGACTATTTTTTTTCCCTTCTTTTCCATGCTCCTCATGGTTCTTTTACAAGGAGGTACCGGATCAGGGATGCTCACAGGCTTCCTTTTCTTCTTTTCTAATTGTGAAATGGTGACAGGGGGTTGTGCCACAGACTGTTTACTTTTAGTTTCTGAGCTATGCTTCCCTTTCTTCATCATTTTCTGATGGTCCTCTTTCTCAACCTCCACCATTGAAGTCTTCTCTACTAATTTGTTTTTACCTTTTGATTCAGAGCTTTTAGAAGTCTTGTTGACTGTGGAAGAGGACCCTACTTTTTCATGTTGGCTCACTACCCTAGATGATGGTGGAGTTGTCTTATCCTTCTTTCTCTTTTTCTCTTGGGGTTCCTTACTTTTCTTTGGACCATGCTGGGTTTCCTCCACAGATTTATTTTCTGTGGGAAGGTGTTGTGTGATAAGGGTTTTCCAACTAATCCTCTGTTTCCTAAGCTCATGTAAAACTAGCATTTTAATGAGACCTTGATAGTAAATGCTAGTCTTCTCTGTTTTGGAGATGGATTTAACACCTCTTACCATTTTGTTCAAACTCATCCATAGAAAATATGGAAAATCGATTTCAGGGCCTCCTTCAAAATGAAATAGAGGCCTAAGATGATATATGAAGGTCACGACATACCTGCCTTCACAGGTGACAAATCGTAGAAGGCTGGTAATCATTGGATGGTATTCCTCTTTGATGTAGTTCCTAGGGATCCCCTTCTTCCAGTCAGGGTGTTGATGATCTGCCTTCAAGAATTGTTTGCACATTTCTTTGTTAATTCCTACACCTTTGAATTATTTGGCTCCTTTGCTAGGTAGTCCCGTAACCTCCCTTAAGGTTGCTTCATTAATTATCAGTTGTAGATTGCCTACATGTGCAATCTCTCCATCATAGATTTGTATAAATTCCTAAGAAATCTTCTCGTGCCAACCTGTAAATTTTTCCAGAAATGGTATCCACCCCAATCTAGCATATTTTTCTTGACATAATTGGTACTCCTCGGTTTCCCTATAAATTTGGAAAACTGGTTCATGTCTAGTAACGACCATCATTATAAGTTGAGAAAAGGATTGGGTTGTAGCACAAGGGTTTAGTTAATTGATGAAGGGTTTGGTACCGAAAAGGAGCAGTCTCGACACTGGAGAAAATATCACGACAAGGGGAAATATGGTGATGGTGTTGCGAATGGTAAGTTTAAGTAAGGGTGTTGTAAAGAAAAATTATGACCAAATGAGGCTTATCTGGATGGCTTTGCCACCAGATAAGACATTTCATATCTACTCATTACTGTAATGATGAGGACAAGATGTTGGGTATCAGGGTGTCATTTTGGAATAGGTGATTGGACTTTTCGGGGGGTGAAAGTAATGTTGGATCGTGGTTCATGATATAAGATGGGTTCGTGAATTGTTTAAGGACGAAATATATATTCGTGGCTTATCATTGCTATGCATGCTTCATATTTTGATATGATTTTTGCCTTTAACCATGTTCAAGAGCTATGAGAGGATTAATTAGGTCTAGGCATATGGGTATGAGGGATAGGTGCATGGGTTTAGGACTAAGGTCATAATATCTAGTATATCTTTTCATACTTATTGTAGTTTTATGAGCATAGGAAAATAAATACCATGTTACCTTTGCTTTCACCTTTATATGATCGATACCCATAGCATGTGTGACTGCTTGTAAATTGTTAGAATTCATCCTTTTAGACTAAAGCTTCTTGAAAACTTGGTACGGGAATGTCCTGTACTTATGTTATTATGTGCTTATCTTCTTTGTATTTGGTTCTGCAGGTGGATTATATGAGTCTGGAAAGGAGTTCTGAAGGGGCTCTTTGACCTTCCCCCATGCCAAAGATGTTGTATATCTGTAGGCAAGAAGATTCAATCATTTTATATCATAATGGAGAAAAGATGATAAGAGAAAAAAGAAACCAATCAAATTTTAGAAGTACAGTTTATCACCTATCATATAATCTCATGCCAAAAAATGAAATTACCCTTCTTTTAATGGATTATTGATAGAGGTAGCATTCAACAGTGAAATAGGGGAATACATATATGTTTTCTAGAAGAACAGATCCTACCTAACTTGCTTCAGAGTTTTACTATCATTGGATGTTATAGATAAATTTCACAATATGAGTAGATTAGGCTCCCTAGTTAGGGCTCCACTCTTAAGAAGTTTCCTTCTTAGATAGTGTATGCTTTAGATGTCAAACCGGCAAGTTGACTTAGGGTGATTCTCAAATGGACATTATGTTACTGATTAATCTGGAGTTTGTATCTCATGAAAGCCAATAATGACCTTTACTCTTTTTGTTTTAGATGGCAAAAAGTGGATTTTTCAATCAGACAAGTATAAATGAGACATTTTTCAACCAAAATCCACTGCCAACAAGCATGTTCGGTACTCCGGTGGGGTAGTTGTGATAATTAGTGAGAGGTACCTTCTCGAGGCAAAATGCCCCATTGCCAACAGGCTTGTTCAGTACCCTGATGGGTTTTCCTAGTCATACCATAGACCGGTACCCGTTGCCAACAGACCTGTTCAGTATCCCGGCAGGTTAGTCTCTTAAACCATTTTTCCATCAGAGGGTTCTTGTCCATAGTCACCTATTTTGGTTTCTATTAAAGAGTGCTTTGCACGGTGACAGGGGAGGCTCGTCTGAAAACCTTTTTACAGGGTGGGATGGTATTGGGTTGGAAGGCATATACTCTTCTTTTGTATGTCTTTTAAATATTTGTCTGAAGGAAACATAAACTTTTATGCACATTATTTTTTTAGAGTGATCCAGATGTATAATTTTGTCTAAAGTTGTCCATAAGAGAATGACCTAAAGTTTCCTTAGGGTACTGGTACATCCTCTGCCATAAAACTTTTGGTAGTGTGCCCATGGTAGAGAGTGTTCATATACTCATATGTTACTCTTTAATAAGATAATCCAATGAATATTATTGAAGTCTGGTTAGGGTGAGATAGTTGCTTATAGGCTAATATATTTTTTTCCTTTAAATCATGCTGAAATACTGGGTAAAGACAACTTCTAGTCTTTACAGTGGATTATGGTTCTTTGAGAAATCATAGGTAAAGATTGTGTCCCTATTTTTATTTTTATTTTAAGCAACAAAACCAAAAGAGATTAAAGTTATTCTCAACAATAGAACCAAAAGAAACTAAAGTTCTTTTCAACAATAGAACCAAAAGAAATTAAAGTTCTTCTCAGCAATAGAACCAAAAAAAATTAAAATACTTCTCAGCAACAGAACCAAAAGAAATTAAAATACTTCCCTTTAGTTGTCAACAAAAGGGCTTCCATTTGATACTACATTTGGCTTCGTGGTTCCATCTGAAGTGGTTATTGCATGGCTTCATACTTCAGATTAATTGACATAAGATTTTGAAATATGCATAGTATGCTTTGTCAATTAGGTAATGTGTCTTGATAGTACTGAAGAAGGACAGACTCTGGTACCGGACTGGTATCGGACCAGAACAAGATTTCTGGTATCGAAGCAGAACAGAACACTATTGATGCCTACAACTGATGTTTTAACAAGTTCATGAAGGATCAAATAGATAAAAAAAAATTGCTTACAAAAGAAAAGAAAATTTGTGAAAGTAAAACAAAAGGAGGTAAGAGTCTCTTGTTACCTTCAGCTTATTAACAAAATTCGATCCACTCCTATTTACAAAATGTTTCAAATAAACCGATCAATCAATGTGGGTCAATAGGAAGATCTCCTTCCTTACCGATCATCTGCATGTCTGAATTCTGTAGTATACGAGTTAGGAATTCTTCTTTTGACAGAGGTTTGTTGTAAACTCGCAACATGTGACCATTCACAAGTAGTGGTGTCTGTTGTTCATCAATTTTCTTTATCATGATTGAACCGTTATCGTATATAGTGTCAATTTTGTAAGGTCCCATCCAACGGGTGGTTAACTTACCTTTGAAGTTCTTGAATCTGCTGTCATACAATAGGGCCCAATCTCCTTGTTGAAATTTTTTCTTTTTGAGATACTTGTCATGCCATTTTGTTCTTTGTTCTTGAATGAGGGTAGTCCTTTGAAGTGCTTCCTGCCTGGTTTCATCCAACTCATTAAGTTTCAAGAGTCTTTGTTGTTGGGATTCATCCAAGTTCATGCCAACTTGTACTACAGTCTTGAAGGTTTTGATCTGAAATTCTATGGGGAGAAGCACCTGCTTCCCATACACTAATTCATAGGGTGTATGTCATGTTGTATTCCTCCAGATGATTCTATAAGCCCATAAGGCTTCTAATAATCTGTCAGCCGAATCATTATGGTGCAGCTGTACTTTTTTGGTAAGAATGGACTCAATAACTTTGTTGGTAGATTCTACTTGTCCATTTTCTTGTGCATGATAGGGTGTAGATTTCCTGTGTTTGATTTGGTACTGTTTTGTAATAGCTTTGACTAGATGAGAAGTAAATTGAGTTCCTTGATCAGTCACAATTTCTCGAGGTACACCAAATCTAGTAAAGATATCATTAAAAAGGAAATCTACCACTGATTGTTCACTTGCAGCTGGTAAAGCTTTTGCTTCAACCCATTTAGTTACATAGTCAGTGCATACAAGTATATACTTTTTCTTTTTAGATGCAGGGTTAATGGGCCCTACAAAATCTAATGCCCATTTATCAAATGGTTCAATGACTACTTGGGCTTGAAGTGGCATTTGGTATCGTGTAGTAGGCTTACCCATTCATTGACATTCATCACAATTGGATACATAGGTTTTAACATCTCTGAAAATATGGGGCCAGTAGTAACCTGATTGCAGAACTTTGTAAGCGGTCCTTTTGTCTACGAAGTGTCCTCCACAAGGGCCATCATGGCAGTCTTGTAAAATATCATGAATTTCATCTTCCCTTACACATCTCCTAATCACCAAATCTGGTCCTATTTTGTAGAGGCAATCATCGTGCCACATGTAATTTGCACTTAGTTGAATTACTTTCTATTTTTCTCTAGGAGGCAATTTCTGAGGCATCTTCCCTATCACAAGATAGTTAGCAACATCTGCATACCATGGAGTGAATGTAGAAATAGAAAATAAATTTTCATCAGGAAAGGTATCTTCTACTGGTGCATTATCTCCCAGATGAATCATTCTAGATAAGAAATCAGCCACAAGATTATCTTTACCGGGTCTATCGATAATGCTGATATTAAACTCTTGTAATAATAAGAGCCATCGTGTAACTCTAGGATTTGTTATAGGTTTGTTCATTAAGAATCAGATGGTTGAATGATCAGTGTGTACAAAATCTTGATATCCTGTAATATAGTGTCTAAATTTATTGATAGCATGGACTACAACTAGCAATTATTTTTCTGTGATCGTATAATTTACTTCAGTTGGAGACAGATTTTTACTGACGAAGTAAATAGCATAGGGCATTTGATTTTCTCTTTTTCCAAGGACTACCCCAAGGCTATGTCTGAGGCATCGGTACAGATATGAAAAGGAAGGGACCAGTTTTATCCTCTTAATACAGGGGTAGTTGACAGTTTCTGTTTTAGGATTTCAAAAGATATTTGGCATTCATCATCCCACTTAAATTCAGCTTCTTTAGATAATAATTTGAATAAAGGGGTAGCTAGGCTTGTGAAATTTGGAATGAATCTTCTATAGTAGCTAGCATGTCCTAAAACGCCACGGAATTCCTTTTGTGAGGAAGGTATTCTGATTTGTGTGAGGATATAAATTTTTTCTGGATCAACTCTCATGCCAGAATGGGAAATGTAAT
>ML781779.1:639936-675693 GCA_009831015.1 Picea engelmannii | reverse complement strand
TTGTTCAAGTGTTAACAGAGGTCTGATGCAATCTTCCTCTCCATAAGGGTTTTCTAACCAAATAGGTATTTCCTATGCCGGTTGGGCAGGAGGGAAGAGGACAAGTTTTTGGCTACGTGTGCCATTGGATATAGTCATCTCACCAGAAAGACAACTGATAAAGGCATCTGTTGTGGCCAGCCAAGGGCGTCCAAGAACCACAGGGTGTCCTAGTTTGGAGGATGATTTAGAGTAGATGACTAAAAAGTCTATTGGATATTCTCAAGAAGCTAGAGTGATTGTGACATCATCTAGACTTCTTGCAGGGCTAATGACTGACTTATCTGCCAACTCGATCATGGTTTGGGTTGGTCTTAACTGATTGATTTGGAGCTTCTGCATAGTGTCAAAAAGCATTACATTAATAGCTGCACCCAAATCAATGAGTGTGTTTGGTAGAGAAATGCCATTAATTTCAATAGTGACAATTGGGTTTCCAGGGTCATTATATTTGTATGGAATTTCAGAAATAAATTCAAATAATTGTCCCACTACCTAAACAAGAGGAGGTTCCTTCTTCTTCCTTCCTGGTTTCTTAATGCAGAGATCCCTTATAATTTTTCCGTATATAGGGATATCCTTAATAGCTTGTAGCAGAGGTATTTTTATGCACACATTTCGCAATTCATCTTCTATATCTCTATGCAAGGGTGGGTTGTGTTTCTTCACTAATAGTCTTTCGGGGTAAGGTGGGAGATTAATTTGTTGGGGTAATTGTATAGACTGAGAAGTGATTGGGATAGGAGGAGAGGCCTCTTCTTCTGCAGGGGTGGTTTGAGTGTTTACTTCCTCAGAATGATTATCATTTTCTTCCTGAATTATTACTGCAGGATCTGATTGGTTTACAACTTTCCCTGATCGTAGTTGAATTTCATAGGTGGGGAAGGTTTGCACTTCTGTATTCTACATAGGGTGGGTGGGTTGATTATTGGGGTTAGGGATTGGCTGGGAAGTGATTGTTGTTGGTCTTGGAGGATTGTGGGCATCTTGGTTTTGTGGTTGTTGATTGGCATTTATAGATACTTGCTGCTATTGATTAGGATTCAAGGGGGTTGTAANGGTGGGTTGATTATTGGGGTTAGGGATTGGCTGGGAAGTGATTGTTGTTGGTCTTGGAGGATTGTGGGCATCTTGGTTTTGTGGTTGTTGATTGGCATTTATAGATACTTGCTGCTATTGATTAGGATTCAAGGGGGTTGTAAATTGTTGTTGTATAGGAGGTGGGAGTAAATCTTTCATCTGTGGTGGGTTGAATCCAGGTAGTAATTGGGAAATGTTTGCAGGGCATTGTGGATATGTAGGGTAAGAGGGATTTCCATACATAGGTCCCCTCCAACCTTGTTTCCAAGGTTCAATTTGCTGAGGTGTCCATTGTGGGTAGGTCACTAGGGAAGGACCCCATTGTTGTTGTTGATATTTTGTATTAGGATCATAAAATGTATTGGGATTTTGGGCTCTCCAAGGTCTTTTAGAAGGGTATGGTTGTTCTTGTGAGACTCCTCCTCCCCTATACATGGCTTGTAGTTCAAGCAAGATTGGACACTCAGATATGGGGTCTTCTAGTGTACACAGACCGCAGATTTCTATGAAATTTAATGGCCATTATTTCTCGTTGTTGTGCTTCTTTTGGCATCTATGACAAAGTATTGCTAAAGCATCTTCTTCTTGTTTCTTTTTCAGTTTCAGAGTATCTAATTGGTTACTTATTGTGCTCAAGATATTTTTTTTAAAGTTCTCCAATAAGTTTCCTAACTTAATTCTGGTGACAGTCCCTGAACTTTGTTTTGTATTTTTGCTAAAAGGATCTCTTGGTCCTTTGCCTATTTTAGCTTGTCCTCTTGAGTATCTCCTACAATAATCTGCAATTTCTGAAAAAGGTTTTTGGTGTACATCTCCTGAACTCAACAAGTTTAAAACTTCTATGCAATCATCCCTAAGACCTTTCAAGAATACAGTTCTTACTACAACTGGGTCTGTGGTGAATAGTTTTGACTTTTGATAGTTGTATAAGAACCTTTCTAAGTAGTCTTCAAAACTTTCATCTTCTGTTTGATGCATTTAAAAAATGTCATTTTTAACATTATCCTTACAATAGTCTTGGTATTTTCGTAAAAACGTGTCTTTCATTTGATCCCAAGAAAGGATTGTATTTTCTCCTAAGCTCATGAGCCATCTTAAGGCTGAATATTTCATTGTAGCAGGAAAAAACTTAAGTTTTTGGGCATCGTCTGAGTAGTTATAGCTTCTACATAATATGTCAAACTCAACTAAAAACAAATCTGGATCTTCAGTTGACATACCTCTGAAAGTGGGTAACGATGATAGTGGGATATTCTTCATGCTGATGTTTCTGGAAATATCCAAGATTGGAAACCCAAAGGTCTTAGTCTATGTAGTTTCATTTCCTTCTTCTTCTGCCATTGTACTGATGGATGGTTTAGAAACTGGATTTTCTGTGTCTCCTAAATGTTCAGCAAACTCACGTTTCGCTTGTCCCAATACTGATTCTTTCGTTTTAGGTTCTCCTTCTAGAGCCTTGCTGGCTCCCCTTGAATTTTTTGTTGGTGGAATGTTTCCTGCACCAGTGTCAGTTGGATTAGTGGGGGGGGGGGTTGTTTTTGAATCTTTGGAGCTTACAAATCTACCCTTGTTATCTCTATATCTATGCATAAAATGAAAATTTGATTCTTTAGCTGAATTGAAATCCTAATTCTATCTAGAAGGCAAGAAGGCAACCTGGCTTTGGAGAACCCCACTCTAGTGGCCACGTGGCTCTTCACTCACATCTTAAACATTTTATCCTCCTCCCTCAAGCATCATTTTAAAAACATTAAAATTTATGCAAACAATCTAAGCTAAAAATCACTTCTTACCGTTTGCAACTCTCTGGCAACAATGCCAAAATGTTGTGCTACTTATATGTTCAGTATAATGCACTCATTAAGTATCAATCCGGGATTCGTAATCAACAAAGTTACAAGACACCAATAAGAAAGGTAATTTCTAATGTCACGAGTATAGAATTAAACTAGATTATGTATGCTGGAAACAAATCAAAATAGCAAACTACAATGCACTTTGGTTGTCTTTCAAAGAGAGGCTATCTATTCCATTATGGTACATGCAAATATGAGATGGAATTGGTTTGATAGATCAACTTTGATATCTGACCTAGCAAACTAACTATGCAATCCACACTTCTGAAAGGAAATCACACATCAATCATCAAAGCATAGCATGGGTAGTTCAATAGTCAATATATTGGTTCTGTTGTGGTTCACAACGAACTTCACTAGTTCTTATCCAAATGGATTTGACTATTACTGCCAACATCTATGATCATTCAAGGAAATCAAATTCATGAGAACAAAAACAGGGCATATGCAAAAACAGAGCAATTAAAGATCTCTAAGCAATTATAGAATGGAAATCTTAATCCAAGATGTACTGCTATCATCTAACAGAGTTAAAGCTTTAGCTAAATTAACGTTCATACTATTGAAAACAAATACTAATGCTAATCTACAAGGAGGTTGACCTTTGCTGATTCAACAGGTCAGCTATTGAATTCTACAAGAAGCTTGCTTTTGACACACACATTACTCTCACTCACATTTCAAAACATAAAATGAAAACTCTCTTTAACAACTCAACTCACTCTTAATCATAGATAATCACAATATGGAGATAAAATGGCATTCCATTAATTTTCACTCAGAATATGTTCTGTACTATCATACACTGCTTTAAATATTGGTGATATGCTAACTCTCCTACTACCTCTACCATCCCTTCCATGGCTATTTAATAGTCTGAATCGTGAAACACAAGGAGGCGAAGTGATTTGCAAATCAATCAGTTGTTGAATTCAATCATTCGGTTATATCTTTAGCTTCATCCTCATGACACAAAGTGCATGAGGATGAGGCAATCAACAAACTATTCGTATCATAGCCTTGTTAAAACAATTATACGTCCACCAATTGGCTTAGGCGAGATCTGGAACTTAACTTAGTGCATTAGGCTCTTCCATATTAGTACCGGATCGTAACAGGTAGATGGTACCGGATCATGACAGTGCGCAAAAGGTGGTACTGGATCATGATAGTGCATGGCCTTTGGTACCGGATCATGACCATGCATGGTCGTTGTTACCGGATCATGACAGTGCGCAAAAGGTGGTACTGGATCATGATAGTGCATGGCCTTTGGTACCGGATCATGACCATGCGTGGCCGTTGTTACCAAATCATGACAGTGCGTGTTGGTACCAGATCACAACAGATGTTATTTTAGTACCAGATACGCTTGGTACCGGATTCAAACAATAACAGTCTTGGTGTGCAGGTACCAGATAGCTGAGCTGGTACAAGAAAGCTAGATATTTAGAGGTCAAAGACAAATTGAAGCATTAGTACATGAAATATTTAATTCCCTAACTCATTAAACCACAAAATGCATGAATTAACCGTACTTTACCTTATGACCTTATCATTGGCTAATGATAGCGTTCTTGTCATTCACTTGAGCTTTATGTATGCCAAAAAGGTATAGATAAGGAGTATAATAGGGTAATGGGGATGTCAATTTCGGGTCTCAACAATATTGATGAGACAGGTTGTTGTAATAGGTTGTTTGGAGATGTGTTTGTGACAGGTTATTTGTATAGGTTTGGTGCATGGTTGATGCACTTGTTCATGGTACAAGTTGAGTTACAAGTTGGTGCATGGTTGATTAACTTGTTCATGGTACATGTTGAGATACAGGTTGGTGCCTGGTTGATGCACTTGTTTATGTTACAAGTTGATTACAGGTTGAGGTACATGTTGGTGCATAGTTGATGCACTTGTTTATGGTACATGTTGATTATAGGTTGAGGGACAGGTTGATTCATGGTTGATGCATGGTTCAGGTTATTGGTACAAGTTGCTTGGTGCAGGTTGATTGGTACATGTTTACAAAAATATATATCACAATGATAGTGTGACATTGGTTCCATCATTCTACGTCTATATCAGGGCGGTTGGACGGGGAAAGGACATGTGGTTGTAACCACCTTTCGGTTGTAGACAAAGAACATAGGGGGTTGTAGCCTCCTTCTGGTTGTAGCCTGATAATTGGGGAGTTGGAGCTTCCCTTCGGTTGTAGCCTGAGAAACTAGGGGTTTTGAGCCTCCTTCCAGTTGCAGCTGGAAAACAAAGGAAGTTGGTGCTTCGAATGAATGTAATTATTCAAGACATATAAGAAAAAACATTCTGTGGTTTTCTCCCGATTTGGGTTTCCACGTAAAAACTCTGGTGTACTGTGTATGTGTATGATTGTTCATTTGTTCATTTTTTATTTACTCTGCAAATATTGCATGATAATGCTACATTGATATAACACTTGAATTATATGGTTAAAAAGGATATTATTTCTCTATTACTGATTCAACCCCCCTCTTAGTAATCCAACAACCATCTCATTGAAATTTCACAACTAAAACAAACTTCAACCTCCAACAACTAAATCCACCATTAATATCATTGACTACCTATCTCAACTTCACTATACACAACGACAAATAAAAGCCACGAATACAAACCAATGAAATTGTAGTTCACAAGGCATCGATGGTCCCAGGCATGACATTCTATGAATAATAATAATAAAAAATTACATCATCTTGTTGATTCTAGTGGTAGCATCAGACAGGTATTTCCACACAGTTCTGTGTGTCTAGAAGTGTGGAAATCGTCCAATGCCTTCTACTCTTGGATTTACTTTAGTTAAAGGAATTATTAAAGTAAATTATTTTGTTAATTAATTATGTAATTAGTTAATTGAGTTATTTATGAGATATGCTAAAAGTACTTAGCATGCAACATGTAATCTAAATCTAAAAGTGAGTGTGAGAAGTAATCTCAACCATAGATCACTTTTCAGATTAGAAATAGATTGTAACTCATGATTATAAAAGCAAGGCTAGGGTGAAGGAGAAAAACACATGACAAGTGTTGAGGGAGTCGACATAGAGTGTTGGATCATGAAGGATTGTGGTTCAAGATCTTGGATAGGTTAAGAATGAACTTCATCTAGAGATCATATAGGTCAAGGAGAAGAGAGAACATAGGCATACATAGGTGGGTTTTAGCAGAAGGAAGCCAAAGGAGAGTGCTAGAGCATACAAATTTTTCCATACAGGTTTTCCACACACATCTATGGGTCACAGTTAACATAGTCGTAGACATCCGTAGGTCACAGTGGGGTAATTCGTGGATATATGTGGGTCATTGAAGATACAGTCGTGAATGCCTAGAAAAGTGTACCATAATTGGTTGTACAATAGGTCAGACCTTGCAAGGTTATTTTGCAACTGTATTTCTCTCAATCGGCCATTACCCTTATTATGGGAGCCATGATTGTAGCATAATAAAATCATTCTCAACAGTCGTTTTCCCCATGGGATTTTTCCAGGGGTATTTACCGAAAACATTTGGTGTTCATGTGTGCTTGATTTGGTTTTCTTGTTTATGCTTCCACTACATTATATTGAGTTGAATATTTCAACAATGTATTATTGTTTTGTGATTTTCTAATCTAATTATAGTAAGGAAATCACTAGATAACAAATTACCTAGGTGTTGGAGTTAGATATTCTACATGGTCTCAAAGCGCATGCTCTGAATGGGAAGGTAGATCAGTACAAGGGAATTTTTCTAGTAACAGGTTATTTCTATGATAGTTTATGAGGTCTTAGGGATGGCAGTAGAACTGCTGATAGTTGAATATAGATTAGATGGAGCATCCAACTTCCTATCTTGGAAAGAAACAATTACCTTGGTGTTGAAGGAGTGTGACCTTTTGGAGTTAGTTGATAAATTAGTTACTCCACTGACAAATTTGAAAGCTTTAGATGCTCACAACAAGAAGGAGATCAAAGAGAAAAGAATCCTCCTAGATTCTATAAAGGATCATCTAATCCCTCACCTAAATGAGAAGAAGACATCCAAAGAGATGTTTTATGCCTTGGTAAGTTTATTCCAAAGAAAGAACATGAATAGGAAGATGATCTTAAGGAATAAACTCAGATTGGTTCATATGTCTAGATCATATAATGTTACCAACTATCTCATGAGGATCACACAGGTGCGTGATGAAATTGAAGCCATAGGGGAAAAAACATAGGACACATATCTCGTTAACATGGAATTGAATGGAATTCCAAAGACACGAGAACCATTTTCTCAAGGAGTTTTTGCTCGAGAGAATATCCTAGATTGGCAGGGACTTTGGGATGATTGCATCTAGGAAGAGACTCGGCAAGAGTCTAAAGGCAACAAGTAGGGAGGTAGTGAAGAGAACTTGGCCCTTGTTAGCAAGACAAGAAAGGGAAAAGGAAAGAGTTCTAGTAAGAAGGGTAACAGAGATGGATGATCATCATAGCCAGGGAAGAAGAAGGACTTGAGTAAAATCAAGTTATTCTCATGTCATAAGAATGGGCATTACACATCTTAGTTTCCAGAGAAGGAAAAAAAGGGTAATGAAAATACGTAGACATTAGCATCACCAGAGATAAAAAAAAGTTACCAATTTAATGAAAACGATGACCTCAAAACGAGAACTCTGGCCCAACAAATTCGTATTTTTGCATAAAAAACATGAAACTCAACCCCCAAATAAAAAAGTGGTGCTACCTGTAGCACCATTTTTTTAAACTGGGTAACAATTACAAGATTTTTCAAATATTGCCTTCAAAACTAAAACAATAGCTTAGAAAAACTTTAAAATCAACACCTAAATAAAATAATGATGTTACAGGAAATTTTTTTTTCAAAATGTTAAAATTTTAGATAATTTGAAATCGTTTTTTAGTAGTTGGTACCATTAAAACCAAAACCTCAAAATCAGCCATCAAATTTAAAAGTATTTCTATTGGTAGCACCCATTCTAAAATTGGGGTATTAAAATGACACATCTTTATAAAGTGGTAAAAGAACTCATCATTACTGTAAACAAAATCATAAAATCAACCCTTAAATGCTTACTTTTTAAATCTTAGTTTATCACTCATATAACAAGGTAATACATAATACCATGAAAATATCACGCTATACTTTACAAATTCAGCATCACTTTTTAATATTTGTTTACTTTTAATAAAAAAAAAATACAAGCTACATTGAATCAAACATAAATTGTTTCTTAAAAGTATTGTTATATTCTCCATATTCAAAACATATGAGCTAAGAAATTTTATTATATTCTCCATAATTAGAACATATAATTCATAAAACATAAAAATGATTCATAACTTCATGTAAGATTATATGTAAGTTCAATGCTCATTTCTAGTTACCATACAAACATCATATGGATAAAAAATACATAAAACAATTCATACACTTATTCAGATTGACTTATGGATTCTGAAATACCATCACAATCTACATTGTCTTCAGATGAATGATTGGATGAATATGTATATGATCCATACTCTTCTCTATTTTCGATCAATGCACCATCTGAGTCTACATGCATGCCCAACATTTCAGATGTCCAAAGTCTTTTAGATATACAACTAAATTTAGCAGACTCCCATCTTGCTTTTATTTCTTGTGGAAACAACCTCTTCATAATCTATTTTGTCTTGGACCGAAGAGTTCCTATACTTGTCAAATTGAATTCATAAACAAGTATGTCAACATCATCTAATTTTAAGAGGTCAGTGCGACAACGAGTTGTAATTTGACCCTTTCTTTTTCTCTTTATATTGACATGTTTCTCAACCACCATCT
Organism: Picea engelmannii; assembly: GCA_009831015.1. Classification (NCBI taxonomy): domain Eukaryota; kingdom Viridiplantae; phylum Streptophyta; class Pinopsida; order Pinales; family Pinaceae; genus Picea; species Picea engelmannii. The sequence goes on along the minus strand of ML781779.1, from coordinate 666,877 downwards.
CTGGCTTGTACACACCATTTAATGGGTGTGTACTTGTTTCATACCAATGCACTTCAATTGCAATAACATATTCATTTTCTTTCTCAATCTTTATAACCTTTGCAATCCATAATGGATAACCATGTGGATCTTCAGTCACTAAGACTGCAATCATGCTACCCTCCTTAATATCTCGTATTGAAACCTTGTAAAGGTCTTCTATGTCTTCATGTTGTGCACATGACCTTCGCAAACCAATATGCATTTCTTTTTCCTCTGCTTGTGTAAACTCAATAGCACCGTGAAATTCTTGTTTTCCAAAAATTTTTCTTTCTTCAGATTCGTTTGGCATATTTTGTGGTCACTGAAATGCAATCTTCAAAAATGCATCTTCATTTGTTGAGCTTAAAATTATATCACTTTGACTATTGAAAAAATCTCCCACTAAACATAATCAACAACATTAAAGTACTCATATGTATCTTTAATGGAATTTTTTATTTCTTCCAGGCATTCATAATAATCTACATCTCTATTACACCTCTGTGCATCATAGATGTCAATAATTGATTGTAAAAATAATAATTTTGATGCAAATATTGGATGATCTGGAATGAACTTAAAAAATGCTAAACCCGATGAAGGCCCCCATTCTGCAGTAGTTGAATACTTCTTTGCCCATATAAGTGTTTTCCCATCAACTTTTTTTAAACAAAATTGATGTTGGAAGCTAATGTCATTAAGATTCTCAATACATTATTCTTCACTATGTGATCCCTGAATAAATCTTTACATGTCAACAATTTCTTCTAATATATGAAAATAGGCTTTGGAATGTATGCTTTCTTAATAAATGCAATCAATGATGGTAGGATTCCAACATTTTTCCTCTTCAATGTTACTTAAAAATCACTGAACATTTGATCAATACGATCATGAGTGTGTCTAACAATAAGGAAACCAAATTCACCTTTTGAAATATTCCCAGTTCAACAAGCATGCTTAGATATCGAAACACAATTTGATTTTTATTTTTATAACTAGTTTTGTCCAACTGTAGATAGAGAACTTGAGGAAGATTTCCAGACTAGTGAGTCAACACATGATGAATTATGATGGTCAGATTTGTATCATTATGAATATTTGGAGCTGTGAAGTAAACTCATGGACACATTTTTCCAGTGAAAACCATACAACCAACCAAGTTATACTGAATGCAATTCTCTTCCTGTAAATTTTTTGGTGTATGGAAAAAATGTGGTAGAAGTGTTTTTTTCTGGTCCATGCCATTAATTATCATACATAAATATTTGTTTGGAGCATCATAACACTTCTTTCGATGTTTGTAAAACTTTTTGTTTTCACTTGCTTGTTGATTCTGATGTTCTTGAAGTTCTTTGACTATGGAATCTGCACATGAGATAAAATGAAAATATTGATCATATGTTTTCAAAGTTGATAACTATCCAATTTAAAAAAAAAAAAAAACAGTAAATACACACCTCTTTATGCCCCTTCAGATTTATATCTTCTTGATTTAAGAGTAGCACATATACTACAAATCCTCATCCTTGACTTCTTAGAAATATAGACATTATTGAATTGTTTCTTCCACATTCTTGTAAAATATGCATATGTAATAAAATTACCATTTCCTTCAACACCTACAACATATCCTTTGTACAAGTTGTATATTTCCCTCCTTGAGAAATTATTTGGAATATGTATGGTGTCTCTATCTGGCATACACTCTTCATGTTTGGAAAATAAATCACACATCCATGACAATGTAGTTTTTTCCAATGGCACACTCTCTCATCCATGATGTACCTTTGAATAAAATGAAGACTCTTTTTCCAACCTTGTCTAGATTCTTGATAGATGAAGATTACCAATTGAGTGAATTTTTTTGAAAGCCTTTCTGCAAAGTAAAATATTCCCAACACGATAATCATATCCTATCTTGGTGGATATCATGCACCCCATCAAATTTGAATTTTGCATGCTCTTATTCATTGAAAAATATTTCTTCCTTTTATTCAAGGAATACATGTGGTCCATGCTTTTCAAACAATTCTTTTGAAAACATTCACTTGAAATCAATTCACTTATGGAAATTGATTTAGTGAGAAATTCTTTCCTAGACCTTGTATAACTAGAATGATTTGGATTGATATAAAAAGGTCTAGTCCTGGTCCTAAACACAATGTTTCTTTGCAATGTCTCTACTATTTTATCATCCTCACTAGAAGGAATATCAAGAAAAACATTGTTAGGAGACTAAACAAGAGAATGTTGATCACCTTGATTTTTTGCAGCTAAATGATTCAGAACATGATATTCATTCCTAGGTCCATCGTCATCTTCATTGGTAATCTTGTTGATGAGAGGAATATCAAAATCACTAGAAAAATCATTACCATCCTCACCAATGTCATTGGATCTTCCATGAAAATATTAACTTGAAGGAAAATTAACATCACCCATAAGACTATCAATGCCATTAAGATCCTCACTTGGAAAAAAATTTCCATCATCATCATCATCGATACCTTGAAAATCCTCACTTGGAAGAAAGCCATCATCAACATTGTGTCCACCATTGACATAATCATCTTCACTTCTTTCAAAATCCCCACTTGAGATAATTTTTTCATCATCCTTCTTAGTTCCTTGAAAATATTCATCAGTATCCTGAAAATCCTCGCTTAGAGGAAAATCATCATCATCAACATTGCTAGCTCTAAATTTCTCACTCAAGAAAGAGTGCCCACCATTGGCATAATCATATTCACTACTTTGAAAATACCCACTGGAGGGAAATTCTTCATCATCCTCATTATTGTCTTGAAAATCCTCACTTGGAGGAAAATATTCATCATCCTCATTGGTACCTTGAAAATCCTCACTTGGAGGAAAATCATCATCACCAACATTGTTTCCTTTAAATTCCTCATTCGGGAAATACTGTTCACCATTGTCATAATCATCATCACTACTTTTAAAATCCCCACTTGGGGGGGATTTTTCATCATCCTCATTCGTACCTTGAAAATCCTCACTTGGAGGAAAATATTCATCAGTACCTTCAAAATACCGACTTGGAGAAAATTCATCATCACCAACATTGTCAGTGTTTCATGGAAACCTACACAGGAGATCTAGCTAAAGAAAGTACAAACAAAGATTATCAAGAAAGGAAGAGAGATTCAATATGGAAGAATGATAAAATATATTCACACTAATCCAATGAGCTGATGATTGATACATAGATCATGATCAATATGATACAATGAATTAGTGGAATACACTCATATATAGGGAAAAACATTCCATAATTAAGAAAATAAATCAAGCAGTTAGTTTTCCTTAGGAATGCATGCATGCATAATAGTGATGGTAAAAATAGAAAGTCTAAAATAGAACTAGTTAGTTAACTCCCACTGAACAAGTGTGTCGAAAATATAAATTTCTCCAACACCCCCCTTGAACATCACTATGGAGTAAAAAAAGAGTCTCGGCTACTAGGCCATTTTAGGTACTCATGTAAAATGCAACTAATGAAAACTGAATAAAAGTGAGGAAAGAGGGAAAACCATGTGGGAACAAAACCCCCCCTCAAAAGATAATGTATCAAAAGAAGAAAATAACAACTATTAGACAATTGTGTTCTTCACTACAAGATGATCCCACAAATTCTAAAACTTCTGCTCACTGAAAGTCTTTGTGAAGATGTAGAAATCTTTATGGATCTGATGAAGTCCTTTGACAACCTGTCGGGCCTTGTACGTCTTGATCCTGTGGACCCATCTACACCTGAAAATATTCCTTTCTGGTGGACATGGAACCAGATTCCAAGTCTGGTTCTGTAGGAGTGAGTCATACTCATTTTGCATGGTTTCTTGCCATAATGGTTTTCCCACAACCCTATTGTAGTTATGTGGATCAATGGATTGAACCATATATCAATGCATGGGCATCGTAGGTTCTAAAGCTGAAATTACATGAGAAGGATCCTCATGCTGAGATTGAGTCATCCTCGAATCTAATGGATTCCTTGCAAGGTTTCTTGCTGCCTGAAGTGTGGTCTATGCCTTCTTGGGTATCTGTTGAAGCTTTGACACTGGCTTATTATCTGGCTGTACTACCTTCTTATTTCCATGTACAGAATTTGAGTGTATGTATGAGTGTATGGAATCATCTCTGATGTTTGAAACTGATGGAAGAACAAGAGTATATGCATGTTGCACTGGAGGTGCATACAAAGTACTCTCCTTATGTGTAAGTAGAATAGGTGAGTCATCGTTAGAAAACATAGTGAGTTTATACAACCTTGACTTGTGATCCACCTCACCAATTGCAATGATGGAATTGTCATGCATGTCAATTACTGAAACTAAATCTGATGTAAATTCAAACTTTTTACCTTTCTGAGTGATCTAATAAACTGAGAGTAGATTCATAGAAAGATTTGGAACATGTAGAAAATTCTCAAAACTACCATTGTGGAGCTCCACTCTCCCTTCTCCTGCTATTGCTACTGGAGTATCATCCCCCATGAGAATAGGGGGTCTTGAGCATGGACTCAAGGAAGAGAAAACTTCCTCTTTCAATGACATATGATGGGATGCACCAGAATCTGTAATACATGAATCAGATGAGGAATTAATTGCAACCAGAGCATGATGATTACCTTTTTTCGGAGCAATATATTCTTCCTTCTGCTTCTTGACTCCCTCTAGAATGAAGTTTCCAAGGTTGTTCTTCTTAAGTGCCTATGCAATAAGATCAATCTGTTTCTTCATACATGTGGATTATTCATGATTCAATTTATTGTAGTAAGTGCATTGCTTTTCCTTCTTCTTCTTCTTAGAATCTAAAGAGTCTTTGGAACCTGAAGAATCATTAAAGGGTTTGGAATATCCCTCCTTCTTGTTCTGTTTGGATGACCCTTTTCCATCATGCATGGTGAGTGCATGTGCTTTGGGATATTTCATGAGGCCCATCTGTATGAGTTTTGTCTTCTCTTGTGTAAGAGACTCAATGAACTAAGACAACGTAGACATTTTCCAATTTGTTCCAAAAAGACATCTGCCATAATGGAAATTGGAGACATATACAATGTATTCTAGTCCTAGCTTGGCCAATATTGTTAGAATAAGTTGTTTCTCTTGTGTAGACTTGTCAATACCACATTCACCCAAGATCAAAATCAAATATTTAAATTTAGTAAAAAAATATTGTATATTATCAAAACTTTTAGGGTCTAAGGTATTCAACTCTACCTCAAGCATATGACCTCGCATCTCATACTTCTTTCCAAAGAGTCCTTCCAGGGTGGTCTAGATCTCATTTGGAGTCTTGCATGCAACAACATGAAACCATAAATCGGTGGAGACTAACTCAAGAAGTAGTCATGTGGCCTCATCCTTACGGTTCGCCCATCTCATCTTCTTAATCATTGATGTAGGTTATGTTTCTGTCGCCATCGTCAAATTATATAGTCCTTTCCTTCTGAGTTGGAATTCTTCCTTGGGATTCCAATCAAAATAATTGTATGGTATGAGAATTGCCACCAAGTTTGATTGTATAATAGTTGTCATATCCATCTCTCCCACTGTTTCTAATAACCCCTAAAAATTTACTCTCAATCTGCAAGTGAAAAATTAAGAAATCACGACAGAAAGGGCACTTTAAGTGAATATTTGTATCAGTTTCAAGAGATTATCTTGCTTCTTACTTTCTGAGAAAACTATGAGGAATCTTTCCAAACGGTTGAAAACCCACTTCCAGAATGGGTCGATTTATTTTTTGCGTGGGCCATTTCCTCAAAAACTTAATATTTTGGGAGCAATCACAACTGAAAGGTACAGCCATGGATTCGTATCAGTTTCAGGAGGCTATATTGTGGCTTTCTTTCTAAGCAAACAATGAAGAATATCGCCAAACGGTTCAAAAACCACTTCCAAAATGGGTTGATTTACCTTCTTTTCCGGTCGTTTCCTCAAAAAGGTAATATTTTGGGAGGAATAACTTTTGAAAGGTACGGCCATGAATTTAGCTCACCAAAACTCTGGTTTTCCTTATTCTTTGGCTTGTCTGGCTTGCTCCAAGAAGCATAGCTCTGATATCATGTCAGTGTTTCATGGAAACCTTCACAGGAGATGTAGCTAAAACAAGTACAAACAAAGCTTATCAAGAAAGGAAATGAGATTCAATATGGAAGAATGAGAAAATATATTCACACTACTCCAATGAGCTGATGATTGATACATAGATCATGCTCAATATGATAAAATGAATGAGTGGAATACACTCATATATAGGGCAAAACATTCTAGACTTAAGAAAATAAATCAAGCACTTAACTTTCCTTAGGAATGCATGCATGCATAATAGTGATGGTAAAAATAGAAAGTCTAAAATAGAACTAGTCAGTTAACTCCCACTAAACTATTGTGTCGAAAATATAAATTTCTCCAACAAACATTGACATCTTTAAATTATCCACTTAGGAAAGAGTGTCCACCATTGGAATAATCATCTTCATTGCCTTTAAAATTTCCACTTGAGGGAAATTCTTCATCATATTCATCGGTTCCTTGGAAATCTTCATCGGTACCTTGAAAATCCTCACTTGGAGGAAAATTATCATCCCAATCATTTAAACGTTGATCATAGTCTCCACTTAGACCTACATTTTGATTATTTTCATTACTATTAAACTGTTGAATAGATTGGTTACCATCATATTCCTCCTCTTTATCATCAGTGCCTTAAAAGTTCTATGATTTAGGACTTTCCTGAGGAACATGTTGAATAACATTGCTTGCAGTATGATCAAACTTCTGACTAGATGAAAAATATGATTCCTCATTTGCATTACAAGCATTCCCATCACATTTGCTAGTCCCAACATAAGAGGTATGCAAACAATTTGTTGATGCCTCAGAAATAAAATCTTCTTTATCTGATGAAGCCATCACTTATCACTAAGAACATAGAATTATACAAATTCTCACCCTCCCAATGACAATCTTATAACTTGCAGAATGGTCTTTTCCCTCTAACCCCCTCCCCCTCCACGAAAAAAATTTCCTTCCAAAAATTTCCCCCTCAAGTTTTTTCGTCCAAAATTTCCCCCCAATTTTTTCCCTTTATTATTTTCCCTTCAAAATTAAAAACAACATTTACTCTTTCATTTCATTATTTACTTGTTAATTACAATATTTTTCATGTTTGTTTATTTATCGCACATTCATTAAACATAGCGATGATCCATATAATTTTAGGTATATATGTAGACAATCTTCTTCATTTTTATTTATCCCACATTCATTATACTAACAGTAATTTATATCATCTGTGTTATATATACACAGTCTTGTTTTGTCTTTTTACTTTGTGTGAAATATTGGGCAGTATTCGTTAAATAATTTGGAGCAAGCTACAAGGGAGAAACACCGAGAAGACATTTGAGGAGAACCTATCATTTCAGAGGATAGTTATGTTTTGAATTCTTACCATATACCAAAACAACATTTATAAGATCATATTTGAATCACATAAGAAATTTTCATGCGAAAATTATAAAAACCCTAAATTTTTTTAAATGTTTTCTATTTTTTTCTAAAAAAATCAGAACTTTTAAAAAAAAATCAATTTTTTTTCGAAAAAAAAGGCAAATTTAGGTATAGTTTTTAGAAAATTTTACCTTTTTTATTGTTTTTTACTTATTTTTTTTTAGTTTTGGCCCATGGTGGTTACTGGGAGGAATGTCCTTCCAATGCAATACCATGATTTGGCCTATGTGGGTGCTCGGGGCGATGTTTGTCATCGCCCCAACCCCTCGCGACCAAGACCCGGGCACTCGGGGTTTGGTCGCGGGGGACAGTCACTCGACGACCAAGTCACGACCATGGGGTCATGACTTGGTCATGGGGAAGGTTTAGCCCCGCATCCAAGCCCTAGGCTCTCCTGGGGCTTGGCCATGGGGACTCGACCGATGTCGGGCATTGCCCCAACCCCCACCATGTGGAATCACCCTAGCCCCACCACGACAAAGGCACGGTCCCGTGGAACAGTCTTGTGGCCCCACGAGACTGTGCCTTAGCCACGGGGCTAGCCTGGATGTGGTGATTTTGGGCATCGCCTCATCCCCCAAATGCCAAGGCTTGGTCCTGGCATCTCCCCAATAATTGCATGGGTAAAAAAATTTAAATGTTTTTTTAACTTGGTTCTTATATTCAATTTTTCTTTTAAATTTATTATAATGTAAAAGGCCTATATTTTTTTTTCTATAGGAAAAATGGAAAAAAAGAGATTATCTATGAATATATATGGATCATGACCTGTAATAATGTTATCCAAAATTGCAACTGGAACTTTCATGAATTCTATGCAACAAGTTGATAGCACAACACTTGAGCTGTCAAAGGCAATGAAGAATGTTAGAGAGTGGAAATCTGTGGAAGGTGAAAACAAATTGGAATATTCTTAGTGTGTTAAAGACAATCAAGACAACAATGGAGAACATATATATTTGTATTGTACCAAGTTAGAACATGTGCAAGGAAATTATCAGGCACTTGGCTTGTTACGAGATATATGTTTGGTGCTGGCCACATTTATTGTTTATGCACTTGTAAAACAAGACATGACTTATACCAATATTAGATATTGTTTCAAATTGAGCAATTATAACAAGGGTGATTGTTTTACAGAATTATGTGCATCCATTGTTAATGACATTTATGAAAACAATTTAAGTTTTTTTATTTTTATTTTTATTTTTGTATCCTTTAATATTTTTAGTATCATGTTAATTTTTTAATTTTATTTAACATGAAAATGTTATATTTTATTTTTATAGGATTTTGATGAACAAATTTCACATATGTTGGTGGGGATTTACTCTGCAAGGAATAATATCATGGATGTCATCAACACTTTTCATATTGAAAAGACACAAGAACGAAGGAAAAAGAAACAAAAAGTAATGGAGGTTGAAGCTGCAAGAGTAGACAGAGAAGAACATGAAAGGAGAAAGAAAAGTCCTCATTCTAGAAATCCTAAAAGTGTTACATTTGAAAATTAGGAAACTCCAAATGAATATTTTGTTGAGATTAGTCTTAATGAGGTTATGACTCCTTCTCACAAAAATAATAAACAAGATAAATGAAAAACAACGATGACCGATGATGAGTCAATTCCTATTGATTTAGATGAAACCCATTTAAAAAATAAGAGGAAGAAATAAAATGTTGTTGATGATGTTCAAGAAGACATCATTAGTTCTGAGTATTATAGTGAAATTCCTAAAGGTAGCAGAGAAATAATAACACCAGGTGATGATTTAGAGGATGGTATTATGAAAACAACACAAAATGTCATTCAAAATAGATTGAGGACGACGAAATTAGTTGATGATGACCATACATTTCAGTTGAATGTGAAACAACTTTATAAACCCACAGAAGGGAAAGAAAAATATCAAATTAGAAAACCGCATCACTTACATATTCACAATTTGAAAGCATTGATTAGGTACAATCCATATGCACATGTGGTTGACTAACTAGTTCTTGTTGACCCAATGGATGTTTCTAGGAGGGAAGAATTTGATAGATCAGAATGCTTTTACTACAAATATTATGTGATTGGAGAAAATCATTTTGCAGAGGCTAGAAGAGAATTGATGCAAGAATATCCCAATAATCCTTTTTTTGAGACAATCAAATGCATAATTTATGATGGTTTAATATATTCAGAAGGAAATTTATCAGCATGGGAACATAACATAGACAATGAGTACATAATGTCCATGACTTTCATTCAAAGGGTGAGATTTATCCAGAATGAGTTTTCTGAAATATGTCGTGGGGAGAGATCAAATATTGATGCCAAGTTTCAAAAGCAATGTTGTATGGAAATAAGATTCCCACTTGATGATGAAAATGCAAAAAAAATAAATCGTAAAGGAAATGATGTATTTAGAGCTGTGGATAGTTATTTTCAATTGGGATATAGTACTTGACAGGTATGGGATTTTATAGATGAGATCTTCACCCTATGGAAAAATATTAATATAAAACATCAAAGAGTTAAGAAGGACAAACCATTGATATGTGGCACAAGTAAGACACGTCTTGAAATAAAAAATATATTCCACATGATATGACTATAACACCTTGGAGAACAATACAAGAAGTGAAGGATGATAAACTTAGGATAGCTATATTATCACATGTAATGTCGGGTGAATTTTCAATGGAATAAATGTGTGATGAATTTAAAAAGTAAGTTTGTTGAGTTATTTTTATTTATGTTAGGACAAGAAAATTGATTTTTTTAGTTTAACATATCAATGTTCTAAGTATTTTATTATATATATCATTATAAGATTATTATTATTTTTATTTATTCACAAGGTGTTTATGAGAGTATAAAAGGAAATGGTTGAGATGTTGAATGAAGAAAGTTGGGATGATGTTAAACTCAACTATCCTGGTTCAATCTCTACAACAATATTTAAATTGTCTTTTGTTGCATTCAAACATGTATGCTGATTTATTACATTCATATTACTCGTTTGTAAGTTAATTTATTTCTATTTTAATAGTTATAGATATATAACTATATGTTTGTTTGTTTCATTAAATATGCTAAAGAAGAATGTAGATGGAGTCCCTGAAACCTTCAAAATTTTTATTCAAAAATCCAAGGTTGAAAGAGAAAGAAGGAGATGTGTTCAAACTGTTGAACTCGATGACACCCTTGATCACTAAATTTGGAATGGGATCAACATTGTTCAATATAAAGTGATATTAGGTCATTTTGAACAACATGCAAATATTGTTCCTAAAAAAGAATACTCCCTAGTTATTGGGGATATCCATCATGGTTATAATATCCAAAACATTGGATATGATATTGAGCCTTATACTTTCCAAGATTTCAATAAAGTCGTTATGGGATTTACGGAAGTCACAACATCACCATTTGGATATTTATGGTATTTCATTCAGACACACAACAAGGATTAGTACAGTCAATCTTCAAGGGAAAAGAAAAGACAAGGTTGCAACTTATTTGGTAAGATACAAAAAGTGTATGTTTAGCAATTAAGATTATAAAACAATTTTATTAATTCACAAGTTAATTGAATTTTCACTTATTTATGTTACGAGCAGAAGCCTAATATTCAGTGCTCCAATAGAGAACCATTTAAATGTGATTTTTAGAGTATACATCTTGCAACCTGTACAAAAGATGATTCTTATAATTCTACTCTTTTCAATGTAAAGGATGGAGTGACTCCTAGTAGTTTATTGGTATACAATGTTGTGGTTAGAAAGCTAACATATGAGGAAAGTGATTTGAAAGGAGAGATGGTTAATATTTATAAAAAACCACAAGCATTAATTAATTATCTTATAGATACATTTTCAAATGAAGGAGATTAGGTTTTGGATTTGTTTTCAGGTTCATGTAAGAATTATGATATATTATTTATGAAATCATACTTCAACCTTATATTATTTTTAATTTATATATATATTTTTAGTATTTAACTTAATTATTTATTTTGTATTTGGTGATTAGGTACAACATTAGTTTGTTGCTTATAGAAAGGAAGAAATTGCATAGCCATTGAAAGTGACCCAATGCAATGCAGTTTTGTTCAACAAAGAATTAATGTTATTCCATCTTTTCTAGATGAAATATAAGAAGTTGGCTTGAGGAAAGGAGATTTAAGTGAATCAAAGGTGACAAAAATGTCAAAGGAACCTCAAGTACCATTAGGAGGAATGATTGGAAAGGATCACTTTGAAGAACTTGCGGATATCAAAGAGCCAATGGAAGAACAAAATGACACAATGGAAGCACAAAATGACATCGAAGAAGATGACAATATGTCTTTTGAGAATGATGAATTTAGGATATATGATATTGTTGATTAGTTTTAATATGCCCTTGAAGACGATGCTCAACTTTTGATGAACTATAACTGTAATGTTTTCACTTTCAGATTTTATAATAAGAATGAAGATGTATCTATTGTTTCTTTATGATGTTTCTTTTTATTGTTTTCATTTTCCTTTTATTTGTATGTGAATTCCTATACTATGGAAATTTCTATTAAATGTTATCATTTTTTTACTTCAAATGTATAAATATATGAAAAAAATGTTATTTTGTTTTATAAAATTTTCACTTTTTTTGTTTAATTACGTCCATAAAAATGTTTTATTTGACATGTTACTTTAAATGAATAGGTACCAAAATGTATAGGTGTTTTATTATATATGGCTGTAATATATATATATATATGCTAAATATTCAAAAATAGTGTTATTTAACTACAATTTTGTCCTATGTATTGGATTAAAGGTAAACAATGTGTTAAAAATGATGTTTTCCACTATATTTTAAAAGTATGGAACAATAAATTAATTAATGTGACACAATTATATGAAAAATCGTAACTTCAAAAAAGTAAATGGTAAAAAATATTTTTAATATTGAAAGAAGCATGAAAAAATGACTAAAAACACCGTTGAATATAAAATAAAATAAAATTGAAAAAAGATGAAAGATAGGCATTTAAAAAAATAATGTGGAAACATTGTGTATCGAAATTTTTTAAATATCTTAAAACCACCTAAAAAGGGAAGGGGGGTGCTACCAGTAGCACCATTTTAAAAAACGGGGTAAAAAATATGACCCCCCCAAAAATGAAAACTATGTAGAGTTCTTGTTAAGTTGGTAGCTATGTTAGATGCAACTTGATGAGTATGCAACAAAATTTGAGAAGGATTACTCAATTATTTCTTTCCTTTCTACTAGAACAACAATGAGGAATGATTGGTTCTTGGATAGTGGTTCATCTCGTCATATGACAGAGGCATTTGATCTATTTAGTATTCTGACGAAGAATGACTCAAAGGTTCATGTGGATCTTGGTGATGATGATGCTAGGTATGCATGAAGAGAGAGGGAACAATTACGTTTCATCTTGAGTCAGGAGGTTCATTAGATGCCCATGTTGTGCTTTATGTACCAGGTTTGAAGAAATGTTTTCTTTCATTCTCATTTATGGAGGACATGGGTTTTGTCGTCATTTTTCAGAGTGGGAAGGTACTCATACGTCCAAAGAAATCTAGCTCGGACAATGCAGTGGTCATTGGGGTTAGAGGAAAATTTATACAGGTTGGAGGGAAAGCTTGTTTTGTCATTGGTACACAACAGTGAAAACCTATGTGAGTTGAGGAACAAGAGGTTGGGATGCCTACACTATAGGGAATTATTGATTACGAGGGAGATTGTTACAGGTCTTCCATAGTTCAGTATTGAGCAGTAGGGAGTGTGCAGAGGGTGCACTTGGAAAGAATATCAAGGTTGTTTTTCCAAGAAACAAGAGTATATCCAAGAGGATCTTGGATCTTATCCATTCATATGTGAGTGGGCCGATGTTAGTAGCATCATTATAAGGATCATCATATTATGTGACATTTATTGATGATTTTTCTAGGAAAACCTAGATCTTCTTTATGAAGACCAAGGATGAGGTCTTCAATCGGTTCAAAGAGTTCATGGCTCAGGTAGAGAACCAAACATAAGAATAAATTCTTGAGGTCAGATAATGGGGTAGAGTACACCTCTAATGACTTCAAGGATTTATGCAAGGAGGTAAGGATCAAGAGCGAGCTGACAGTCTCATCCAACCCTCAATAGAATGGGGTTGCAGAGAGAAAGAATTAGTCCATCATAAGGTCTTCCAAGGATATGATACATGATCAGGAGTTGTGTATGTTTTTTTGGGAAGAGGCATGTAATAATTTGGTGTATGTGCAGAATAGGAGTCCTCACAGGATATTGGGGGACAAGACATTGGAGGAGGCATTCTCAGGGGTGAATCTAGAGATAGGAAATTTAAGGATCTTTGGTTGTCAATTTTACATCCATGTGCTAGTGGAGAAGAGGAAAAAGATGTAGCCTTCAAGATAGAAGGGTATATTTGTGGGGTACAGTGATACCTCAAAGGATTACAGGATCTTCATTCCAACATAGAGGAAGACATTTTTTAGAAGAGATGTGAAGTTAGAGGAGCACTTAACATCTAGAAATACTCAGGAGTTATGAGTAGTGATAGAGGACAAGGAGCAGCAGGATCCGAAGGATGAGCGGAAGACAATAGTTCATACTTTAGGTGGAGAGGAGGAGTTGTCCCCTTCCATCCCTATTAGGAGACCCAGGTGGCTAGTACAGACATTGAGGGATGTTGTCAGGGCTCCTAGGAGTGTGGTCATAGAGTGTAGGCCTCCGAAGAAGTTTTCTAACGATATAGCGCTTATGAGTATCATCATTGATGTTGAGCCTTCCATTTTTTAGGAAACAACATATCATCAGGCATGGAGGGATGCCATGGTAGAGGAGTACACCTCTATTATGAGTAATTATGTTTGGGACATAGTGCCGAGACCAGAGGGGAAGTCAGTTGTAAGTTCTAGGTGGCTATATAAGATCAAGCATGCTGGAGATGGTAGAATAGAGAAGTTCAAGGAGATATTTGTGGCAAGAGGGTTCTCCCAGAAAGAGGGAGTAGACTACGAGGAGACATTTGATCCAGTTGTCAGGTATTCTTCTATTCAAGATGTTATTTCTATTTCTTCAGTTATGAAGTGGAGGATACATTAGATGGATGTGAAAACAATGTTCCTCAACGAGATCATTGAGGATGAGGTATAAATAGAGAAACCTCAGGGATTTTACGTACATGGGAGGGATTCTAATGTGTGTAGGCTTAAGAAAACCTTGTATGGACTCAAACATGCACCCAGGGTGTGGTATTCCAGGATCGATGGATACTTGCAGAGTATGGAATTTACCAAGAGAGGGAAGATCCTAACTTGTACTTCAGACTTGTTGGAGATGATCCTCTCATCTTCATTATATACGTTGATGATTTATTTCTCACATGTGCAAAGGATATTATTGCAGGGTGCAAAGAAGATTTGGCTGGTGAGTTATAGATGAAGGATATTGGATTGATGCACTATTTCTTCGGGTTATAGGTATGGAAGGTATCGAGAGAGATATTCCTTGAACAAGGGAAGTATGTGGTATATATATTGAGGAGATTCAGTATGGAGGACTTTAAATCGATGGATACACCTATGAATACAATTTGAAGAAGATTGAAACTTCAGATTCAGAGTTAGTGGATCCTAGGATATAACAGAAGTTGGTAGGGCCCTTGATGTATTTGGTAAACATTGGACCAATTTTTTTTTATTTTTTTTTCTGTGAACACCTTGAGTCAGTTCATGGTAGAGTCGAGGCATGTGCATTGGATTGCAACAAATCACATGTTCAAGTACTTGAGAGGTACAATGGAGTATGGATCGAGATATCTTGGAGGAGAATGAGTGGAGTTGTAGGGATATATAGACTCAGATTGGGAAGGTAGTGAAAAAGAGATAAAGAGCACCTCAGGGTATTTTTTGAGCTTGGGATCAACAATGATTACTTGGTTCAGCAGGAAGTAGACTTCTATTTCACTTAGTTCAGCAGAGGTAGAGTATATGGTAGGGAGTAAGGCTATTTGTGAAGCCATTTGAATTCACAAATTTCTTACAGGTTTATTTGGTCATGAGTTGGAGCTTACAGTGATATACTTCGATAATCAAAGTTGTATAAAACTCTCTGAGAATCCAATATTCTATGACACGTACAAGAATATTGATATTAGATATCACTTCATTCGGGATAAGATCCAGAAAGGAGGAATGAAGCTTCAATATATTTCCATAGATGAGAAGGTTGCATATATTCTGACAAAGCCCTTGGAGAAAGGGAAGTTTGTATTATTCAGACATACTTGTAGTGGTGTATAATACTTCCTCTCTAAGAGGAAGTTTTGATGTTAGTGGTAGCATCGGACAAGTATTTATGCACAGGTCTATGTGTCAGACATGTATAAATCGTCCAAAGCCTTTTGCTCTTGGATTTAGTTTAGTTAAAGGAATTATTTAAGTAAATTGATTTTATTAATTAATTACGTAATTAGTTAATTGAGTTATTTATGAGACATGTTAAAAGTAATTAGCATGCAACATGTGATATAAATCCAAAATTGAGAGTGATAAGTAATCTCAACCATAGATCACTTTTGAGATTAGAAATAGATTGTAACTCATGATTATAAAAGAAAGGCTAGGGTGAAGGAGAAATACACTTGAAAGGTCTTTGGGGAGTTGACATAAAGTATTGAATCATGAAGGACTGTGATTCAATATATTGGATAGATGAATAAGGACCTTGATATAGAGATCATACAGGTCAAGGAGAAGGGAGAAAAGAGGCATATGCAGGTGGGTTTTAGTACAAGGGAGCCACCATAGAGTTTTGGAGCGTACATAGTTTTCCTTATAGGTTTTCCATAAACATCCATGGGTCACAGTTGACACAATCATGGACATCTGCAGGTCACAGGGGGAAATTCGCGGATATCCGTGGGTCACTAAAGAGATAATCACAGATGCCTAGAAAAGTGTTCCACAATTGGTTCTATAGCAGGTCAGAACTTGTGATGTTAGTCTCTAATTGCATTTCTCTAAATAGGCCACTATCCCTATTATAGGAGCCCTAATTTTAGCATAATAAAATCATTCTCAACACTTGTTTTCCCTCCATTGTTTTTCCATCGGTATTTACCCATAAATTATAGTTCACACATGTTTTTTTTCATTTTGAACCAAAAAAATTAAAGTAATTATGTTTACAGGTTGGAAGAAAGTACCTTGTTAATATTTTTTCCCTTATTATTGTTAATAAATTGTGTTATAATAATTATCGCTTAAAACTGAAACATTTTTTTATAATTTAGAGGGGAAGGTAGAGGATCCCTCTTGTAGCATTACCTAACCTGACAATGTTCATGACCTGGAGGGTTAGTGCTATAGGTGCTAGAGCATGATAACTATAGGCGTCATATCATGATATCTCGAATAATTGCTTCAACTGTGAAGGAGTACAACAAATTTGCTTCTAGAACCTTTCACAGAGAGAGAGGTTTAATATACAATCATTGCTTATGTCACCTTGAGTTAAGACTCGAGTCTACACAAGATGGAACAATGACAACTACGAAAGTACTCATTTTAGGTATGTCTCCTATGTGTTTCTAAATTCAAAATTTCTCAAGACAAGCCATGGAATGCCAAAACTGCCATCTTTCCACTATTTCATGTCATTTTATTTGTTTTCTTTTGCAATTATGATTTGTGGCTTGTGTGTAACCAATTGTTAACTATATCTATAATAAATGATCAAGATTGTTGTCGAGATGATATATGTCGATATTATAGAACATTTCTTTAAGTATTCCTAAAAATCCATTAGATGGAAGGAAACCCTAAAGGAATTAATATATGTATTGTACATGTAAGACACGTACTAGAACTGTAGGGGTATTAAAGTATTTATTACCTTCCAACAAGGGTTGGAATTTGAATTCATTTTTACTTGTCAAACATTTTTTTTTTAAAGTTTTGGGTCTATATATTACCCTTCAAATAACGTTATGTCTAAAAGTCGAGTACCCTTCAACAATGAAGTTTTGATAAGAAATTGACTCTTCAATACTGAAATTTATGTTAAGTTTTTAGTTCGTAACCCCATTTTTGCAAGAATGTACCTATTTCTAGAGACATAGGGAGCATCAAAGGCCTCCTCCCTACACTCATAATTATAAGTTACCTCTTGTACTTCTAAACAACTTTTATACCAAAGAGTCCATAAACGACTTGAAGATGAATTTTTACAGTAATTTCCATCCCCTTAAGCTAACTAACAAAACAAGATTATACACAATTTATTTTCATTTCATTTAATAGAACAATTTTCCATCTAGCCAATTTTCAGCTGAACTCAAAGAACGAGAAAAGTCAATCATATAAAAAAAATAAAAAATAAGCACACATCAATAGACAAGAAAAGAGCGACCACTAAATTCAACTCCCAAACTTAATATCCTACCTTTGCTTATATTGACTCCAACAAGAAAATTGCCAACGGTGTTTAAAGATCAATTAAAGAGAAAGGCCACTCATGAGTGTTAAAATAAAGATAACATAAAAAAAAAGAGAGACATTGCAGTAAGTTCGAACTGACATCTTTAACTAATTTTTTTTTCCAGTTGTTTTCGAGGTTCAAGGAAGAAAATGCTTCTAAAATGGAATAGACACCGGATTTTATGCTAGTGATAGTCCCGTGGATATGGAAGTATATTATTTTGAGAGATAGTCATGTGGATATGGAAGTATATTATTTTGAGAGATAGTCCAACTTGAAGAATTATCATCTCTGCTGAAAATTTGAAGAATTATCAGCTCTGCACAAAATTTAAGGAAGAAAAGGCCTCAGGCCTATAAATGTATGAGCATAGACATCTACTTTCATGCTACTAAGTAGACATCAAATTTCGAACAATATCCATATGAAAATTTCATGTAGGTTGTCTCATGGCATATTGATATCTCACGAGGCTCAAAGTCTAGGAAAATTTGGATGAATCTAGCCTTCATCTCCTTGATTGCAAGAAATAATGGAAAGGAGGTTAAAGGAATGTTGCATGGGTGGCGACATGGGATTCTTATATGAGATATTTGAAAGAAGAACATGCCTTTATAGGTTTTAGCACAAGTATGTAAATCCCAAGTCTCATGGTTTATTGTATTTATATCAATATGATTCTCATTTTTCCTTTTTCCATATCAATAGGAATTGATGTGATGTGATCATATGATGTATTCATGGTTTGAAAGATATTGCAGTTGTCTGTATCCCAAAATAGAGTCGTATCAGACATTCTATTGGTGTTTGAGAAATCGTGAATTAAATTGAAAGGCATCTAAAGAGTTAAAGTATTTCAAAATCCTTTACAACTGTACAAATGCGAAAAGTCTTACGAAAGGAGTTGTCCCAACCATGATCAAAACACCATTAAAAATAAAAAATATGCAGATGTAGAAAGGTCGAGTACTACATGAAATATTATTGCAACTATTCAATACTATAATCTTTCGACCTAAGGCCAATCCCAGTCGAAATTAATTGGATATGAAAGAATTCATAAATAGGGGGGTAGGAGCGATGTGCAAGAAAGGGTGTGATGATGAGTTGAAATGAAGATTTTGGCAGTAAGAAGTAGCAGGTACAAATTCCCAGTAGAAAGGCCTCCACCCCAAGTCTTTTTAGAGGAAAATTCCATCGTTACAAGATTTTGGAGGAAGTTTCGAGTTGATTAAATAATGCCATGTTCAGGGTTCAATTCTGGATCAACAATTGTGATTTCATTCATTTATTTAGCCTCTCGATCAGATTCAAAATACGAAGAATTCATTTAGTTATGTATTTCTATGTGTGGGCATAGGCTTTGATTATACAAACGAGAGATTATATTTATGAAATTGTAGAAATAGTTTTGCATGCATTCTAGCCACATAGTTTTCATATATTTCAAGTTTTATTTCACATAAGCTAATAAAATGGATGTCCATTTTAGTAATAAGAAGACATTCTTCTACCATGATTATATACACATCGATTAAATCAAAATCCCTAACAATTATTTAATGTGTCATCTATTATTCCTATTTTCCCGAGTCATATTAAGAATATGAACTCTCATCTTGTCACCCATCCTTATCCATGAAAATAATCAAGGGAGAGAGAGATTTAATTATGACACAAAGAAAGAATAGATATTTACCGGCTCATTTTTGAATTCCAGTGCAATGGTATGATAACTCAATTTCTTTCTCGGGATGCTATCGCAGAAAACACACATGGTATTGAATCCAAACTTCCTCTGTTTAAACCCCGTCCCTATCTCCATCTCTCTCTTCTCTTTCTCTTTTTTTCTTTGTAAAATATCGTCAAATCATTCAGTACAGAAAAGATGACCACCTCGGAATTTTGACAAGGAGGGTTGTCTATTTATAAACCTCTCATATCATTTATCTTAGGGAACTGCACCACCATCTACATAACAGTGGGTATCTTTGTGCATTAACCATAGGCTACCACCCCTACCTGCCAACGCATAACCAGACTGTAACATTAATGGCATTCTGTACAATTTGTAACTCGTCATAAATACATTGTTTCTATTTAGATGCATGTTCCAGGAGACGGTGACGCCAAAAATTTAAACGTAAAATACACATGAATTTTTCCCATCGAATTCCAACCCTGCTTCCGACAAAGATATGTCGAAGACAAAAAATAAAACTATCACAACAGAGATGAGGAGCCTAGTCCTGGCAATTTATAGGAGGTCATGTAATCATCAAATGTAGAAGAGTGATTTAAAAATTATGATGCTAGTACAAGTTGTAGAGGTCAAGAGACCACCAACAACCACTCCCAAGTTTGAGTCCCTGGGAAACGAGGCTCGCACCTAAGCACCAGAATTAACTTTTATCTAAAACAAAGGATAACTTAGGACACCACCCTATAGAATCCCCTACCAGTTTCCCCTATCATCAAACTAAACAAACAAAATGAAACCTTGAAAAAATGATATCCGCTCTATCACTGGTCAATTAATAAAATGTGGAAAGAAATAAGATTCTTTGACTTACCATATCTGCATATAAAGAGAATGAGGCACAAACTACTAGAGGTGAGTAAAAAAGTGGATCTGCTGCAATAGAGAATTTGAGAAATAGGGAAGATTTATTGCATTGATAGCAGGGGTAAGCGTTCGAACCTAAAGTATTCAGGAGGTTTAGGAATAAGGGTCCACAAAGGTAAATTGATCGAATAAATCAAGGTAATTCAAGATTTAAAATAAAATAAATATTAGAATAAAGAAAATCTCTCCAGTCCAAACATGTTGTAGCTCATAATCCTAAGAGGAACATGTGAAAAATAAAAATATTAGTAAGAGAGACATGCATAGTTGTATGAAAGTCAATGTATGGATGGAGTTGTTATGAGAAACACACCATACACATGTAACTAAATAAATTAATATCCATCTGGTCGGATGGGGCCGTGGTTCATTGTATGGTGACTACGCTGCAGTGAAAGACTATGACCTCCAACCGTACCATACACATGCAACACCGTAGGATCTGGGTGGGAAGTCAGACCTATAGGGAATTAATGCACTCCATCATAGATAGTGTTAGAACGCCTTATAATTTTAAATTTTTTGAAGTTTGTAATCGTTTTGTTTTTAACTTTAAAAATAAAAATCACCAAAAGATTTAGGAAAATTGCTTTCAATTTTGAATAAATCTATATTCGTTATTTATCAACATGCGCTTACAATATCATCCATCGGAAATTTCGGCTAATATGATCAAGTGGTTCTCATGTTCTTGAATTCATAAAATTGCGTGATTGTTAAGAGCAAGCTTCCAATGGTTACTTCAGGACTTTACACTTCGAGAAAATTTCTATCATCGTTCGAACGAAAACCCCAAAGTCGCAAAGCTCCGAAGTCCTGAAGTCCCGAAGTTGTTTTTCCTCAAAAAATTGTTAAAAAAGAGCTATGGATGAGTCACTGGACACCTCTCATAAAACTCTATCGTGGGTTGACATGTGGCATGTACTTTTAACATTTATATCAAATCATTTGCCTGTTTTTAGATGACACGTGTCACACATATTTTCTTGACACACATTAAAGATTACGTCATCATTGCCACATCACTCCGAGAAATTGTCCTTCGGGAGGAAAAGAAAAGACTGAGTTCAAGACCACCAAAGTATCTAAATGTCTAAGCACTTGTTATCATAATGAATTAAAAAATGTTTAAAAAAGCAAATAAAATATCAAAATAAGTTTAATTAAACGTGATTTACTTTAGTTAATCACTTCGCACATTTGGCCTTCGGAGGACCACTATTATCCTACATACAAAACTATCGAATGTCGAAGTCCCGAGGTAGTTAAGGATAAAAAGATTTTAAAATATGATTAATTAAAACATAAAATGATTAATTAGCGATTAGCTTCTCCGGGAATTCGGCCTTCGAAATATTTCTGTTGTTCTACTTTCAAAACCTCTGAATATCGAACCGCCAAAGATTAATTACATTTATAGCTGGTTAAAGTTTTAAAGATTCAAATAAATATCACGACACCAAGTAATAAATTCCATTAATTTCTTGAATAAATGTTTTGTCAGTAGATCAATACGAAAATTGTTCGACTTTATTATTTTCATGAATAAAAGCATTTCGAGCTTCAAATAATTCTATCATTTGCAATCAGATATTTTTAGTGATTGAAAGCTTATAATTTTTTCTTATCACAGGAAGGTTAATTTCGTTTTCTAATAATTATGTCTCCACACAAAGCAGGGAAGAAGAAGGAATCATCAACTGAGGATTCCAACCCTAACATGGATATTCTTTCAGACACTACTTCTCGAATTACAGACACTCTCAAGTCTTGGAAGCATGTGTATGACATTCTGGAGCATGAAATTATTCTCTGCCATGATGATTCTGCTGAAGAAGATGACGAAACATCCTCGGCTAAGCTCAAACTGGTATCTTAGTCAGAATTGCACAGAATCGCTACCTGACCAAAGATTATGCCTTACAACGACAGGATAAGCTGGGCCTTGGATCATTTAGATATCCCAAATCGAAGTATCTCTAATAAGAAGAAGACTCATGTCATCTCTTTTCGACCAAAATACCTACGAGTAATGTATAAACTATCCTCTAAACTAAAATACGCTTATAATTCATCCTTTCTTTCATATTTCGAACGAAAGGAATGCACTGGATGTGGTAGAACTGGTCATGATATAATTAAAACATGGTGGGGAAATCCAGCCAAGTTCATGACTGACGCTCATGGCATATATTCCACAACGTCTTTAGATTCCCACTTTTTATATATTGCCATGATGCTCTGCCGATTATTTGGGAGAAAAAAACCTGCACATTTCATAGTGGAATGGGTATCTATAATCCATGAAGTTGTCGGAGGATATACTTTCGACAAGGAAAAAATATTGTTAGATAACGTAGCTAAGGAGGTCATTGAGTGCCAATATTAGAAGTCTAGGGGGAAAATTGCTCCTTTTTACATGTCCACGTACATCATGGACACAATCTTCTTTATGACTCCATTTCCTCTCATGAACTGGAGCTGGACCCTAGCTTGTTTTGAATCCATACATTTTTATCATTCAAAGTTATGGGAAGAAAACTATAAAGATTTCTTCTATGAAATCTATCACAATGTAGTGATACTCGTTCATGTGGCCATTTACGGACACCCTTCTCCCAGAATGTCAGAGCCTATTATAGGAAATTTGGGCGCAATTGCATATTGGTACATTGAAGATAATTTCTCTTACATCATATTTTTTGGTTGTTCTATTTCTCCTCATGCCATTCAAAAATTATGCCCTAATAGATTGGTCTGCAGAGAAGTAGAATATCAAACAGTGGTAGGAGGTATTACTAAGGAATTAAGAGAAGCACAAAATAAAGTATGGCCTACCTTTCCTATGCAGGTTGGTATGTTCACATTACTTGATTTCAGGCATACGAAGGTTGAAGGAACAACTTTGGAGGACATCAAATTGGTTGATAGTGAATTCAAAAGGCATGATCCTCATAAGGTGGTTGAGAATCATCTAGATCATTTCAATATGAGGAGGCACATTCACGAAGATTCCCTTATGATGATGTTTTCAAAGGAGTCATAGCTTATGAGGAAGTTCAAAACAGAGTTCAAAGTCTACTGCCAGATTAGCAGTCTGGTTTTCTTAGTTTTCAAAAACACAGAAGGACCAACCTTCCAAAGATTTTACAAGGAGAATCTAATATTTCCTTGTCATCACATGAAATAACATCCACAGATCCCCAACAAGGTAGCTCAACTGCATACCAAGTTGAATAAGTGGCAAAGAATTGAGAGGAGTTAATTAAAAATATAAATACACCAAAGCTAGGTAAAAAGGATTAGGAGATGTTAGCATATTTTGAGGCCTTTATGAAGGAAGTACATGCTTTCCCTTTTTCACCATCAACTATTAATTATGTTGTTCCAAATGTCACAAGTCTAGAGAAGTCCACTTCACTTATTTCTCCTATTCCCTCACTAACTCACATAGCCACAAGATTCAAAACTCCCAGTTTGGAGGCTATTCATATAGACGAACTCACACCTATTTTTCCTTAAGAGATGCTTGCTTCAAGTTTCTTCTTCAACAAGAAAATAAAATCCATCATAAGAAGACAATCTCAGCAGAAAGAAGGAGTGGTCACTAGAAGACACATAATAGTGTATGATGGACAAGGACAAAACGATCCTGAATTTGACAAAGGAGTTGCAGATTCATTAGGATCATTCACCACTGCCAATCAATTGTCAGTGGATAATCTTACTAAGTAGCTACAACAAAAAACTATTCAGGTTGAGCAATTGAAAAATGAGATGCAACTCATAGAAATAACCTTCTGGAGTAGGATGAATTTTGACACCGAACAAATCAGATTGGGCTATCAACAAGAAATGAAGCAGCTACATGAGAAGCTTGAGGTGGGTGTCCAAAATCTCTAGTTAAGTAACTCAATGATTTCTCAGCAAAATAGTTTAATTGAGAAGTTGCAGACCTAAATAGTTGTACGAGAAAACACAAAAATAGACCATGCTACATTCAAAATGCAAGCATCTGAGATAAATGAAAGGTTGGGAGTTGTATAATTAGATCTATATAAAGCCATGGATACTATCTAGAAATATTATCAAAGGATCAACACTTCTCTGAAGAATATTTATGACAAAGAAAAGGAATCTTGTGCAACCAGATCCAAGTTCCAGGAATTTGTTGTTTGGAGACAGAAAGTGAACTTTCCTGGTCTCACCCATTTTTCACAATATGAGAAAATGAAGGGGGAAATGGTTTTAAATGTTTGGGAGACAAACCTTGAACAAAGCAAGAAACTAGATAGAGAGGTTAAGGAGGATTGTCACAATTCCCACGCTGTTGTTGAGTCAGAGTTGGTTGAATTTAAAGGTGATGCTATCTCCAATACACTTGGGAAGATCAAGATAGAAAAGAATAAATAAAATTCCAGGAAAAATAAGCAGAGTATACAAAATACAATTCAACAAGTAAATTATATTGATTTACAAAATATAAATGACCTACTGGTAAAACCAAAGTTACAACACCAAGTTATAGATCAGGAAATTAGGAAGATTCAAGAGAAGCTACCACTAGTGCATAAAAATATGTTTTCATTCAAGTTGAATGAAAAAATTGAACCTTCTAGATTTGTGGTAGAATTAATGGAGATGTGCGATCAGTTCAATGAGCAGAAAAAAGGTGAGCACATCTGCAAGCGAATAGAGGAGAAAAATAAATGTCAGCATATCAAGTGTATCTCAGAAAAATATACATTTTGTTGTTAGATTCCGATTGTATTCTATATTTTGGGCTGAAAAGTTGGAATGTCTAACTACTTCTAGTTAAGAATTTTTTTGTATAAATAGGTAGATCTTAGATCTATTCAAGGCTTCTTCTCGCTGAATGTAAAAAAGAGTACGTATTGAATATCAATATAAAGAGAAGACAAATATTCTAAGTCTCATTTCTATTGAGTTTCTATTTCCCCTGTATTTCCATTTTCTTCTCACATTAGCTTATTTATATGGTTCTTGAAGATTAAATGATTACAACTTAGTAATACATCTAATGTGATATTAATGCATTGGAAGTTCTCTCAACTACAATTTTTCCTCTGCTCTTACTTTGAGTAAAAACAAGACATGTAATCTGTGTGAGTTTCTACATTCTTAATCATTTGTCGAGGATACATCTCCTACTTTTATTCTACTGCGAATGAGGTAAGACCTATCTATAATTGACCCCTTGCTTTGTTCTAACAGTTTTGTGAATCATTTCCACATCACATAAAATTATAATTTTGACTCAGAGAGAAAGATACTGCCTCTGTATTTTCTTATTATAAATTTCACTCAAAGTTGCATCTTAGAAAACTAAAGGTAGAAGAAAGCACTATACCAAATTTTCTTTAACTTTATGATGTCTGACATTATTCTTTGAGCCTAGAATCAATCTCAGGAACAACATATAGGATTAGAAGAGGTCCAGTGCAACATTTTTTCTAAGCTTTACGATGAATCACATTTGTGCTTGGCTTAGTTCTATTGGATTTTGAGGTCATCTTATGAACGGGCTATTAAACCCATGTTTTTGTGACGTTAAGCCTCATGATCTTTGATACATTAATCAAGAACATTATGTCGTAGCCTTTCAAGAACACCAACATAAATGAAAATCCGTTGTAGTAGGCATGAAAGAATTGAAGGAAGCACTAAAAAAAGCCACAGATCTTTCGTGGCTTGTCCTCAAAAATAATGAAATGTGAGTACACATATTTGTTTTTAAATTTTGAATCATTCATCCACTTTATTTATTCTAAAGATTCTGAAAACAAATTTTTTTCTTCAATGAGAATGGGGATTTTCCCGACGAAATTGTAAAACTATATTACAAATTGAGTATTTCTTTGTGAAGGTTAATTTTTTCAGAAGGTTTTTCCTCAATTTTGTTCTCCTAATGCTAGTTGGGCTAGTCAATCTTGGATTTCCCTTGCTAGATTGTTTTAGGACTGATAAATTGTATCATGTACCTCGTGATAGTTGTATATGAATTTGAGTAAATAAGAGAAATTGTGCCACAAGGCCCACCCTCTCTATGTGTGCAGGTGCCCAGCTAATTTTAGACCAGGTCGACATAGCAATTTGGGGGCTTTGGAATTACTCTCCTCTCCCTATTGGTTGAGAAAATAACCCTAAATAGATAGATAACCTTTGATTGACCTTATTGTATTACTGCTCTAGTTCATCCAAATCCTCCCTATATGATAGTAGCGCCCCATTCCATTT
>ML781779.1:584611-639849 GCA_009831015.1 Picea engelmannii | reverse complement strand
GGGGGGGGGGGGGGGGGGGGTAGGCAAGCATTATTATGGACTTAGAAATGTATGTAAGGTTTGAGAAGGAAAAAAACAATGGTTAGGAAAAGAACAACAATATGATAATTTGCATGGTGGAAACCAACAATAGGAATTCTATATTTTGCATCCAAAAGGACCATGTCAGTGAATCAACGATTATGCTACCCAACCAGTATTCCACAAGAAATACCGAAAAAAATGTGCTACCCCTCCAGTATTCACTTTCAATCACTATTATTGCTTGTGAAAATATTTCTTTTGCACGTGGTGGACCTCTGACACTTCTTTAAACTTTCTCACCTTTTTGATTCATGGGAAAGTAAGGAACAAAGGGGAAACAATTGAGCAATGACTTGTTTTAAAGATTTTGGAAAAGGTTTGATTTCTCTTATGCCCCCATCAATAAATAAAGTTACTGACTTAACAATAATTTTGACAAGAAAAGAGCAACCACTAAATTCAACTCCCAAATTTAATATGCTACCTTTTCTTATATTGTCTCAAACAAGAAAGTTTCCAACAAAGTTCAAAGATCAGTTAAAGAGAAAGGCCACTCAAGAGTATTAAAATAAAGATAAGATAAAAACAAAAAAGAGAGACACTGCAGTAAGTCTGAACTGACAGCTTTATCTAAATAATTGTTTCAACTATTTTTGAGGTTCAAGCAAGAAAAGGCCTTTAAAATGGAATCGACGTCAGATTTTATGCTATTGATAATCCTGTGGATATGGAAATATATTATTTTGAGAGATAGTACAACATGAATAATTATCATCTCTTCTCAAAATTTGAAGAATTATCAGCTTTGCCAAAAATGAAGGAAGAAAAGGCCTCGAGGCTATAAATGTATGAGAGTAGACATTGACTTTCATGCTACTAAGTAAACATCGAATTTAGAATAGTAGCCATATGCAAATTTGATGTAGGTTGTCTCATGGAACATTGATATCTCATGAGGCTCAAAGTTTAGGAAAATTTGGATGAATGTGGCCTTCATCTCCTTGATTGCAAGAAATAATGGAAAGGAGGTTAAAGGAATGTTGCATGGGTGGTGACACATGATTCTTAGATGATATGATTGAAATAAGAACATGCCTTTATAGGTTTTAGCACAAGTATGTAAATCCAGATTCTCATGGTTTATTGTATTTATATCAATATGCCTCTCATTTTTCCTTTCTCTAGATCAATAGGAATTGATGTGATGTGATCATATGATGTATTCATGGTTTGGAGGATATTACAGGTGTCTATATCCCAAAAAATACTTGTATCAAACATGCTATTGGTGTTTGAGAAATGGTGAATTAAATTGAAAGTCATCTAAATAGTTAAAGTATTTCAAAATACTTTACAATTGTATATATGCGAAAAGTATTGCAAAAGGACTTGCCCCGACCATGATCAACATGCCATCAAAAAGAAAAAATATGTAGATGTAGAAATGTCGAGTACTATAGGAAATATTATTACAATTCTTCAACACTATAATGTTTTGACCTGAGGCCAATCCCATTCGAAATTCATCGAAAATAAAATAATTCATAAACAAGGGGGTAGGAGCGATGTGCGAGAAGGGGTGCGATGACTAGTTGCAATGAGGATTTTGGTTGTAATAAAAAATAGGTACAAATTCCTAGTAGCAAGGTCTCCACCCCAAGGCTTGTTAGAGGAAAGTTCCATTGTTACAAACTTTTGGAGAAGTTTCTAGTTGATTAAATAAAGCGATGTTCAGGGTTCAATTCTGAATCAACAGTTGTGATCTCATTCATTTGTTTATACTCTCGATTGGATTAAAAATAAAAAGTATTCATTTAGTTATGTATTTCTATGTGCGGACATAGGATTTGACTATACAAACAGGAGATTATATTTCTGAAATTGTAGAAATAGTTTTTTATGCATTCTAGCCACATAGTTTTCATATATTTCAAGTTTCATTTCACATAAGCTAATAAAATGGACGTCCATTGTAGTAATAAGAAAGAGTTTTTTTGCCATGATTATAGACACATCTATTAAATCAAAATACCTAACAATTATTTAATGTGTCATCTATTATTCCTATTTCCTGAGTCATATTATGAATCTGAAATTTCGTCTTTTCACCAATCCATTTCCATGAAAATAAATAGGGAGAGAGAGATTTAATTATGACACAAAGAAAGAATAGATATTGACCAACTCATCTTTGAATTCAAGTGTAGTGGTCTGATAGCTCAATTTATTTCTTGGGCTGCTATCGTAGAAAACACACATGGTCTTGAATCCAGGTGCACTTTGTTTGAACCCCATCCCCATCCCCATATTTCTCTTCTCTTTCTCTTTTTGGATTTGTAAAATCTCGATCAAATCAGTCAGTACAAAAAAGATGACCACCTCAGAATTTTGATAAGGAGGGTTGTCTATTTATAAACCTCTCATCTCAATTATCTAAGGGCACTTGCCATAGGCTACCACCCGTATCTTCCAAAGCATAACCAAACTATACAATTAATGATGTTCTTTACAATTTATCACTCGTCATAAATACGTTGTTTCGATTTAGATTCCTTTTCTTAGAGACGACAACACCAAAAATTTAAATGTAAAATAAATGAGAATTTTTCCCGTCGAATTCCAACCCCACTTCTGACAAAGATATGTCAAAGCCCAAAATTATAAATATCACAACATACATGAGGAGCCTAGTCCTGATAAGTTATAGGAGGTCATGTAATTATCAAATGTAGAAGATTTATTTAAATATTATTATGCTATTACAAGTTGTAGAGGTCAAGAGACCACCAAAAAGCACTCCCAAGTTCGAGTTTGTGGGAAACAGGGATAACACCTAATAATCGATATGAAATTTAATCTAAAACAAAAGAGTACCTGGGAAACCAACCTATAGAATCCCCTACTAGTTTCCCCTATCATAAAACTAAACAAAGAAAATGAATTCTTGCAAAATCGATATCCGTTCTATCACTGGTCAATTAGAAAACTCTGGAAGGAAATAAGATGATTTGACTTACCATATATGCATATAAAGAGCACAAGGAACAAAATAATGGAGGTGAGAAAAAAATTTGATATGCCACAATGAATAATTTGAGAAATAGGGAAGATTTATTGGATTGATAGCATAGGTAAGCATTCGAACCTGTAGTCTTCAAGAGATTTAGGAATAAGGTTTGTGTTAGCACAGGGGCAGACCCAGGGTTCAACTCTAACAGCACACCAACAAACCCTAACTACTGGCCCTGACGGAAACACCTGCAAAGCAGGTGAAGTCTCACTCGAAGTAATAATAGGGGGGTTGCAGGAGACAAGTGTCTACAACTAGAGGAGATGCAAGATGATTCCAAAACAACAACGCAAAATAACCCAGAAATGCTTAACAGTATTATGCTTAACTTCGCGAAGTAAGTTATATCTTCTTATCTTCAACATGAAAAATAACAGTGCAATAACAATATAAAAGGAAGTAAATAACAAAGCATTAACCACATAGAACAACAATATTTTATGTGGTTCACCCTCTCCCTAGGGCTACGTCCACAGAACTGTGTTTATTGATATAATAGATGAAAATATATAGTTCTATCTGCACACTCAGTTGCCGATCCTTCTCTATCTTCCTCTTTATTTCCTATCCCTGCGCACCTAGCTGTAGAGTAGATCTTCGCACCCAGCTGAAGACCCAAAAATACAAGAATACCCTAAAGCATAACACTTTTACATCTCAACACCACTTATCCCTTGATGATATCAACTCTTCTTAGACCTCTATTTATACATTCCATGACTCTTAGAAAACCATGGACCGAAGCCCAGATGCTAAATCCCTAGGTGTCAAAACCCTAGGTCCACATAACCTGCATTTTAAGGACTTCGCCAACCTGTTCTTCCTTCTTCTCCACGGGGTGCTCCAAAGAACCCATTAGTGTCTTATTCCACTTGTTGACTTGTCCACGATCTATCTTCTTTGCGTCTTTTTCTTCCTTGATCTTCTCTTTCAATGGATTTCTTTCCTTTACTTCGTTCCTTCTTTTATGCTTCTTTAACCACTTCGAACCTTCATCGGTTTTTGTGCCTTCCACACAGTTCATACTTTGTCTTTCTTCTTCCTTAATCTTCTCTTTCTTCCTTAATACATGACCAAGGGCCAATAGGCCACCAACACTCACATGTGACTAGTCCCAAGTCACTACAGGGTTGAGCCTTTTGTATTACTTCAACTACAGAGTGTGTAGAGAAACCCATGCTTTTTGCTTTGTCCCTCCCTATCATGTGCAAAATTTATTTTATGTGTTTTGTACCCAATTTCAACTACACCCGGTACCTAAACCTTTATTCCTTTACTTTTACTGAGAGCTGCGAGGCAGTTGGTTGTTACAATATAGGTTCAACCGACTCCCATTTACTAAACCATCCTTCCATTCTCCATTAAGAGTCTTTAACTACACATCTCCACCTTCTGTAACATAAACAACCTCGAATGGCCCAATACAATGTCTCCTAAACTTTCCTGGATGCTTCATGAACTTTTTTTCATATAAAAGTACCAAAATCTCCTTGTTTAAATGCTTTCTTCTTGATATGTCAATCATGGTAAGCCTTTTCTCATTATTTTTGTACATGTTGATGAAATCCTGTAATGAACCTATCTTCCTCTAGTTCCATCAATTTCCCGAGCTTGTCTTGAACAACGCCAGTGTCATTCATACCTATAAATGATGCAATTCTTAAACTAGGAACCAAATATTCCATAGGTACCACTTCTTCCAGGCCATAAACTAACTTGAAGGGAGTCTGCGTTGTTAATTTTTTGCAAGTAGTTCGATAAGCCCATAACGCTGCTGGAATTATCAATTCCAAATCATCTATGTTAACACTACAAATCTTAATTAGCATTGTCTCCAAAATCTTATTGAAATATTCGACTGTACCATTCACCTATGGGTGATATGGTGTGCTCTTCTGATGGTGAACTTCGAACTCCTGAGTCAAGAATTCAATAGTTTTGTTAATGAAGTGTGTGCCTTGATCACTCATAAGGATCTTTGGGTATCCAAATATGTTTATGATATCATCAAAGATTAATCGCACAGTTGTAGCTACACTACAGTCTTTAACTATTCTTTCTCCTACCCATCTGGTCAAATACTCTGTAGCAGTGATGATATATCGAGCTCCTGTGCACTTTCCTGGTGGGTTGATAGGTCCCACAAAGTCAGTAGCCCATTTCTCAAATGACTGTAAAGTTAACTAAGGTTCTAAAGGCATCTCATCCCTTCTAAAAGGCTTCCCTACTCTTTGACATACATCGCATGCTCTGTAGTATTCCTTAGCATCCTTATGTAAAGTGGGCCACCAGAGGGCAACTATGAGAACCTTCTGTGCTGTCTCTTTCCCTGCATAATTTCCTCCTGCGATGCATTCATGTGCTTCTACAAGAATCAATGGTATTTCTGACTCCATAACACTTCTTCTTAAGATCTCATCTGGTCCCATCTTATATAACTATCTAGCTATAAGTTGAAAATTTGTAGTGCGAATTACCAATTGTTTCTTCTAAATAATTGTATACTCGCGAGGTTCCTTTCCTGTGGACAAGAACTGGACTATCTCGACAAAGTGATCATCGACTTTCTTGATGGCCAACAAATGTGCATTTGGTAGTGTATCATCCAAACTGGTAGGTTCCTCTCCATGTTCTAACCTGGATAAGTGGCCAGGTCCCTTATTCATTCTCCCTGTCTTGACCACAATCTCAAGGTCATACTCCTTGAATAATAATATCCATCTGCATATTCTTCCCCCCAACACTAGCTTGTTGACTAAGTTCTAGCAAGAAAAACCCCCCAATGGCTACACCAGGGTTTACAATGTAGGCATACCAATAACCATTTAAAAGTCTCCTACTTTTATAACTACCCCAAACATACCTCAGACTTATGCAAGAAAAGTAAAATGAGAAGGATCCGGTAACTGTACCTTTACTCCACATCTGGTGTCGATCCTCTAATGCTTGATAGGCTTCACTGACTGCAAACATCCTCTTAAGGCTAGCCTGCATTCATAGATATATAAACAGAGAACTACAAGCATACATTTCATACATAAATAAGGATTAGATATTAGAATAAAAACATAAAACAAATGCAAACATTTGACACATCATGTTCTGGGACAAGAAAAGTATTTCTTTTATTTATAATACAATGATTACTTATAACTAGTGTCGGCTACTGCTCCTCTAACCTGGTCCAAAATCCTCTTCACCAAGCTCCAAGTGCACCTCCATGTATATTTCTCCTCTCAAACTTATTCTTGGGAAATGGAATGGGTTTTTATGGAGGAAAAAGGGAAAAATGAGGAAAGTTGAGGCAATTCTCACAACAAGGATGCAAATTCTTGGAGCAAGGAGAGGATGTGAAATGGGCATAGTTTCACTGTTCTTATCTCTAGATGTGGAATGAGATCCCAACACCTCCTTTTATATGAAAAAAGGATGGTTATTCAGTTGGGTGACGGGATATAGGCAATGGATTAGTTGGGAAACTACCCAATAGCCTGTAATCTCAATGAATTCCTTGCAACTTTTTAATTTTTGAAACTTTTGAAAGTATACACGGGCTGTAATGGTGAATCTAGCGTATGTACGTGGGTTTTAGTGGTGTATCAAGCATATGTACGTGGGTAGTAGTGGTGCAGGAAACGTACATCTTCAAAAAATGAGTTTTTAAGAAGAGAAACTCAGTGATGGTTTGGAAAAATAACAAGTAAGAGGGCCAAGTGTCAGGTATGCATGTATGGATAAATGTATGGATAAATACATTAAAAAATCTTCACCAATGTAGGAAGCGAGTGAGCCCGGGACGAGAGTTTGGGAGGTGCCATTTGCAAAATAACAATTGTCTCTCCGAGGCGGGCATACCCATGCTTGGGATGAAAATAAATCATGGCTTCCAACCAAATACACTGTAGATCCATGTCATATAACTATATAAAGTGTATCCGCAAGCAATACATAGTGGATCTACATCTCAAAATCAAATATATACAATTATAGTATCCATCTTCAAGAAGCCAATGACGCCTAATGGGTGGAGATGAGACCTTCAGAGCTGAGAAACAACATCAAGATATTCAAAACTTGGGTAGGAGTGTAATGTGAGTGTACGAATTCACTACCCAAAGGTCTCTGACGGCTCATCAGGAACAAACAAGAGGATCTCAGTGATCAGGCAGAGAACTTCATTGATTTCGAACAAGGACTTGATTGGACTTTCGGGATGGTTGGGCATGAGATCAAGAGAAAAAATGTAGAAAGGTCGACTCAGGATGGGTGAAAATTCCCTTGGACAAGAGCACGAAAGATGATCAGACTCAGGAAGCATGACATTGGCATAAGTTCACGATGTAGGAAGCAACACAAACTCTCCATGTGTTTGGAAGAATAACAAACATAGGAGGAAATGAATCTATGTAGCGAGAACAACTTTCTAAGGTCATATTAAATCCAAAAGATTTACGAACAAATGAAAGGATGTTATTTTCCAAGGGCGAATCATTATGCTTCCAAAAAGGAATATATATTTCCCGTCCTCTTTTTAGGGTTTTAATTTTAATTTTTTTGTCTTTTTCAAATTTTTAAAGAGCTTGAAAAAGAATAAAATAATGCTATGTTACAAAGGAGGAACGAGTGTCACAAACATACTAGTTCCAAGAGAAAAGAAAACACTAATGCTCAGAGAAAGGAGACATGTGCAAGAAAATGACACTTGGGGAAAATTCCTCCATGGGTCAAGGTGTCAAGTCGCAGAGTCAAAGTCCTATAAGGCTTGCATATAAGGCATGCTTCAAAGGTTTAGTTGAAAGCAACATGGAGCTGACATTAGGCGAAAGATACAGAGATGCAAATACGATTAGCAAGACACGATGAAACCCCCTTCAATGTATTTTTCATGAGCCTAGAGAAGGTAATCTCGGTAGTTTTTTCACGTTTAAAGAGTCTGAAAAAACGTAAAAGAAGACTTCACTATAGTACCTTTTTTGAAAATAGTCTAGTCGATTCGAAAAAGGGATAAACTAGCACCAAAAAGACATCTATTCAAAACCAATTTAATGAGTGTGACACAGACAAGATCACTCAACAATATTTTCAATTTTAAGGAGTCTGAAAAGAGCTTAACTATGCACTCACGACCTTTTTCTGGATTTAGTCCCCTTAGCATGAAAAAGTATAAAATTTACTTAGGAGAACTCTCCCGACGAGACGAATCTCCCGAGGTGTACCTTTTTCCTCCTTAATCTACAGGCCATAAAAACGGGTAAACTCATGCCAGTAGATGTTCTTCTAGACCACTTTAACGAGTGTCAAGGAACAAGGTCACTCGACGATCTTTTCAATTTTAAGGAGTCTGAAAAGGATTAACTATGGACTCCATAGAGGATGTTATTTTGGACCAATTTAACGAGTGTGAAGGAACAAGGTCAATTGACGATCTTTTCAATTTTAGGGAGTCTGAAAAGAGATTAACTATGGACTACGTGGGGGTTCCTTTTTCTTAAATTTAGTCCCTCAGGCCTAAAAAAGGGTTAAACTTATACCTGGAATTACTCTTCTAGTGAACCGAAGTTCCTAGAGTATACCTTTGTTAGTAAAATTGACCATATGGACCGAAAAAGGGGTAAAATACCACCGAATAGACATGCCTTCAAGTTTGAGTTTAGCGAGCATGAAGGACAACAAGATCGCTCGAAAATCTTTTCATGTTTACAGAGTCTAAAAAGGGCTTAAAGAAGACTCTAAGAGGCTACTTTTCTCAAGTAATCCCGATGAGATCACTTGTACCAAGAGGGGGAAGCAATGGTTCCCATGTCCCCATTGGATAAACCAAAGGATCAATTGCTGAGACCAAGTATCGAGAAGGAAAACATGATTGCACAGGTTCCTTCTCATAAACAATTGAATAACGAGGCTAAGACGCCACATAATTAACCTGTGGTGGGGTAGAGTCTACAAAAACAATAGGAACATATAAAGGGGCAACCTGAATTAAATCCAAATTAGGATGGTGATTATTAGATTCCATTTGGTCGATAGTGACAATGCTTCCATTATGAGGGAAATGCATCACCTGAAAAGGCGTAGACACCACAACATTCATAGCATATACATAATCAGTCCCAAGAAACATATTGAAATATAATGGGCCTTGCACCACTATAACATCGACAAGGACAATCTTCCCACCTAAAGCGATAGGAAAATGAGGCAGAACCCCCAAATATTCACTAGGACGTCTGTCAAAATCCAACAACTCATGAGAAGAAGACACAAGCTCGGGAGATCCCAAGACTTTCCAAACTGAGGAGGATAAAATACTTGCAGAGGCTCCTTCATCCATAATACATCAATAAATGCTTGTTGAATTAACTTCAACCCTTATTTGAAAGGGTGCGGAAGAAGGAAGACGAGGCTCAACAAGGTCATTCCAATCAAAGGAAACCATCTGAGGGCTTGGAGGGGGTTTGCTCGAAGTGAGCAGAATACCCCCTTGTTCTGAAAGTACTGAACTGGAAATGCTAAAAACATAGTCAGTAGACACATCACTCCCCAAGAGAAGAGTGGGATTAGTTGAAGATTGCATTGGCATGACCACTTTGGTAGACTCAATATTCTCGAAAAGAAGAGTGGGATCAGCCAAATAATGCATCAGGGTGATCACTTTCTCAACCACTAGTTGAATAGGGTACGAGACAACATGGTCTACAGGCACATCACCCCCCAAAAGAGAAGTGGGATCATCCAAAGACTATATCTGTGCGACCACGTTGGTAGACTCAACACTCTCCAAAAGAAGAGTGGGATCAACCAAAGAATGCATTGATGTGACCACTTTCTCAACCAATGGTTGAATAGGTTGCAAGACAACACGGTCTACAGGCACATCACCCCCCAAAATAGGAGTGGGATCAGGCGAAGATTGCATCGGCATGACCACTTTCTCAACCATTGGTTGAAAAGACTGTGAGAAAACCTCATAAGACTGAGAATCAAAAGAGCTTGCAGTTAGGGACCACAATCTTTGTACCTCTAGAATGCCAAGGCATAAATGAGTAAGGTGATCTCCCTTGCAAAGATTACAAGGGAACTTAGGCTTACGTCCTATCCATCTAGGTTTATCAATAGAATCAATGCCCCCAGCATGACTGGTAGTGGTTGGTTTCTTGTCCGCAACATTACTAGCAGAGGTTGTTGACATATCACTAACATGACTAGCATAGGTTGGTGATTGGTCGATAACATGACTCGCAGAGGCTACAAACCTATTTCTAGTACGACTAGAAGTGACTGGACTTTTTCCCCTAGCATGACTTGTAGAGGCTGGGTTTTGGTCTTTAAGATGACTAGCAGAGGTCAAGGACCCATATCCAACATGACTCCTAGAGGTTGGTGATTTATTTATTTTATTCTTCCTCTTTCTATTTTGTTTAGACTTCCAGTTACTAGTAATTGTACTTTCACCAGGGAAGGAAGAAGGAGGAGAAGACTTTGCTGATGAAGGAACATCAACATTATGTGCATGAAATAAGGTTCTTAAATGAGAATCTTCAAGAGGATTCAGTACATTTGGAATGGTACCCAACCAAACTGGTAGTCCCACATTCAGCCCGAGAATGTACAAAGTGGCCATCAAAGGGACACCAACGTTTCCGAAGAAAGGAAAAGCACAATAATCCCCTTGCGAAGGGGTTTCTTGGTTGGTATCATCAAGAATTTTAGCCATGAAGATATTATGCACAGGTTCTCACCTTGTGGGATCGTTCAAGTCCATAAAAGTCTCACACACTGACTTTGGCGAACCAGTGTTATCAAAACAATGCCTATAAAGAGGCGGCTCCCTATTTCTAAGCAGAAGATCGAAAAGTCCTCACGAACGAAAGAGTGGGAGGTCTACCACCTTATATATGAGACCCAAAGAAATGACTAACCGACTCACTATGGAAAACTAGGGAGCACAGAGCACACACTCAAAATTCCTAAAGGTAAATTAAACAAATGACTATCTAGTAGGAAGAACAGTTATGCCAACCAACACTAGAGAAACTTACCAGTGTAAGTGAAACTTGAACATGGAAGCACCCTCCAGGTATAATCTGCAAAGTGTGACTCGACGTCTCCCTAGGTACCGCGATATACCCCATAGTCACCTATGTAAGTCCCTATAAAAAAGGAATCTAAGTTTCCAACTCATAAACAGTCACCAGGCGGGTACAGTCGACAGTCGGGTGGACTGCAATGAGCAGGATAACAAGTCTGAAACCTATTGAGGGTATCGAAAGCAAGTGG
This sequence comes from Picea engelmannii, assembly GCA_009831015.1. Classification (NCBI taxonomy): domain Eukaryota; kingdom Viridiplantae; phylum Streptophyta; class Pinopsida; order Pinales; family Pinaceae; genus Picea; species Picea engelmannii. The sequence goes on along the minus strand of ML781779.1, from coordinate 628,478 downwards.
TCCGAAAGACAATAGAGGATATCAAACAGATTCGAGGTCCATGCAACTTCGTAGGAAAATGCATCCAGTAGTATTCCCATGATAGATCCTCAATATGTGTTCCCCACTACGTTTAGTTCGGCTTTGGAGGGGTTATCTATGCTGCCTTTCCTCACATTTAATGTCCCCAAGGCCGAGCCCTATTGTAAATCATGTCTATGAAGTATAAAGCTTTCATTATGAATTGTAATTATTTTTTATAGGTTGGTGAGGCAAGCTTATATAAGCTGGTGGGCATATGTGTTATTAGACTAGGGAGCCTAAGTGTTGAAGGCCAGGAGCCTGATTTTTGTACATGTAATTATGCACAGTATTAATACAAAACATCTGTGTGTGTGTACCGACCACGGTGAATGAGTGATGGGGGACTAAGCATCCACAAAGCATGGGTAAGGGAGAGAGGGTTGAGAGGTAGGAAGAGGGGCTAAGCTGAGGGGGATTAAACCCTTGAGAATAATATTAAATTATTATTCTAAAAATGATGTGTGAAACGTGTTTTCCTTGATCCCAAATCCCTGGAAGGGGGAACGCATTCCTAAAAGCGCACACCAGTTGATGAAGTGCATGCAGCCTCATGGGCGACGTGTGTCGGCCCAAGCGCATGCAATTTAACCCAGGAAGTAAGTTGTGTTGGGGGTTCACTTCCCATTTTTTTCGCGGACGGTTGCATCTGAGTGGGTTCGTCAGGCATTCCTCCATCCATCACCTAAGTCGGGGAGTCCATTCTCCATATTCCATCCGAACAGGCAGGCATTCCCGATCGACCTCTGTTGGGTGTTTTATGCTGGATCCTTTACCTGAACCATGGGAGTCTCTGTGTGGAATCTCTGTACACATTACACATCTATGAAACCAAAGCCATGAGTCTGTCCTTTATTGTTGGTTGGGGAAACCCAAAGTGTCTCGTAATTGCTGAGCCTTGTTATGCTGAAGCGTCTGTCTGTCACCTGTTTTGGGAAACCCGTGTTTGTTGTCCCAGTGACTGTGGAGGCCACACAGTTCTTGGTTAGGTGTGGTTTGTTGTTGTTGAGCCTTGTTATTTTTCTACTTTGTACGGGAACGAGATTAAGGAAATCGGTTGTATGACCTATGTGTAACCTTTCTCCAGGTGAAGGATGTGATTTTTGTTGAAGAGGTAGGTTTTACCAAGCCTATGAGTGACTCTCTCCAGGTGGAGAGTGCGTGGAGGAAGGAGAGAGCTCCTGTAAGGAACGTTGTAGCTGCCACAGAGCTCGGAGATTTCTGGTCCAGTCTGTTGTTGAAGCCCAAGGCAAGGGAGGTTAGTAGCCGAAGGACTGTCTAGGTGACAGAGAAGGTGTATACTCTTGGGGTGGGACAGGCATGTGGGGAAGGAGAGTCTTTGGGCAGTGGGCATAATTGGTTCCTGGGAGAGAATACTCCTTCTTTTACGTGTATTCTTCCTGTAAACCTTACCTAGCCTAGGATTCCTTACCCAGTGGAGCTTAGTCCCAGCTCGGAGGTGACCTACTGCTGAGAGTAATGAGCAGCGTGGTCTAAGGTTGGGAGGTTCGTGGAAGGTCTACATGCAGTTGGTGGTGCCTGACAGTTTCAAAGATAAGTGTCACTATGTTTTGTAATTCTATAATTAATTAAATTACATACCTGTGATTCTTGCAATGTTATCACGTATTTCGTTTTGCATATGAATTATTGTTATTTCCATTAATTCTGAAATGCTAGCAGTAATTCTGTGTTTAACTGTAATTAAGTGTTTTAAGTTCATTAGAATGCATAATGTGTTCCATAAGTGTTTTTCTGCGTAGTAGCATTGGCCCAATCGTGGGGTTGATGGTCGAGGGAATTACAGTATGGTATCAGAGCCTAGTTTCAACTTTGAGCCTGGATGGGCCAGATAAGTGGTCTTTGGACCGAGGTGTTGAGAAGAAATTGTGTCTGGAGGACTAATTTCAGACATGAGAATGTTTCTGAGTGTCAACGGACTAATTGACCATGTTACAAAGCTCAGGAAGTGTAGCGGTATTATAAAACTACAACTAGCGTGGTATATGGAAACAGGGAGAGAGAGAACTCCACACCAGAAGTGTTGGATCCATAGAATCTGTTCGGGAGGAAAGGAGAAGCCTCACAACCGTCAAATCTGGAGAACGTGCATAAGGTTTAAAACCCTTTGGAGTTGCACAAGAGTGTGGAAATCGCGATACGTGAAATCCTGAATTCGAAAGGACGCATGGAGATCGATCAATCTTTTGCTAACTCAGTGATCTAAGAGAGATCTGGAACGTTAATTGTCCAGGAAGAAATTGACATTTTGGGAATAGGGAGGATGTGTTGGCATGCTTTACAGATAGTGTATGATTGTCATTGATGGCAAGTACAATAACAAATATGGCAACAAACATGCAAAGGATTGTAGGCAGGTCATTGATAACAAGATCATAGTAAGCATCGATGAAAAACATGAACAAAGTAAGATCAGGAGTAATTAGCGTAGAGTCGATCACAGTGCCTAAGCTCGGGAGGAGAAGCATTAGTGATCGTTGGATCCCATTTAAATTCTCGAAAGAAGGAGGACCATCAGATCTGATTGTAGACAAGAAGAACGCACAGAAGAGGAGGACAGATCTCAGGCGTCAGATCTGAGCATAAGTTCTGACCATCGTTGGATCAGGGAGAACCTGCACGTTCATTAAAGTGCAAGGAGAAGTGGGTATACAAAATCCCGAAGAAAAGGAGGACCATCCATCTATGGGCAGGACACATGGACACAGATCAACATTTCATTGACTGGAAAGTCAAAGGTATGAAATGTTCTAGGCTCTCACCTCTCGAACTCGAGATATGTGAAATCGCGAAATAATCTCAACTGTTAGATCGAGTCCAAATATGGACCATTGATCATGCACAACGAAGGCTCTTGGAGTTGTGAAGTCTCGATAAAATCTTGACCGTTGATCCAAGAGGGACGCATGGCAGAAGATCAGAGCATGTCAAAGACACCATTTCGGGGTTTCACGAATCGCGAATTGGAGAGACAAGAAACAATACCACAGGAATGCCGAAATCGTGAAATGATCTGAGCCGTCAGATCAAGGGTTGATTGGGACCGTTGATCCCATGCCATTTCAGAGTTTTTTGGATTGGTAGTTGGAAGCGTCAAGAACATTCACCACAGGAATTCCGAAATCATGATTTGTGAAATCGTGAAATGATCTGAGCCATTGGTTCAAAGAGATCGTGGACCATTGATCCGACCCCTTTCGATGTATTGGAGACCGAGATTTCGGTTACCGGGAGATGGAGAAGTCAGAGACTCTCAACATCAGGAGTCCCGAAAGGCCGAAAAATGAAATCTCAAAAAGCACTTTATGAACAAGCGCTTGGTCATGGCCATGGTCATATAGAGGAAGGAGCTAGGGTAGAAAAGCTCTGTTTTGGAGTTTCAGAGATCGTGACATGGACTGGAGAGACACTTGGCCATAGGAAAGCCGAAATGATGAAATATGAAATAAAGGCAAGCTTATGAAGATCATTCAATTGTGCAGATGAAACTGAAGGAGATCGGAGGGCTACTATTGCACGACACAATGAACCTGCCAGAAACTAGTGATGAGTTCTACCAGAGGACTCAAATACACTTCAAGGTGATTAAAAAAGGAGGTGACGAGTCTCAAGAGATCATCCAGTAGAACAAAGACTGTTTGTGGAGGCGACTGACAAGTGGATGAGCATTGAAGTTTGTAACTGAAGCATAAAGTATAATCTTGACTATGCCAGAGAAGACGAAGAGTCTTGACTGCCAGAGAGGCCGAGGAATCTCAACATGACATCCAATGATGTTGAACATGTGGGAAAACCTCCAGAAAATATGAAGGGTTACCATGATGATCAGACAGAGAACTCAAGATGTGGAAGAGATTAACGCAGTGTGAGTAGGCAGATGCATGGTGTACATTGCATGCACAAGGTGTACATAAGCTATAAGTACACGAGACAGAGAAGTGATGTTGTTGTTGTTGCTGCGGTGGGTGATGCATGTAGGAAGAAGGAGGTGAAGTGCAAGAGTTGGTATGGCCAGAATAGAAAAGGGGCATTGAATGGGAATGGCACACAGAGCACAAAAGGCAGAAGAACATAATGGGTAGCGGATGCATGCAGGAAGACAGTGAGGAAGACTGTGTAGCAAAATCTTGCAGAACAATGATGAGACTGGTAAGATGCTATTGAAAACTATATCACTGTAATAAGTTTCAGTAACACATATTGATAATCCACAGTGGTAGGGAGGTGCGAGGGAGGACTAGTGTCCTCAGAGGTTCAATTTGGTGCTTGAACACAGGGAGTAGTAGCTTCCTTCTAGTTGGTGCTAGAGAAACCAGGGAGTAGGTGCATACTTCTAGTTGGTGCTAGAGAAACCAGGGAGTTGGTGCTTCCTTCTAGTGGGTGCTAGAGAAAACAGAGAGTTGTTTCTCTCAACAAGTTGTAGCTTGCCAAAACAGAGGTTGTAGTCTCACAATGAGTTGGTGCTCATATGTATGATAAGGTAAAGAATGTAAATAATACTTATCATATAAAGAAGAAGAGGTTTTTACCCTGTATGGGTTTCCTCGGGAAATATCTATCTCTGTGTTTCTCATTTATGTGACTGATGTTGAATGTGCCATTTTTTATTTCCCTGCATTATTGTGATCATCATTGAGTGCCTTGTAAATATTTTAAAAGAAGCATAATTGTTTAAGCACGGTAACAACTGATTCACCCCCCCTCTCAGTTGTCCAACAATTGATATCAGAACTAGCCCCTTTTATCTAAGGGTATATCCTAGAGCTTAAACATGTCAAGCCATGAAGGAAATTCAACCAATAAGGCCCCTCTGTTCAATGGCACAAACTTTGCCTTCTGGAAACTTAGAATGAGAACCTACATAATGGCTTTAGGTCCAAATATCTGGGATGTGGTAGATACTGGTTATGTAAAGCTAGTTGTGCTAGCTAATAAGGATGACAAACTAGAATTTAGCTTCAACGCTAAGGCTATGAATTCTATCTTGAGTGGGCTTGCAGAAGCAGAATTCGTAAAAGTTATGCACCTAGTAACTGCCAAAGAAATGTGGGACAAACTCATTAGCAGTTATGAGGGTAATGAGAAGGTAAAGGATGCCAAGCTTCAAACCAACATAATACAGTTTGAACAACTGAAGATGAAGGAAGATGAAATTGTTGGAAAAAACTTTTTGAGAGTAGAAGAAATGGTAAATACAATGAAGGCACTTGGTGAAACAATTGAGGAACCTTCTTTAGTTCAGAAAATCTTGAGATCTCTCCCAGATAGGTTCAACCCGAAGGTCTCTTCTATAGAAGAACTTAATGATCTAAAAACCTTGGAGTTTGACCAACTTCTAGGAACATTGAATGAATATGAAATGAGAATAGTTAAATATAAACCCACCTCTAGAGAAGCATCATTTAAAGCAGACAAGAATGAGGATTCTGAGCCCGATGAAATTGAAGAAAAATTTGTGAAGAGACTAAAGAAGGGATCAGGAAAATACAAAGGTAAAATGCCTTTCAATTGTTTCAACTGTGGTAGGATAGGTCATTTTGCAAATAAATTTCCCCACAAAGGAAAGGATCAGACATGTGGTGATGAGGAGAAGTACAAACACAGAAATTTCTTTAAAGAGAAAAACTTTAAGAAGAAAAGTTTGTGCGTAAACAATGATGATGATCCTTCAGATGATGAAGAAAATGACTCCTCTATTGAAGATAAAATAAATGACTTCATACTTATGGCCAAAGAGGATTATGATAATAAAATCACAGGGAGTGATGTTAATGAAGAAGAAGTTGTGGTTGACATGGAAGGAGAACTGATCAATGTACTGGAAGAGATTGACAGACTAAGAATCAAGAACATAAAGCAAAGACAATTGTTGATACAATTCGAGAAAGACAGTAAAAAACCTGATGAAGACTTTGTCCTACTAAAAGTAGAATTAGAAGAGGCAAAGAAAATCGAAGACATTCTGAAATGACAGTTATCAGAAAAGAAGGCGAGATATGAAGCATTAGAAGAAGAAGTAGTGAAAACTAGGAAAGAGATGGAGAAGTTTCAAGCCTTGTATAATCAAAATCTGTCAAGTATCAAAGCCTCAGAAGGATTAGCCACCATCTTGAATCAGCAAAGGAATCCAAAGTTGAAAACTGGTTTGGGTTATGGAGAGGGATCAAGTAGTGGCAAGCCAAGAAACAAAGAATCCATCAAGTTTGTTAAATGTACAACCAATAACAACAACGAACCTGCAGGAACAAAGGAAGACAATCAGCCGCCCAGGACGAGTAAGGTAAAAGATGCCAGAACTAAATCTGTAGAACAAAGAAGTAATGCGCTCACTGCTGAAAGACGTCATCAGCCTGGAAGAAATCGATTTGCATAAAGAAGACAACCATTTCCCAGGTACAAAGAATTTTTCCATGGCTATTATTTCTATTGTTCTAACTTTGGTCACAAAGCTGTAAATTGTTCATTAAGACTTAGACATGAGCAATTAAGATTTCAAAGGAATAAATACTTCCCGCAACAAAGAATGATACAGTCAAGTAATAATCCTTCACAGACTGCAAATTGCCAAATTAAGTCTAGACACATACAACTAAGGAGGCCAAGAAATAATCAATAGTCAATAAGTAGACAACACTGCAACAATCAGTTTTACCTATTGAATAATGAGGTTGAATGCTACACCTATCATAACTTTGGACATAAATCTATTGACTGTCAGTTAAGGAACTAGGAACTAGATTCGAAATCCCCTGCTGAAAATGTCAAGTTTTGGAAGAAGAAGGAAAGTGACAAGTGTGGATTAGTATTGTCCGCTCAAAGAAAAACAAACCCTTGGTATATAGACAGTGGATGCTCTAAACACATGATGGGATACAAAGGCAAGTTTCTATCTCTAAGTGAAAGCAAATCAGGAAATGTAACCTTTGGAAATGATGCTCCCAGGAAAATAAAGGGCAAAGGGATGGTGAGCTTAAGTAATGGAAAAGGAAAAGCCCAAGATGTTCTACTTGTGGATGGGATGGAACATAATCTGCTCAGTGTAAGTCAAATGTGTGACAGAGGATGCGAAGTGTTTTTCACGCCCAAGGACTACAAGATAAAGTCTGTAAACTCAGGACAAGTGGTGGCCAAAGGCATAAGGACAGAAAATAATGTATATGTGCTGAAAGAAAATAGAGAAGAATGTCATCTAAGAAAACATGATGAAAGATGTTTATGGCATAGGAGGCTTGGGCATTTAAACTTTGACCACTTAATCAAACTCAAAAACCTCGAGGCAGTAAAAGATCTTCCGAGAATATCAAAGCCCCAAGATTCAATGTGTAAACCCTATCAAGTAGGGAAGCAAAACAAGACACAGTTTAAGTCCAAGAGCTTTACTTCGATAGAGAAACCACTCCAACTAGTTCATATGGATTTATGTGGACCATCAAGACAGGAAGGCATGGGGAAAGAAAACTACTTCATGTTGATTATCGATGATTACTACAGACTTACTTGGGTTGCCTTTCTCAAAGAAAAAGTTGAAGAATTTGAGAAGTTTAAAATATTTAAGGCTTTAACAGAGACTCAACCAGGCAAGAGGTTAAAGGTAGTAAGATCAGATCGGGGAGGAGATTTTATGTCAAGAGACTTCAAGGAATTCTACGATGAGCATGGGATCAAGAGAGAATACACAATCCCAAGAACTCCACAACAAAATGGAGTTGTTGAGAGGCAAAACAGAACAGTGCAGGAAATGGCCAGGTCGATGATGAATGAGAAAAACATTGGTCAAACCTACTGGGTAGAAGCAATACACACAACAGTCCATGTTCTTAACAAAGCCCACCTCAGACCACAAAGTGACAAGACACCTTATGAATTATGGTTTGGAAGACCTGCCTCAATCAAACACTTCAGAGTCTTTGGGAGTAAATGCTACATAAATAATAATGATGAGAACCTTGACAAATATGATGACAAGGCTGATGAAGGTATCTTCTTAGGGTATGCTACAAACAGTAAAGGATATATATTCTATAATAAGAGGCTGCATAAAATGGTTGACTGTATTGATGTAAAAATTGATGAAGGAATCCTAGCAAGAGAGGTGTACAATAATGAGTCTTCTATAGAAGACACAGCTAAAGCTGAAGATGAATAAGTCCAAGAATCAGGAAATGAAGACTCTGAATCAGATGAAGACTCAGACACTAAGATAGACTCAAATCAACAGTCAACTACAAATTCCTCCAAAATCATTCAAAAGAATCATCCTGCAAGTCATATAATTGGAGAAAAAGACAAAGGTGTACAAACCAGGAGAAATTTAATCAAAAACACCAAACAATCTCATATAGCTTTCATATCCATGCTGGAACCCAAGAATTTTAGTGAAGCCAAAAAAGATGACCACTGGGTTAAAGCAATGAGTGAATAACTTGATCAGATTGAGAAAAAAAATACGTGGGAGATGATTCAAAGACCTGAAGGTAAAAACGTCTTTGGCTCCAAATGGATCTTTAAGAATAAGTTGAATGAGCAAGGACAATTTATCAGGAACAAAGCAAGGTTAGTCTATAAAGGCTATGCTCAGATAGAAGGACTGGATTTTGATGAAACATTTGTGCTCGTAGCAAGATTAGAAGCTATCAAAATGTTTCTTGCCTATGCTTGTCATAAAAGGTTTAAAGTCTATCAAATGGATGTCAAGTCAGCATTTCTAAATGGAGATTTAAGTGAAGAAGTCTATATGGAACAACCAGAGGGTTTCAAATTGTCTGATAACCTTGACTTAGTATGCAAGATGAAGAAATATTTATATGGGTTAAAACAAGCCCCTCGAGCCTGGTATCACCGACTGGATACGTATCTCAAAGACAAAGGGTTCAAGAGAGGAACAACTGACAACAATCTGTATATTAAAACAGAGGATAATAATTTTCTCATCGTATTGGTCTATGTAGATGACATCATCTTTGGATGTAATAAGGATTCATTGGTACAATGGTTTGCTTCTGCCATGGAGTCTGAATTTGAAATGTCTATGATAGGAGAACTGTCATTTTTTCTTGGTTTGCAAACTACTCAGACGTCCGAAGGGATGTTCATTTCTCAGGAAAACTATCTAAGAGAAATGCTGAAAAAGTTTCAAATGGAAGATTCTAAACTTGTGGGTACACCTATGGTAACTGGATGTAAATTAAGCAAGGATGATGATTCACCTGATGTTGATCAAAGCTCATATCGATCAATGATAGGCAGCCTGTTGTACATCACAACATCTCGCCCAGACATAATGCATGTTGTATGAATGGTAGGAAGATATCAGGCTGCACCTAAACAAAGTCATTTGCAAGATGTCAAAAGGATATTCAGGTATTTAAAAGAAATAATGACTTATGGTCTGTGGTATCCCAGAAATCAGAATTTTTAGTTAACTGCTTATTCAGATGCAGATTGGGAAAACTGTGTTGATGAGAGAAAAACCACCAGTGGAGGAGGATTCTTCCTGGGTGACTCTTTAGTAGCATGGATTAGTAAAAAGTAAGGTTCCATTTTGTTATCAACCACAGAGGCATAGTACATTGTTGTTTCTACCTGTTGCACTCAGGTATTATGGATGATTCAGACACTTGCAGACTTGGAGGTGAAATACACTACACCGATCCCAATTCATTGTGATAACACTAGTGCCATCAGTGTGTCTAAAAATCCTTTCTTCCACTCCAAGACCAAGCATATTCCCATAAAATATCATTTTCTGAGAGAGAAAGTCACCAATCAGATTGTTCAGGTCCATTACATTCCCACTACAGAACAAATTGCAGACATCTTTACTAAACCCCTAGCCAAGACACCTTTTGAATATCTTAGACAAAATATGGGTGTCATCGCGTCTCACATCTAAGAGAGTTCGTCCTGTTAAGGGGAGTCATGTATTGGTTTCATATCTGATACCTCCTAAAATTAATGCAACAGCTCAGGGGGAGCATGTTTTCTTTGACATTGATATCAAAGGGGGAGAAAAGAACAGGGGTGCCTTTGTTTCCATCAATGCCAAAGGGGAGATTGTTGGCATGTTTTACAGACAATGTATTCTTTTCATTGATGGCAAGTACAACAAAAAAGATGGCAGGGAATGTGCAAAGGATTGTAGGAAGGTAATTGATGACAAGATCAGAGTAAGCATCAATGAAAAATAGGAACAAAGTAAGATAAGGGGTAATTAGCGCAGAGTCGATCGCAGTGCCTAAGCTCGGGAGGAGAAGCATCAGTGATCGTTGGATCCCATATAAATTCCAAAAAGAAGGAGGAACGTCGGATCTGATTGTAGACAAGAAGAACACGCAGAAGAGGAGGACAGATCTCAGGCGTCAGATCTGAGCATAAGTTCTGACCATCGTTGGATCAGGGAGAACTTGCACGTTCATTAAAGTGAAAGGAGAAGCGGGTATACAAAATCCAGAAAAAAAGAAGGACCATCCATCTATGGGGCAGGACACGTGGACACAGATCAACATTTCGCTGACTGGAAAGTCAAAGGTATGAAATGCTCTAGCCTTTCACCTCTCGAACTCGCAATATGCGAAATCGCGAAATAATCTCAACCGTTAGATCGAGGCCAAATATGGACCGTTGATCAGGCACAACGAAGGCTTGTGGAGTTGCGAAGTATTGATAAAATATTGACCATTGATCCAAGAGGGACGCATGGCAAAAGATCAGAGCATGTCAAAGAATCCATTTCGGGGTTTCGCAAATCGTGACTTGGAGAGGCAAGAAACAATACCACAGGAATGCCGAAATCGTGAAATGCGAAATCGTGAAATGATCTAAGCCATCAGATCAAGGGTTGATTTGGATCGTTGATCCCACGCCATTTCAGAGTTTCACGGATTGGTAGTTGGAAGCGTCAATAAATTCACCACAGGAATGCCGAAATCGCGATTTGTGAAATCGCGAAATGATCTGAGCTGTTGGTTCGAAGAGATCGTGGACCATTGATCCGACCCCCTTTGATGTATTGGAGACAAGGATTTCAGTTACTGGGAGATGGAGAAGTCAAAGACTCTCAACATCAGGAGTCCTGAAATGACGAAAAATGAAATCTCAAAAAACACTTTATGAACAAGCGCTTGGTCATGGCCATGGTCATATAGAGGAAGGAGCTAGTGCAGAAAAGCTATGTTTCAGAGTTTCAGACATCGCGACATGGACTGACGAGACACTTGGCCACATGAAAGATGAAATGATGAAATATGAAATAAAGGCAAGCTTATGAAGATCATTCAACGGTGCAGATGAAACTGAAGGAGATTGGAAGGTTACTGTTGCACGACATAGTGAACCTACCAGAAACCAGTGATGAGTTCTACCAGAGGACTCGAAGACACTTCGAGGTGATTGACAAAGGAGGTGAAGAGTCTCAAGAGATCAGCCAGTAGAAAAAAGACTATATGTGGAGGCGACTGAAAAGTGGATGAGCATTGAAGTTTGTAACTGAAGCAGAAAGTATAATCTTGACTATGCTAGATAAGACGAAGAGTCTTGGCTGCCAGAGAGGCTAAGGAATCTCAGCATGACATCCAGTGATGCTAAATGTGTGGGAAAACCACCAGAAAAGTTGAAAGCTTACCATGATTATCAGACAGATCACTCGAGATATGGAAGAGATTAATGCAGTGTGAGAAGGCAGAGGCATGGTGTACATTGCATGCACAAGGTGTACAGAAGCTATAAGTACACGTGATAGAGAAGTGATGTTGTTGTTGTTTCTGCGGTGGGTGATGCATGCAGGAAGAGGAGGTGAAGTGCAGGAGCTAGTATGGCCAGAATAGAAAAGGGGCATTGAACTGGAATGGCACACAGAGAACAAAAGGCAGAAGAACAGAATGGGTAGTGGATGCATGCAGGAAGACAGTGAGGAAGACTGAGTAGAAAAATCTTGCAGAACAATGATGAGACTGGTAAGATGTTATTGAACACTATTTCACTGTAATAAGTTTTAGTAACACATATTGATAATCCAGGGTGGTAGGGAGGTGCTAGGGAGGACTGGTGTCCTTAGAGGTTCAAGTGGGTGCTTGAACACAGGGAGTAGTAGCTTCCTTCTAGTTGGTGCTAGAGAAACCAGGGAGTAGGTTCTTCCTTCTAGTTGGTGTTAGAGAAACCAGGGAGTTGGTGCTTCCTTCTAGTGGGTGCTAGAGAAAACAGAGAGTTGTTGCTCTCAGCAAGTTGCAGCTTGCAAAAGCAGAGATTGTAGCCTCACAATGAATTGGTGCTCATATGTATGATAAGGTAAAGAATGTAAATAATACTTAGCATATAAAGAAGAAGAGGTTTTTACCTTGTATGGGTTTCCTCGGGAAATATCTATCTCTGTGTTTCTCATATATGTGACTGATGTTGAATGTGTCATTGTTTATTTCAATTGTGATCATCATTGAGTGCCTTGTAAAGATTTTAAAAGAAGCATAATTGTTTAAGGATGGTAACAACTGATTCACCCCCCCTCTCAGTTGTCCAACATGATGAAGGTGGAAAATACTTCGACCTCGTGACACACAAAATTCCGATACGCGAAATTCCGATGAGATCTGAGTTGTCATATCGTGGGGAATCAAGACTGTTGGATCAAGTTGATGATAGACCGTAATTTTGGAATTTCGGCAAACGAAAGTTCGAGATGTGTGGATGCATGAACTCCTTATGCCTAAAACTCCGAAACGAAAAGTGAAAGTAGTGGGGCCCCATGATATCACTGGGAGTGAGGTGGACCTTCTTAAGGACACCATGTGTCACTACCTTGATGGGCGACAACTGTGTTGTGGGCCCGGAGGTTAAGGAAATTGAATTTTTAGAAGTCAGGGGTTGGAGAGGGAAGTGAGTATGAGAGCCTCGAGGACTGAAACCCTGAAACCTGGAGTCCTGAAGTCCTGAAATCTTTGAATACGGAAGAACCGCATCGTATTTTAACCGTTGGATGTTGGGTAAACGTGGACCGTCGATCCACCCGATTTACGCGAATTCAATAAATCAAAACTCCGGGAGATAGATGTGTGTGCCTTAAACTCTTTGAAGGTCAAAAGCCCAAGTAGCACCTAGTAGTCTAGCATTTGGTCATGACCTTTGGTTATGAGGGTAGGGAGAAAGAGGGAACTATCACTCGAAAATTACAGAGCCGAGCAGAACTCGGAAAATTTGTGAAGTCGAAGCATTTTCTTAAATTGGAATGGTTTTGAATGTGTGGAATTTGCTAAGAATGACGACCTAAAAAATCCTTGTTGTCTGCATGTGTGTTTGCAGAAGCTTAGCAAGTTCCAGAACCGAATAGGGTTGTCATTGAGAGCAGAGAATGGAAGAGGTGTGGATTGCCTCCAATTCAGAGAATGAAAGAGAAGGAAGGAATGTCAACTTGGGATTCGAAGGTTCAAACTCTAATGGGCAAGGAAAAGAGATGTATAAGGAAGGACATATGATGAAAATCATTGAAAGCTTGCAGAAAGATACCCATGCTCGCTGAGCTGATAGCTGAAAGCTCATGAAAGTTAGGGATAGGCAGGGTGAATTCAACTTAAGGGTGTTGAAGAGTCTGGAAAGAATAGAAAAGAAATTGGAAAAGGAGAGTGACTCAAGCAAGACAGAGAGTCGCAGGACCCCTGAGAGGAAAAGAAAATCAAGGAGTGTCAGCAGACATCGTTGTCACTCCCCAAAGCATTCCAGTAGGGAAGCACACAGTAGTTCAATCCCATCTCCTACTAGAAAGAACAGGAGATCTGGGATGGATGAATTGAAAGGGGAAATGAACAATATCAAGCCTCCAACGTTCGATGGAGAACATAAGAAGGAGGAAGATTCTGAAACTTGGTTGCTGGGTATGAGGAAATACTTTCAACTACAAAATTATTCCTCTCATGTAGAGGGCAAGATTTCCATGTATCAACTGAAGGGAAAGGCATCCATGTGGTGGGATCAACTTGTGCAGGTGCAACACATCAAGGAAAGGGACATCACATGGCAAGAATTCAAGAGGTATTTCGAGAGGAAATACTTAACTAAAAGATATTATGATAGAAAGATGAAAGAGTTCTTTGAACTCAAGATGGACAACAAGACCATTGATGAGTATGAATGAAAGGTTTTGGAATTACTGAAGTATGTTCTGTTCATCAAAGATGAGTCTGTCAATATTCAGAGCTACCTGAGTGGATTACCACCTCCTATAGGGGATAAGATTCAGTATGATGACCCAAAGAATATGGAAGAAACGATAAGAAGATAAAAGTGTTTATTTGAACAACAAAGATAAAAGACTACCTTTCAGAAGGCTTGGGATGACCAGAAAAAGTTCAAGAAAGAATAGAGGTAGAAGGGAAATAAACCACCCTTTTTCAGAAACAGTCCTCAAGAACAATCGTCTCTTAGAGAGCCCAGGAAGGTTGAAGTGAGTAGGAAAATGTCAAGGCCACCACCTATGGAATGTTGGGGTTGTAAAGAAAACCATAGGTACAGAGATTGCCCCCACAGAAACGATAAAGTAAGAGTTCTCCACAATGTTCAGCAAGATGAAACAGTGGAGGACATGGGCAGTAGAATTCCAAGGATCTACGCAGCCCTGGACAACAAGCAAGCTGAGTATCAGTCACACATGATTGAAGTATAAGGTATGATAAAAAACCAACCATTTACTATTTTAGTTGATTCAGGGGCTAGCCATAGTTATATAGACCCTAGAGTGGTAGAAATTTTGCATTTGATAAGAAGCAAACATGAAAATTCTTGGTTAGTGGAGCTAGCTATAGGAACCAAGAGGAAATTCATGGAGTTAGTCAAGTCATGTCCTGTAGAAATGAATGGACTGAGCACGAAGGTGGATTTGAAGATTATGTCGTTACCCTCTTATGACTGTCTAATTGGGATGGACTGGTTGGACCAACACCATGCCATCTTGGACTGTCGAAACAAGGCATTCACTTGCATAGATGAAGAAGGGAATTAGAGAGTCGTCCAAGAAATTCCTAGAGCTGTTACTATTAGAGAAATCTCAGCAATGCAGCTGAAGAAGTGATACAGAAAAGGCTATCAATTATTTGCAGCCCAAGTGGGGGAAATGCCTAAGGATAAGGTGCCAAGTATTGAGGAACATGAGGTACTTAAAGAGTTCGAATATGTATTCCAGGAAGTACTTGGACCACCTCCGAAAAGGGATATCGATTTCTCTGTAAACTTGATTCCTGGAGTAGCTCCAGTGTCAAAGGCTCCATACAGGATGATTGCGCCAGAAATGAAAGAGTTGCAACTACAGCTTGAAGAACTTCTGAAGAAGGGGTATATACGCCCAAGCGTGTTGACTTGGGGTGCCCCGGTCCTGTTCGTAAAGAAGAAGGATGGAAAGATGAGATTATGCATCGATTTCAGGCAATTGAACAAAGTAATGGTGAAGAAAAAGTATGCTCTGTCGAGGATTGATGATCTCTTCGATCAGTTGAAGGATGCAAAGATATTTTTGAAAATAGATCTAAGATCGGAATATCACCAAGTAAGAATAAAATATGAAGACATCAACAAGACTTCCTTTAGAACAAGGTATGGTCATTACGAGTTCACAGTGGTGCCGTTTGGACTGTCAAATGCACCCACTATTTTTATGAGCTTGATGAATGGAGTATTCAGGGACTATATAGACAAGTGTGTCGTCGTCTTCCTGGATGACATTCTAGTGTATTCCAGGACCGAAGAAGAACACGAACAACATCTAAGGATGGTGTTGTAGGTGCTAAGAGAGCACCAATTGTATGCCAAGCTGAGCAAGTGCTCATTTTATCAGGAACAGATCCATTACTTGGGACATATTATCTCAAAGGATGGGATAGCAGTTGACCCTGAGAAGATTCAATACATTAGAGAATGGCCAGCACCAAGGAATGTATCAAAAGTTAGATCCTTCATGGGATTGGATGGTTATTATAGAAAGTTCATCGTAGGGTTTTCCAAGATAGATCACCCTATCACTTCCTTACAAAGAAAGGGGAAACAGTTTCACTGGACAGAGGGATGTGAGGAAAGTTTCCAGTGATTGAAGCATTTGTTAACCAGTGCACCAATCCTGAGGATTGCAGATCCAAATGAAGATTTCATAGTATGCATTGATGCATGCAAAGAAGGACTGGGAGGGGTCCTAAGTCAAAACAAATTTGTAATATGTTATGAGTCCATGAAATTAAAAGAGCACGAGAATAACTATGCAACCCATGACTTGGATTTTGAAGCCATAGTTCATGCTCTAATGAAATGGAGGCATTACCTCATGGGAAGGAGGTTTGAACTCAGAACAGACCATAACGGTTTGAAATATTTGTTTGATCAGCCAACCTTAAGCGCTAGACAAAGTAGGTGGCTGGAATTTCTGTGTGAGTACGACTTTGAGATCAAGCATATCAAAGGAAAGGAGAATAAAGTGGTTGATGCACTCAGCAAGAGGGTGCATGAATTACATGCTACAACCATTAGCATGTATCAGACTGATATTAAAATCAAAATTCTGGAGGCTGCAAATGTAGATCTGCAGTACAGAGAATTGGTAGCCAAGCTACAACAGGGTAAGATGCTACAGAAGATGGAAATTTATAAATTGGAAACATATGGAATACTACTGTACAAGAACAAAGTTTTTGTACCGAATGTTTAGTGCTTGAAACAAATGATTTTGTAGGAGATACATAATGTGCCTTGTGCAAGGCACCCTGGATATCAGAAAATAGTAGCAGCGGTCAAGAGCCATTACTTTTGGCCAGGTATGAAGAGAGAGATCGCTGAATACATCGCCAGATGTATGGAGTGCCAGAAAGTTAAAGTTGAGCATAGACACCCAACAGGATTGCTGCAACCTTTACCCATTCCTGAGTGGAAGTGGGAAGTAGTAATGATGGATTTTATTACGGGATTGCCCAGAACAACCAAGCTACATGATTCGATTATGGTGGTGGTGGACAAGCTTACAAAAGATGCGCATTTTATTCCACTGAAAAATACTCACAAGGCAACAGATGTTGTTGATATTTTCATAAGGGAAGTGGCATGATTGCACGGAATTCCTAAAACGATTGTGTCCGACAGAGACCCAAAATTCACCTCAAATTTCTGGAAAGGATTGTTCAAAGGATTCAGAACAAATCTAAACTTTAGTACAACTTATCATCCTGAGTCTGATGGATAGACAGAGAGGGTGAACAAAGTAATATAAGACATACTGAGAATGTATGTGATGGACAAACCATCAAGATGGGAAGACTACCTACACTTGGTAGAATTTGCCTACAACAATGGGTATCATGCATCGTTGAAGATGAGCCCATTTGAAGCAATTTATGGAAGAAAGTGCAATACTGCAGTGAGCTGGGATAATCCAGCTGATAGAACAGTAGTTCGGATAGAGTTGCTCAAGGAGATGGAGGACCAAATGATAAAAATTAAGCAGAACTTGAAAGCTGCCCAGGACAGGAAGAAAAGTTATGTTGATAAGCACATAACCCACAGAGAGTTCAAAGTGGGTGATCATGTTTTCTTGAAAGTGAAAGCTAACAGGAGTTCTCTGAAGTTGGGAAGTTGCGCCAAGTTGGTAGCCAGATTTTGTGGGCCATTTGAAATCTTGGAAAGGATTGGGCCAGTTTCATATATGCTTGCATTACCTGCATCAATGACTGTACATAATGTATTTCATGTTTCATTTCTTAAAAAATATATACCATATGCTAATCATGTTATTGATTGGAATGTGATTCAGGTGGAACAAGAAGGTGTCCTGTAAGTGCATCATATGCGCATATTGGACAGGAAAAGAAAACAACTTCAGAATCGAGCTATAGGGCTTGTAAAGGTCCAGTGGACCTGGTACGGTCCTGAAGATGTGACATTCGAGCATGAATATGTTATGCGGGAAGAGTACCCGCATATTTTTGAATATTTTGAAAAGCTTGTAAATGCAGTGTAAAGTTGCACTAAGGACAGTGCAAAAATAAGGGGAGGGGATTGTAATGTCCCCAAGGCCGAACCCTGTTGTAAATCATGTCTATGAAGTATAAAGATTTCATTAAGAATTGTAATTATATTTTATAGGTTGGTGAGCCAAGTTTATATAAGCTGGTGGGCTTATGTGTTATTAGACCAGGGAGACTAAGTGTTGAAGGCCAGGAGCTTGATTTTTGTACATCTAATTATGCACAGTATCAATACAAAACATCTCTGGGTGTGGACAGACCACAATGAATGAGTGATGGGGGTCTAAGCATCCACAAAGCCTGGGTAAGGGAGAGAGGGTTGAGAGGTAGGAAGAGGGGCTAAGCTGAGGGGGCTTAAACCCTTGCGAATAATATTAAATTATTATTCTAAAACTGATGTGTGAAACATGTTTTCCTTGATCCCAAATCACTGGAATGGGGAACACATGCCTAAAAGTGCACACCAGCTGATGAAATACATGCAGCTTCATGGGCGATGTGTGTCGACCCAAGCGCATTCAATTTAACCCAGGAAGTGAGTCATGTTGGGGGTTCGCTTCCCATTTTTTTTCACGGACGGTTGCGTCTGAGAGGGTTTGTCGGGTATTCCTCCATCCATCACTTGAGTCGGGGAGTCCATTCTCCATATTCCGTCTGAATGGGCGGGCGTTCCCAATTGATCTATGTTGGGTGTTTTATGCTAAATCCTTTACCTGAACCGTGGGAGTCTCTGCGTGGAATCTCTGTACACCTTATGCATCTCTGAAACCAAAGCCATGAGTCTGTCCTTTATTGCTGGTGGGGGAAACCCAAAGTGTCTCATAATTGCTGAGCCTTGTTATGCTGAAGCGTTTGTCTATCACCTATTTTGGGAAAACCGTGTTTGTTGTCCCAGTGACCATGGTGGCCACACAGTTCTTGGTTGGGTGTGGTTTGATGCTGTTGTATGTTCGTTGTTGAGCCTTTTTGTTTTTCTTCTTTGTACGGGAATGAGCTTAAGGAAATTGGTTGTATGACCTATGTGTCACCTCTCTCTAGGTGAGGAAGGTGATTGTTGTTGAAGAGGTAGGTTTTACCAAGCCTTTGAGTGACTCTCTCTAGGTGAGAGAGTGCGCGGAGGAAGGAGAGAGCTCCTGGAAGGAACCCTGTAGCTACCACAAATCTCGAATATTTCTGATCCGGTCTATTGTTGAAGCCCAAGGCAAGGGAGGTTAGCAGCCGAAGGACTGTCTAGGTGACAGAGAAGGTGTATACTCCTGGGGTGAGACAGGCATGTGGGGAAGGAGAGTCTGTGGAAAGTGGGAATAAGTGGTTCCTGGGAGAGAATTCTCCTTCTTTTACGTGTATTCTTCCTGTAAACCTTACCTAGCCTAGGATTCCTTAATCGGTGGAGCTTAGTCCCAGCTCGGGGGTGACCTACTGTTGAGAGTGATGCGCAACGTGGTCTAAGTATGGGAGGTTCGTGGAAGGTCTACACATAGTTGGTGGTGCATGACAGTTTCAAAGATAAGTGTCACCATGTTTTGTAATTCTGTAATTAATTAAATTACATACCTTTGATTCTTGCAATGTTATCACGTATTTCGTTGTGCATATGAATTATTGTTATTTCCATTAATTATGAAATGCTAGCAGTAATTCTGTGTTTAACTGTAATTAAGTGTTTTAAGTTCATTATAATGCATAATGTGTTCCAGAAGTTTTTTTCCGCATAGTAGTGTTGGCCCGACTGGGGGGCTGATGTTCGGGGGCATTACATCACATGACCTCATTTTTAGCCCCTTTGTTAGAGGGGGGTCCTGAATAACTTTCACGTCACTCGACTTCTTACACTCCCTAGCTCTGACTCCAATGTTTTTTTATAAGCCTTGAAGAGTTTCCTCTCCAACCTAATTCAAGGCTCTAGCCTAAAGTAGTTGATTGACCCTACAAACATAAATTGTAATTGATTTTAATTAGCGTTTGTTTTAAATGGCTTATTTTAACTCAAAGGATATGGAAGTGAAATTGATGTTGTTAAGACTCTTGCGAAAAAATAAACTTATAAGAACACTAACAAAGAAGGATTATCTTTCTTATTTTTCTTTTGAAATGCTTTTAAGATGAGAAGAAAACACAACACTACACTAATTTCTTTTTCTTTTTCAAATAACAATGCAAAGAAAATGCAAAGAAAGAAAGAGACCTAACAAACTAAGTTTTTTTTTTATATTTTCTTCCAATCAAAGAAGTAACAAAATATGCTAAAAGAAACTGATGAATGCAACTCATTTTTATTTAAATTTCAAGCTAAAAATATTTTTAAAAGGCTACGAGACACAAGAAACTTAAAAATACAAGTAAACTAAAATCTAACCCAAGTTATGACTGTAAAAACAGAGACACTGGACTCAATCAAGAAACCCTGAGAAGTAAAACCTCAATCAGGGAAAAGGTTGAATACCTCTTCTTAAAAACTATTTCTTAACATAGGTACGCTATTGATGCTTGAGAAGGCTGTGTATGTACGTGGGATGTCTATAAAGCAGGGCGCGTATGTACATGTGCTCACCCACTGTACGACACATACACCTCTGTAATTCTTCAAAAAATAAATAAAATAGACAGGATGACAGGGAAGGGAGAACTAGTATGGCACCAACAAGTGACCATAATCCCTTAAAAGACTCAATAGACTCAACAGAAACTCGAAATGTAAAAAACCAATCAAACACCCAAAAAATCCCCTAAAACCCTATAGGCCTCCCCAGTATGGCCACCAGTTTTGCGAGTGGTAAAACCCCCCTTATGGCTACACTGTGGTTTACAATGCAGGTAGATCAATAACAATTTAAAAGTCTCCTACTTTTATAACTACCCAAAACATACCACAAACTTATGTAAGAAAAGTAAAATGAGAAGGATCTGATAACTGTACCTTTACTCCACATCCGGTGTTGATCCTCTTGCGCTTGATAGGCTTTGCTGACTGCAAACCTCCTCACAAGGCTGGCCTGCATTCATAGACAGATAAACAGAGAACTACAAGCATAAATTTCATACATAAATAAGGGTTAGATGTTAGAATAAAAACATAAAACAAATGCAAACATTTGGCACATCATGTTCTGCGACAGGAAAAATATTTATTTTATTGATAATACAATGATTACTTACAACCAATGTCGACTACTGCTCCTCGAACCTGGTCTGGGCTCCTCTTCACCAAGCTCCAAGTGAACCTCCGCGTATCTTTCTCCTCTCAAACTTCTTCTTGGGGAATGGAATGGGTTCTTATGGAGGAAAAAGGGAAAAATGAGGAAATCTGAGGCAATTCTCACAACAAGGTTGCAAATGCTTAGGGCAAGGAGTGGATGTGAAATGGGTAGAGTTTCATTGTTCTTATCTCTAGATGTGGAATGAGACCCCAACACCTCCTTTTATATGAAAAAAGGATGGTTATTTGGTTGGGTGACGGGCTATATACGGTGGATTAGTTGGGAAACTACCCAATAACCCGTAATCTCAACGAATTCCTTGCAACTTTTTCAAGTATATGTGGGATGTAATGGTGTACCTAGCATACGTACGTGGGTTATAGTGGTGAAACAAGAGTATGTACATGGGAAGTAGTGGTGCTTTTGCGTACATCTTCAGAAAATGAGTTTTTAAGAAGAGCAACTCAATGATGGCTTGGAAAAAATAACAAGTAAGAGGGCCAAGTGTCAGGTATGCATGTATGGAGTAATTTAGGGTTATAACACTAAGTAATTCAATGCAGAATGATCAGTAAACATCTTAAAAGGTCCTGCCAACAAGTAGTGTCTAAACTTCTGCAACGCATATACCATAGCTAAGTCTTCTCTTTTAGTGGTAGTATAATTTATTTCAGATGTAGAAAGATTCTTGCTAGCAAAGTCTATAGGGTAGTCAATATCTCCTGCACCTAGCTGTGATAAAAATTCTCCTAATGCAATGGATGAAGCATCGACATAAACACGGAATTCCTTACTCCAATCTGGAAAAACAAAAATAGGTGCAGTGACCATTTTCTACTTTAATGTGTTGAAGCTCTGCTTGCATTCCTCTCTCCATTGAAACTTACTATCCTTCTTTAATATCTTCTCAATAGGTGTTGTTATCTATGCATAAACCTTAATAAAATTTATGTAGTATACATTTTGTCCCAATGCATTGCTCAACTGTCTAACTGAAGTAGGAGGAGGTAGATAAAAAATGATAGCAATCTTGGATGGATCTACCAACAACCCCTGCTTACACACAATGTGTCCTAACAACACTCCAAAATGTGAAGAGAAAATCCACTTCTTCAAGTTCAGGGAAATATTACATTGCCTGCACTTATCCAACATTAGTCTCAAACATTCAATATGATTTTTCAATATACTAAAAATGATCCAGTCATCAAAGTATACCTCCAAAAACTTATGTAAAAATTCCTTAAATGCTTCGACCACCACCTTGGAAAAGATGGCTGTTGCATTCTTCAAACCAAAAGGCATCACAGTGTACTGAAAAGAACCCCATTATGTTGCAAATGTAGTCTTATGTATGTCCTCCTTCGCAATTCTGATATGGTTATAGCCTGAAAATCCATCTGTGAATGAATAAACTTCCTGTCCTCCTACAATATCTAGAACTTCATCAGTAAAAGGTGTAGGAAATGGATCATGTAAGCATGCATCATTCAGTTTCCTTAGATCTACACAGATTCTAATTTCTCCTGTCTTCTTATCTTGGACTACCATAGGGCTGATCCAGTTAGATTCTTCAACTGGTTCTATAATTCTTGCTTCCATCATTCTATCTAATTCAATATTAACTTTATGCTTGTACTTGGGATTCAGTCTGTAAGGGCTATGCTTGATAGGCCTTGCATATGCTTTCAAAGGAATCTTCATTTCTCCCATGTCCCCTTTAATTCCCTTCATGTTTTTGAACTTGGTTGGAGAAAAGTCCTGATACTCATGCAATAGGTCTGTAATCTTACTAATAGTAGCATCATCCCAATAGTATACAACATTTTCCAACTTATGTGCTTTCTCTATTCCAATATTAACCTTCTTAATTTTAATAGGCTTCCCAACAAAAGGTAATTCAATCCCCGACCCTTCTATATCTCTTTGTCCTTCAGTTTTTGAAATGTTCACATTCCTACGGTCATTATCCTCATCAACATTAATATTATAACAACCCTGTAACTGTTGAAGAGGCGCGGTCCATTCATCTTCTTCTTGTTCAAGAGGGGGGTTAGGTTCTTCCTCAAAGACCTTTTGTCTTACAATTTGCAAAGCTCGATCTACTGTGGGGTACTGAATTTCAAATAGGAATGTAGCTATAAAGTTCTGGGTCATACCATACCAATCTGTAGTGACTAAGCACAATTCTGCTTGAATATACCAGTTGATAGGCATAGTATCTAAGGTGTTAATGAACTTATGTACCCACTCTTCTTTAGGAATGCTGCTCTAGGTTTCCTTACAACTTCTCACATGGTTCTTAGGACAACTCTGACCTATGTATCAAACTTCACAATCTTCACCTTGGTCTGAAAAGAGCACTGTCAACAACGTGCAACATTGTACCCATTCCGTGATGCTCTTCTTGTGTGTTTCCCACCATCTAGCTGGCATTACTTTCAAGGATTCATATAGTGCCAACAACCTCTGTTGTACTAGTACAATTCCTTCAAATTCAAATAAAAATGTATATAAATTATAGAAGACATCAAATGTAGGAAGATTACTTACTTATGTGCCAATCCAATGAACTACCTTAGTCAATCTGGCACACCTCTGCGTAGAAACTTCATACATTATGTTCTGCCAATTTTCCAATGCTTCTTCTGAATCTAAGGAGCATGCACGTTCACTTCACCAACTTAGATTTCCATTTTCTATAGGATTAATATAATCATGTTGTCCTGGTGTTAGATAATAGATGTTCTCTAGCTCATAGGCGCAATATTCTTCTCTTATAGGTTTTGTGTATCTGCGACCTTCATTGGGTTCACGAGGTGAAATGAACCTAAGGCCATCACCTTCAAATGCCATTCTTCTCTTTTTCAGATCAACAAAAGTCAAATTGTCGAAAGCCCAATCAATACCCAACAACGCAGGATAGGGACAACTATCATCAACAATCTCGATCACTTCGAAGTCTGCAAATGTCCTCACTCCATTGATGTCCACATGGACATGCTTTAGTCTTCCAAAGGGGATCATTGCCTGCTGATTAGCCATCCTAAGCCTAATAGGAGAGTAATCAATTTAGGTTTTCCCATCAATGCCCTATTCTGCTTTGTCATAACATTTAATTTTGATCCCAGGTCAAGGACCACATAGTCTATGTCGTAGTCTCCAATCCGAGCATTAAGGTGCAGTTCGTTGATTGTCCTCCTTTTTCTAGATTCTTGATTCACAACTCTATTTAGAAGAGGATCTATTCTTCCAATATCATACTATCTTATCAGGTGTTGTAGTTCCTCCACAACTCTTTCATCTCTAATTAAATCAATAAAAGTATACAAGAAGTCCAAAAGCTTGCTTACCTCTTTTCCTTGTCTAGGTGGGGCAGACAAATCAAATGTTTGTTGGCATGTTTTTTAGACAGAGGCAGAGTAGCATAGCGATAATGGCAGTGTTTTTCATTGATGGCGAACCTCAGCACGATCAGTAGCGTAGTGATAATGGAAAGATCAATAGTGTAAGCTCAGAAGGAGGAAAACAGTCAAAGCACGACAAAGGTTTTGTTTCGGAGTTTTGCAAATCGGGAAATCCAAAGGAAAGAGGTTTGAAATCACGATATGCAAAATCATGATAACAATCCTGACCATTGGAGTCATAGGACACGTGGCAAGCGATTGGAATTTTGCTGACTTTCACATTGGAGGAGTCAACGGAGCATGGCCTGGGAACTCACGATATGCGAGATCACGAAAATATCTAGACCGTCGAATCATCGAGATCATGGACCGTTGATCAGGCTCGATGAAGTTCATAAGTTCATGAAATACGAAGCACCTTTTGGCGCAGCCTGTGGTCACCGCTGGTGGTCACGCGAGGGGAAGAAGCTAGCGGTGCTAAGCTCAATCTCGGAGTCTTGGCGATCGCGACTTGGAGTATCGATATCCTTCATCATAGGAATCATGATATGTGATATCGTGATGAGATCTGGACCATCAGATCATTGGAGATATCGACCGTTGATCAGGCTCGATGAAGTTCATAAGTTCACGAAATACGAAACGCCTTTTGGTGTAGCCTGTGGTCACCACCGATGGTCATGTGAGGGGAAGAAACTAACAGTGCTAAGCTCCATCTCAGAGTCTCGATGATCGCGACTTGGAGTGTCAAGACCCTTCATCACAGGAATGCCAAAATACGAAATCACATGATTCAAATTCTATTTAGCGCTCGGTCACAACTAGTGGGCATATGAGATAAACGCGAAATCCTGTGGATTTAATACAACGGTGCTGGTTAATTGGAAACTTGATTGAAGGGTTACTGTTTCACCTCATAGGTAATTGATC
Organism: Picea engelmannii; assembly: GCA_009831015.1. Lineage (NCBI taxonomy): Eukaryota > Viridiplantae > Streptophyta > Pinopsida > Pinales > Pinaceae > Picea > Picea engelmannii. The sequence goes on along the minus strand of ML781779.1, from coordinate 602,882 downwards.
AGTTTCGATTCAGTTAGCAGAACCGAATCATGGTTCTAGGACGGTTGGCGATTCAGTTGCTGAGGCGTTTTTGCCCAAGAATATTCGAGGTGTAACTGAAGAGGAAGTGAATAAAAGAAACACACCGTGACTGTGCGCGTCCAGTGGTGAGGAGTGAAAAATGAATTAAACTGTAGAAAGGTAAAATTACAGTATGTGCAGTGTAAAGAAAACTCAGAGATGAGGAACAAAAGTGGAACATAATAGAATAGGTTAAGAGAGCAGAATGTGCACATATCAAAGATGCATATCTGTGAGAAGAAGATAAATCCAAGGTGTGCATCATGAATCAAAGGAGAAGATCAGAAAGCTGAAGAGGATGCAAGTAGGAAGACACTGAAGTAGGCAGAGCAGAGCATCATAGCAGAACAATGATAAGCATGGTAAGCAAATGAAAACTATTGAATAACTGTAATAAATTCATAGAAAGCAAAGTTTTATATTTCAGGGTGGTTAGGAGGTGCTAGGGAGGATTGTTGTCCTCAGATGTTCAAGTGGGTGCTTGAACTCAGGGAGTTGTAGCTTCCATCTGGTTGTAGTTGGAGAAACTAGGGTGGCAGGGTGGTGCAAGGGAGAACATTGGTTCTCTCGTATACAGGTCGATGCTTGTGTAACTGGAAGTTGGTGCTTCCATCTAGTTGGTGTTGGAACTCTTACGAATTTGGTGCTTCCATCCAGTTGTTGTTGGAAATCTTAGGGAGTTGGTGCTTCCTTCTAGTCGGTGCTAGAGAAACTAGAGAGTTGGTGCTCTCAACAAGTTGGAGCTTGTAAAACATATGTAGTAGCCTCACTTTGAGTTGGTGCTCAAACATAGATGATGTACACAACTTAAAAGATTGCCTATCATTTCGAAGAAGAAGAGGATTTCTCCCTTTATGGGTTTCCTCGTGAGAAATCTGTCTCTGTGTATATCTTATGTGTGATTGATTCTCATTGTTTATGTTGTTCATATGATGTATAATATTGATGGTCACTTGATGAAATATTAAAAATAATTTTAATAGACTTAAAATTGTTTAAGCACAGTAACAACTGATTCACCCCCCCCCTCTCAGTTGTCTTAGTAATTTCAACAACTGGTATCAAAGCGGGTTCCTTTTATTTAAAGGTAGATATGTATGCTTAAAGATGAAAAGTCATGAAGGGACCTCAGCGAGTAAGCCTCCTCTGTTTGATGGAACAGATTTTGCCTTTTGGAAGGTTAGAATAAGAACATACCTAATGGCCTTAGGTGGTGATGTTTGGGATGTAGTAGAGACTGGATACATAAAGCCTGTTGTGTTAGCTTCCAAGCATGATAAGTTAGAATTTAGCTTTAATTCTAAGGGAATGAATGCTATCTTGAATGGACTCGCAGAAGATGAGTTAGTAAAGGTGATGCATCTTCAAACTGCCAAAGAAATGTGGGATACACTTATTAGCATCTATAAAGGAAATGAGAAAGTAAAAGATGCCAAACTTCAAACATTTAGGTTGAAGTTTGAACAACTAAATATGAATGAAGATGAAACAGTTAGCAAGTATTTTTTAAGAGTTGAATAACTTGTGAATTCCATGAAGGGTCTTGGTGAGAAGTTTGAAGAATCAATTTTAGTTCAGAAGATTTTAAGATCTTTGCTTGATAAATTTAATCCAAAAGTCTCTGCAATAGAAGAACTAAATGATCTTAACACTCTGTCCATTGATCAAATCCTAGGAAATTTAACTGCATATGAAATGAGAATCAACAAAGATAAATCCATTACTAGAGAAGCGTCTTTTAAAGCAGACAAGAATACTGATTCAGATTTATATGATATTGAGGAAAAATTTGTGAGAAGGTTAAAGAAAGGATCAGGAAAATATCAAGGCAAACTTCCCTTCAAATGTTTTAACTGTGGTAAGATAGGTCATTTTGCATCTAAGTGTGCCCATTAGAAAAAGGACCAGAACTCTGATGATGAAAAGAAGTACAAATTCAAGAAATATAGTAAAAAGAAAAGTTTGTGTGCAAATAATGATAATTCCTTAGAAGACATAGATAATGATTCATCATGTGAAGACAAAGTGAATGATTTTATGCTTATGGCTATGGGGGATCTTGATGATGAGAACACATGAGGTGAAATGGATGATGAAGAAGTTGTGGTGGATATGGAAGGTGAATTAATCAGTGCTTTGGAAGAAATTGACAGACTCAGATGTAAGAAGAGAAAACAAAAACAGTTATTGAAGCAGTTTAAAATGAATGGTGAAAAACCCGATGAAAACTTTTCTCTACTAAAAGTGGAGTTAGAAGAGGCAAAGAAAATAGAAGACATACTAAAACAACAGTTGTCAGAGAAGAAAGCGAGGTGTGAAGCCTTAGAAGAAGAGATAGTAAAAACCATAAAAGAAATGGAGAAGTTTAAGGGATTGTATCACCAAAATCTGTCAAGTATTAAAGCCTCGAAAGGATTAACCTCCATTCTAAATCAGCAAAGATACTCAAAGTTGAAAGCTGGCTTGGGGTATGAACAAGGATCAAGTAGTGATCATCCAAGTAATACAGAACCTATCAAGTTTTTCAAATCCTCACACATTGACAACAATCACTCTACAGAAACAAAGAAAGAAAATCAGCCACCAAGAAGGATTGAAAGAAAAAGTGCTAGAACTGAATCTGTAGATCAGAGAGATTATCGGCATGAAAGAAATCAACCTCCTCAAAGAAGACATACTTTTTCAAGGTACAAAGGATTTTTCTATGGTTATTGTTTTTTCTACTCTATTTTTGGTCACAAAGCTATAAATTGTTCTTTAATATTTATATATGAACAATCAAGATATTCAACGAATAACCATCTTCCACAACAAAGATCGAGACAAGCAAGCAACAAACAACCTCAGACTATAAATCATATGATGGCTGGGAAAATGATGCAGGTTAAGCATAACAATAGTTATGAGAATAACAATTACTATGATCTTCTATTTAGTGAACCAGAATGTTACATCTGTCATAACTATGGAGATAAAGCTGCAAATTGTCGCTTAAGGAATTACAAGCTAGATTTGATGCCCACTGCTGAAAATGTCAAGGTTTGGAAGAAGAAAGCAGATGACAAGTGTGGACTATTGTTATCAGCCCAAAGAAAAAATAATCCCTGTTATATTGAGAGTGGATGTTCCAAACATATGACTGGAGACAAAAGTAAGTTTCTAACTCTAAGTGAAAGAAAATCAGGGAATGTAACTTTTGGAAATGATGCACTAGGAAAAATAAAAGGTAAAGGAATGGTAAGTTTGAGTAATGGCAAAGGGAAAGATCAAGATGTGTTGATTGTAGAAGGTATGAAACATAATATGCTTAGTGTTAGTCAAGTCTGTGACCGAGGATGTGAAGTTGTTTTTACCTCTAAAGACTGTAGAATAAATTCTGTGAATTCAGGACAGCTAGTTGCAAAAGGGATAAGAACAAAAAACAATGTCTATGTGTTAAAAGAAGAAAAATAAGTATGACTCTTAAGCAAGTATGATGAAATTTGGTTGTGGAATAGGATACTTGGACACCTAAATTTTGATCATATAATCAAGCTCAGAAACAATTTGGCAGTAAAAGATCTTCCAAAGATATCAAATCCATACGACTCTATTTGTAAACCCTGCCAGATAGGAAAGCTTACTCGCACTCAGTTCAAATCTAAAAACTTTCCTTCAACAGAAAAACCTCTTCAGTTAGTACATATGGATTTATGTGAACCATCAAGGAAAGAAGGTACAGGGAAAGAAAATTATTTTATGTTGATTATTGATGATTATTCTAGACTAACATGGGTTTCCTTTTTGAAGGAAAAATCTTAAGCATTTGAAAAATTCAAAGTGTTTAAGGCTCTGACTGAGAATCAAACAGGAAAAAAATAAAGGAAGGTATGATAGAGGAGAAGAGTTTAGTTCATGGAACTTCAAAGAGTTCTGTGATAAACATGGGATCAAAAGAGAGTACACAATTCCAAGGACTCCACAACAAAATGGAGTTGTTGAGAGGCATAATATATTAGTACAACAAATGGCAAGATCAATGATGAATGAAAGGAACATACCTCATACATATTGGGTAGAAGAAATTCATACATCCATTCATATCCTTAACAAAGCTCATCTCAGGCCACACAGTGAAAAGACTCCTTATGAACTATGGTTTGGAAGACCTACTTCAATCAAGCATTTTAAAGTCTTTGGGAGTAAATGTTATATCAAGAACAATGATGAAAATATTGGCAAATATGATGACAGGGCTGATGAAGGTATGTTCTTGGGTTATGCTACAAACAGTAAAGGGTACAGATGTTACAATAAGAGACTGCATAAACTGGTTGATTGTATATACATAAAAGTTGATGAAGAAATACCGGTCAGAAATGTAAGAAATGTTGAACCAAGCACAAAAGATATAGTTGAAGATGAAGATGAATAGGTCCAAGGATCAGAAAGGGAAGAATCTGAATCTAATGAAGATACAAATACTCAAGCTGACACAAATCAACAGAAAGAAGCAAAATCACCTCTCATAATTGTTAGAAAGAATCATCTTGAAAATCAAATAATTGGAGATATAAATAAAGGAGTTCAGACAAGAAGGAAATTGATTAAAGACTCATAACAATCTCATGTTGTTTTTTTTTTATCTATGACTGAACCTAAATTTTTTTATGAAGCCATCCAGCATGATGATTGGATTAGAGCTATGAATCAAGAGCTTGATCAGATTGAGAAGAACAATACTTGGGAGCTTGTCCCTAGACCTGAAGATAACAATGTAATAGGTTCCAAATGAGTGTTCAAAAATAAAATGAATGAAAAAGGACAAGTTGTTAGAAATAAGGCTAGATTGGTCTATAAAGGGTATGCACAAGTTGAAGGTCAAGACTTTGATGAAACTTTTGCACCAGTGGAAAGATTGGAAGCCATCAAAATGTTCCTTGCATATTCATGCCATAAGAACTTTAAAGTGTGTTAGATGGATGTTAAGTCAACTTTTCTTAATGGAGATCTAGAGGAAGAAGTATATATGGAGAAACCTGAAGGATTCTCATTGACAGATAATCCTAATTATGTTTGCAAGATGATGAAGGCCTTATATGGACTGAAAAAAGCACCACGAGCTTGGTATTATAGATTGGACAAATTTTTACAAGACAAAGGGTTCAAGAAAGGTACTGTTGACAGCAATCTCTACATTAAGTCTGAAGGTGATAATTTACTAGTTGTTTTGGTTTATGTAGATGATATTATTTTTGGTTGTACTAATGAATCATCTATTCAGTGGTTTTCTAACTCTATGCAAACAGATTTTGAGATGTCCATGATAGGAGAACTGTCATATTTTCCTGGTTTAAAAGTAAATTGGAGTTCTGCAGGATTTTTTATCTCTCAAGAAAAATATTTGAAAGAGATGTTGAAGAAATTTCAGATGGAGGATTCCTCTCCTGTTAGTACACCTATGGTGGTTGGTTGCAAGCTCAGTAAAGATGATATGTCACCCGATCTTGATCAAAGGACATACCGATCAATAATAGGCAGTCTCCTTTACATCACAACATCCCGTCCTGATATAATCCACGCTGTTGGAATGGTTGGTCATTATCAGTCAGCTCCTAAACAAAGTCACTTGGTAGTTGTCAAAAGGATATTCAAATACTTGAAGGGAACAATGACTTATGGTCTATGGTATCCCAGAAATAATTTTTTTTAGTTAACTACTTATTCAGATGTAGATTGGGCAAATTGTGTGGATGAGAGAAAGAACACCAATGGAGGTGCCTTCTTCCTAGGTGACTCGTTGGTAGCATGGATTAGTAAGAAGCATGGATCTATTTCCTTATCAACTATAGAAGAAGAGTACATTGTTGCTACTACTTGCTGCACTCAAATTTTGGGGATGATTCAAACTCTTGCAGATTTGAAGGTAAACTATACTGTTTCAATTACAATTCACTGTGATAACACCAGTGCCATTAGTGTCTCCAAGAATCTTGTTTTTCACTCCAAGACTAAGCATATCCCAATAAAATACCATTTTCTCAGAGAACAAGTTACAAACAGAGTCGTTCAGCTGAATTATATTCCTTCCACAGAACAGATAGCTGATATCTTTACTAAACCGTTCCCAGTGAGCCCTTTTGGATATCTTCGTCAAAAGTTGGGGGTTATAACTTCTTTCGTCTAATATGTTCACCTGATCAGGGGGAGTACTTATTGAATATCTGTTGTATTTTTAGGTTTCTCATAGTTGACAGGGGGAGTATGTACTGCAACAACTCAGGGGGAGTGTGTTTCTTCTTTGACATTGATTCCAAAGGGGGAGAAAGTGTGGTAATTTCAATGGTGCTACAGTGGTATAGTTGCATGTTTTTCAAGGGGTTTCCATAAATGCCAAAGGGGGATATTGTTGGCATGTCTTTTAGACAGAGGTAGAGTAGCGTAGCGATAATGGCAGTGTTTTTCATTCATGGAGAACCTCAACACGATAAGTAGCATAGAGATAATGGCAAGATTAACAGTGTAAGATCAGAAGGAGGAAAATAGTCAAAGCAAGACAAAGGTTTCATTTCAGAGTTCCACAAATCGGGAAATACAAAGGAAATAGGTTCAAACTCATAATATGTGAAATCGCGATAACAATCCTGACCGTTGGAGTCATAGGACACGTGGAAAGCGATTGGAATTTTGCTGACTTGCACATTGGAGGAGTCAACGGAGCATGGTGTGGGAACTCATGATATGCAAGATCATGAAAATATCTGGACCATCGAATCATTGAGATCATGGACCATTGATCAGGCTCGATGAAGTTCATAAGTTCGTGAAATACGAAGTGCCTTTTGGCAAAGCCCATGGACACCGCCAGTGGTCACATGAGGGGAAGAAGCTAGCGGTGCTAAGCTCCATCTTGGAGTCTCGGCAATCACGACTTGGAGTATCGAGATATTTCATCATAGGAATCATGATATGCAAGATCACAATGAGATCTGGACCGTCAGATCATTGGAGATCTCGATCGTTGATTAGGCTCGATGAAGTTCATAAGTTCGCGAAATACGAAACGCCTTTTGCCACAGCCTGTGGTCACCGCCGGTGGTCACGTGAGGGGAAGAAACTAATGGTGCTAAGCTCCATCTCAGAGTCTCGACGATCGCTACTTGGAGTGTCAAGACCCTTCATCACAGGAATGCCGAAATGCGAAATCACGTGATTCAAATTCTGTTTAGCGCTCGGTCACAGCTAGTGGGCATATGAGATAAACACGAAATCCCATAGATTTAATCCAATGGTGCTGGTTAATTGGAAACTTGATCGAAGGGTTAATTTTTCACCTCACAGGTAATCGATCAATTACGATTCAATTAGCAGAACCGAATCATGGTTCTTGGACTGTTGGCGATTCAATTGTTGAGGCGTTTTTGCCCAAGAAGATTCGAGGTGTAACTGAAGAGGAAGTGAATAAAAGAAACACGTTGTGACTATGTGCGTGCAGTGGTGAGGAGTGAAAAATGAATTGAACTATAGAAAGGTAAAATTGCAATATGTGAAGTGTAAAGAAAACTCAGAGATGAGGAACAGAAGTGGAACATAACAGAATAGGTTAAGAGAGCAGAATGTGCACATATTAAAGATGCATATCTGTGAGAAGAAGATAAATCTGAGGTGTTCATGCTGAAACAAAGGAGAAGATCAGAAAGTTGAAGAGGATGCAAGCAGGAAGATACCAATGAAGGCAGAGCAAAGCGGCATAAAAGAACAGTGATAAGCCTGGTAGGCAAATGAAAACTATTGAATCACTGTAATAAATTCACAGAAAGAAAAGTTTTATATTTCAGGGTGGTCGGGAGGTGCTAGGGAGGACTGTTGTCCTCAGAGGTTCAAGTGGGTGCTTGAACACAAGGATTTGTAGCTTCCATCTAGTTGCATCCAGAGAAACCAGGGTGGCAGGGTGGTGCAAGGGAGAATATTGGTTCTCTGATATACAAGTCAGTGCTTGCGTAACTGGAAGTTGGTGTTGGAACTCTTAGGAAGTTGGTGCTTCCATCCAGTTGGTGCTGAAACTCTTAGGGAGTTGGTGCTTCCTTCTAGTTAGTGATAGAGAAAACAGAGAGTTGGTGCGCTCAACAAGTTGGATCTTGTAAAACATAGGTAGTAGCCTCACTTTGAGTTGGTGGTCAAACATAGATGATGTACAGAAATTAAAACACTACCTATCATTTCGAAGAAGAAGAGGTTTTCTCCCTTTATGGGTTTCCTCGTGAAAACATTGTCTTTGTGTATATCTTATGTGTGATTGATGCTCATTTTTTATGTTGTTCATATGATGTATAATATTGATGGTCACTTGATGAAAGATTAAAAATAATTTTAATAGACTTAAAATTGTTTAAGCACAGTAACAACTAATTCACCCCCCCCCTCTCAGTTGTCTTCGTAATTTCAACAATGTTGGAGGAATTTCTCATTCTCTTACTTCTGGTTGTGCCCTAGATGAATAATCCTATTCACCTACAAATTCTCTTCTTTCTTCTTCAAAAGTAAGATTTTCTTTCCTTGGATCAAACAATGGTTCCTTCTCTAAATCTCTTCTGATCCTTGATCCATCTAGTCTTTCCTTGAGTCAACCTATCTTCTCCTGTAACAATGCCTCTTCTAGTAATAATAGAGACTTTGGGTTCGTCCCCGCGAGGTTTCACATGTTGTTAGTTGGACTTGTTGGTTTCCACCTCGTCTTTCCTAAACCTTAGCTAACAATACTGGATAGTCTTCAATGACATGGTCAAATGAATTACAATAGCTACACGTAATACAAGGGTTCTAACAATCCCTTTCCAAGTGACCTACATATGTGCAGTTATAGAAAAAAATATGACCTTGACTTCGACCCATGCCTCCTCCTCGTCCTCTTCCTCTTAACCCACCACGAGGGTTGAAGTTTACTTTTCCCAACAACGGAACCATTTGTTGGCACAGGGGTAGATCCATGGTTCAACTCTAACAGCTCACCAACAAACCCTAACTATTGGCCCTTACGGAAACACCTGTGAAGCAGGTGTAGTCTCACCCGAAGTAGTAATAGGGGGGTTGTAGGACACAAGTGTCTACAAGAAGAGGAGATGCAAGATGATTCCAAAGAAACAATGCAAAATAACCCAAAGATTCTTAACAATATTATTCTTAACTTCGTGAAGTAAGTTATATATTCTTATCTTCAACAGAAAAAATAACAGTGCAATAACAATATAAAAGGAAGTAAATAACAAAGCATCAACCACATAGAACAACAAGATTTTACGTGGTTCACCCTCTCCCTAGGGCTACATCCACAGAACTGTGTTTATTGATAGAATAGATGAAAATATACAGTTCTATCTGCACACTTAGCTGCAAATACTTCTCTCTCTTCCTCTTTATTTCCTATCCCTGTGCACCCAGCTGCAGAGTAGATCTTCACACCTAGATGAAGACCCAAAAATACAAGAATACCATAAATCATAACACTTTTACATCTCAACACCACTTATCCCTCGGTGATATCAATTCTTATTAGACCTCTATCTATACATTCCATGACTCTTAGAAAACCATGGACCGAAGCTTAGGTTCCAAAACCCTAGGTCCACATCACCTGCATTTTAAGGACTTCACCAACCTGTTCTTCCTTCTTCTACACGAGGTGCTCCAAAGCACCTGTTATTGTCTTATTTCTCTTGCTGACTTGTCTACGATCTATCTTATTTGATGCTTTGTCTTCCTTGATATTCTCTTTCAACGACTTGTTTTCCTTTAATTCGTTCCTTCTTTTATGCTTCTTTAACCACTTCGACCCTTCCTCGATTTGTGTGCCTTCCGCACACTTCTTACTTTGTCTTTATTCTTCCTTAATATTCACTTTCTTCCTTAATACATGACCAAGGGCCAATAGTTCGACAAAGGTACATTGATCAAATAAATCAAGGTAATTCAAGATTTAAAATAAAATAAAACAATAGAATAAAGAAACTCTCTCTAGACCAAACATGTCATAACTCATAACATGTCACAAGTAAAAATATTAGTAAGAGATACATGCATAGTTGTATGAAATTCAATGCATGGATGGAGTTGTGACAAGAAACACACCATACACATGTAACTAAATAAATTAATATTCATCTAGTTGGATGGGGCCGTGGTTTGTTGTATGGTGACTACGCTCCAGTGAAAGACTAGCACCTCTAGCAGAACCATAGACGTGCAACACCGTATGATCCGGGTGGGAATTAGGAACTCTAGGGAATTAATGCACTCCATAATAGTTAGGATTATAAGAGGTCCACTGCAACATTTTTCTAAGTTTTATGATGAATCACATTTGTGCTTGGCTTAGTTCTATTGGATTTTGATGTCATCTTATGAACACGATATTAAGCCCATGTTTTTTTGATGTTGATCTTGATTATCTTTGATAGATTAATCAGGAACATTATGTCATAGCCTTCCGAGAACACCAACGTAAAGGAAAATCCACTGTAGTAGGCATGAAAGAATGGAAGGAAGCACTCAAAAAATCCACATATCTTTCTGGACTTGTCCTCAAAACTAATGAAAGGTGAGTATACACATTTTTTTAAAGAACTTCCTTTATTTTTGAATCATTCATTCACTTTCTTTTTTCTAAAGATTCTAACAAAAAATGTTTTTGTCAATGAGAATGGGGATTTTCCCAATGAGATTGTAAAACTATATTACAAATTGAATCTTTCTTTGTGAAGGTTAATTTTGTCAGAAGGTTTCTTCTCAATTTTGTTCTACTAATTCTAGTTGAGCTATTCAATATCAGATTTCCCTTTCTAGATTGTTTTAGGACTGATAAATTGTATCATGTACCTCGTGATAGTTATTTATGAATCTGAGTAAATAGGAGAAAATGCACCACAAGGCCCAAGCTCTCTATGTGTGCAGGTTCCCGGCTAAGTTTATACCAGGTCGATATAGCGATTTGGGGGATTTGGAATTACTCTCCTCTCCCTATTGGTCGAGAAACTAACCCTAAATAGATAGATAACCTTTGATTGTCCTTAGTGTATTACTACTCTAGTTCATCCAAATCATGCCTACCTGATAGTAGTGCCCCGTTCTAGTTCACTGAGAAGGATAAAAAAAAGAGAGGGGGAGGGGGCGTAGGCAAGCATTGTTATGGGCCTGGGAATGTACGTAAAGTTTGAGAAGGAAAAAACCAATGGTTAGGAAAAGAACAAAAAAATGATAACACACATGGTGGAAACCAACAATAAGAATTCTATATTTTGCATCCAAAAAGACCATTTCAATGAATCGACGATTGTGCTACCCCGCTGGTATTCCGCAAGAAAAACCCCAAAAAATGTGCTACTCCACTAGAATTAACTTTCAATCACTATTAGTGCTTGATAAAATATTTATTTTTCACGTGGTGGACCTTAGACACTTCTGTAAACTTTCTCACATGTTTGATTCATGGGAAAGTAAGGAACAAAGGGGAAACAATTGAGCAATGAACCGTTTCAAAGAGTTTGGAAAAGGTTTTATTTCTCTTATGTCCCCCCTCCCCCTCGACAAATAAAGTTACCTATTTAACGAGAACTGTGACATCAAAACGAGAACTCTATCCCTTAAAACCCATATTTTTGCATAAAACACATGAAAATCAACCCCAAAATCAAAAAGTGGTGCTACTAGTAGCACCATTTTTTCTAACCAGGTCAAAATTACAACATTTTTCAAGCATGGCCTTCAAAAAACCTACAATATCTCATAAAAACCTTTAAATCAACACCCAAATCAAAAAGTGGTGCTACCGGTAGCGCCATTTTTTTAACAGGGTACAAATTACAACATTTTTCAAGCATGACCTTCAAAACTCATACAATGGCTCAGAAAAAACTTAAAGTCAACTCCTAAATAAAAAAATGATCTTACCTAAAAAAAATGTTTTTTTCTAAACGCCAAAATTATAGTTAATTACGACCTAATTGAAACTGTGGCCATGACAACATATCCCTATGCAAATAAAAAACCCAAAATTGGATCCTAAATGGTCACTTGAAAATTTATTTACTAATTTTTTATTTATTTAAATTAAAATATAAATAAAGAGAAAGGAAAAAATATTTTCCCTTTTTTTTAAATGAATAAAAAAATACATATAAAAAAACTATATTCAAAACCCAAATTAAAAAAAGGTGGAAAAAAAACCAAAAAGAAATTAAAAAAAATTTAAATTTCCTTGAAAAACAATATCTATCTCTCTCTCTCTCTCTCTCTCTCTCTCTCTCTAGATAGATATTGTTTTTCAAGGAAATTTCCATTTCTTTGAGTTCCCCCATTAGATGAGGAAACTTTTGCTGAATTTGGCCCTGGGTGAGCCACTTGCCTTGGTGCAGGAGCTGCCCAAGTTTGACAACCCGATAAAGATAAATATTTTGTTGGAGAGTTCCCTTGACCTATTCTTTCACAATATTATTAGTGGATGTCTATTCCATAGAGTCAGGGTTGAACTCTGTCGGTTTCAACTATTCTGCTACCTCTCAGGTGTCCAATAATGGTGGAAAGTATGGCTGAAGGAGGTCCACATTAAATACTAGGTGCAAGCCAAGGAAGGGGGGAATGTTGAGATCAAAAGGATTGTCACCCTCAACCTTGGCGATGGTGTAAGGTCCATAGCAGAGTAGATTTATCTTTCGATGGGGTTCTGTAAGAAATTCTTTCTGCAAGTGTAACCAAACTTTATCTCCCATCTGAAACTTGTGTGGCACTCGGTGTTGATCACGATGCTTCTTGTACTTGGAATTGGACTTTTGAAAAATATCTTGAACTTGTTTACAGATGTGTTGGATTCATTCAATGAACCAGGTGGCTTTGTTGGCTTCAATTTGCGCATGGGACGATTCTGCCTGTGTGGATGCAAGGGGTAGTGAAAAATCCATGTGACCCAATGGTTGAAATCCTAACCCCACCTGAAAGGGGATGTTTTTGGTTGAGATATGTATGGATCTATTGTAACTATGTTGAACACAGGGAATAATCTCATATCATGTGTGCGGATTCTTGGAATTGTACATGTGAAAAATATGCACGATCATCTTTTTGGCGACCTCAGTTTGGCCATCCATTTTGGGGTGGAAGGTCATGGATTTGGTCATCTTGGTGTACAACCATGACCAGAGGCTCGACCAGAATGTGCTATGGAACCAAATTTTCCGATTGGAGATGATGGTTTGTGGTATCCCAAAATGTACCTACACTTGTTCGAAGAAAATCTTGGCAGTGGCCACTACTGTGATTCTCTTCTTGGAGGTGACCAGAATCGCCATCTTTGAAAATCATTCAAAAACCATGAACACACAGTCATTTCCCTGCTTGGTTGAAGGAAGGCCTAACATGTAGTCCATTGATATGGATTCCTAGGGCCTATTAGGATTAGGTATAGGGGTGTACATTCCTTGTTTCTTAATGGCCAATTTAGAAATGGTGCAGGTCGTGCAAGACTTGATATACATGATGACATATGTGAGAGTTTCAACCAAAATAAATGTTGTTGCAGCACTGCCATTGTCTTGTCTATTCTGAAGTGTCCTTCCACTTGACTATAGTGAGATTCCCAAATCATCTTCACCCACTTGCTTGATGGAACATAGAGATGGACTAGATGGAACAACAATTTGTCTTGCAGATGAAAATCAGTGACAACTGTGTTTTCTCCCATCATCTGGTAGGTAGTGGCGAAGTTAGGATATTTCTCATAGATTTGGGACCATTTGGAGGTCTCATGTCCGCAAGAGTGTAGCACAATGGTTAGTGCGGTAATTGGAGGTCAATTGAGGAAGTTGGTGACGTAATTGGTGCTCCTTGTCATATACTTGATGTTGAAATGGGACTGTTGCAAGTATGTGGACCAGTTTTGATGGTGGTCATTTTGCAATTTTCCTTGTGTCTGAATTAACTATAGAGGCTTATGATCAGTGTGGATGATTGTCTCCTTCCCAAGAATGTAATTCCTCCACTGGAGGCAGGCTTGTACAATGGAGTACATTTCTTTGTTGTAAGTGGGGTACTTATGGACAATATTTGATAGTGTCTCACTATGATAGGATATGGGATGTCCATGTTGAGTGAAAACTGTGCCCACATCATAGTATGAAGCATCTATCTCAATCTCAAATGACTATTACAAGTCGGTTAATGAGAGCACCCGGGTTGAGCACAAACGCTACTTAAAATCATCGAATTCTTTTGGTTGTGACTCACCCCACACAAATTTTACCTTACCACCTTCCTGATCACTTGGCTAAGTGCCCATGCAATGTGGGATAATCCCAACACAAACCTGCGATAGAAATTGGCAAGGGCCAAGAAGCTCTGGATCTAAGCGAGTGTGGTCAGGGCTAGCCAGTCAAGATGACATGTATTTTGGCTGGATCGACATGCACCCCATTCTCACAAACAATGTAGCCTAGGTACTGGACCATTTTCATGTCGAAGGAGCATTTTTCCAATTTTTCATATAGCTTTTCTTGTCGCAGAGTGTGCATAACCTATTGAATGTGCTGCAAGTGTTCCTCCCAAGTCTTGTTGAAGATGAGGATGGCATCTAAATACACTGCCAAAAAAGAATCAGTGAAAGGTTGCAAGATATAATCCATCATCCTCTTGAAATGTTTTGGGGAATTTGTCAAGCCAAAGGGTATGACCAACCATTCAAAAATACCTCTTTGGACTTGAAGGCAGTCTTCCATACATCGGTATTCTCTATTGGTACCTAGTGGTAGATGGACTTCATATCAATCTTATTGAAGTATTTTTCCCCCTTGAGATAGTCAAGGATATCGTCAATTTGGGGAATTGGGTACCAGTTCCTGACTGTGATTTTATTTAGGGCCCGATAATCAATGTAGAGTCGCCAAGGCCTGTCTTTCTTCTGCACACACATGATTAGGCTTATACAAGGTGATGAGCTTGGGTGGATGTGCCCCTTTTCAGGCCGCTCTTTGATATAGCACTTGATTTCCTCATTTTCTAATAGAGAGCATCGATAGACTAGCCCATTAGGTAGCGGTGCGTCGGGGGTTAGATCGATTGAGTGCTTGACCTGACAGTGCAAGGGTTCTCGGGTGGGTGAGGACAAGATGTCTTTTTATTCTTCCACAAACTTATCCACTTTCTTCTACTGCATGAAGAGGACTATCACAGAGGCCATGGATGTGGTTGCAACCTTCCGCTCATTCTGAGAATGAATCACGAAGAAAAGAAACTTCCCAGTCTAAGAGATGACCTTCTTGAATTGCTTGGAAGAGATCAAGGAAATGGTGATAGATGGGACTTCCTTTGGTATCCTGTATAATTTCATGTCCAAATTAAGAATAACACTACGAGGCCTAGACTCTTATACATCATGTTATTTCCATAAATAAGGTTGTCCCAAAAGAACGTCACAAAATTCAAGGGGGGATAAATCACACAATACCTCATATTTGAAGGGATTTATGACATAGGCCAAGCGACATTGTTGTATGATGCAGAGATCTCTCCCTTGGTGGAGTCATTCGATCATGTACAGATGCAGGTGTGGTCATTTCAACAGAGCCAGCCACTTGATGACCTCTACAGAGATGAGGTTCTTTTGGCTATCGCTATCAATGATGAAGTGCAACGAAGTAACCTTCACCCACATCTGCGAATGAGAAAGGTGTTTTCCTTCCTCTAGTTCATCAAGTTCGTCAAGATGGATCTTAGTGGTGGTATAAACGATGGTATTGATTTATACATCAATGATTCATCTCCATTTTCTGGTTCTAACTCATAGTCAAAGCCTACATCTGATTTAGAGGCTTTCACCTCGGCCACCAATGACTTCTTTTAGCGACATTAAACGGTGTTATTCCAGGGGATCTTATGGAACTCACACCATTTCCCAGTGTCTTTATTTGTCTTCCCATTGTCCTTATTTTTTTGTGGTTCGGACCGGTTTTCCTGAGGCTTCCCATCCTTTCTATGCCCTTTGTTCTGTAGGTTGGGGCCACCTTTTCCTTGATTTTGTTCTGAGGGTTTTTCATACCCAAAATGTTATGTCTTTTGTTTAATCTTCTGCTTCATTTTGATAGCATTACGATAGGCCGTGCCGAAGGAAAAAATGTCCAAAAATTCCATTTCTATCTAGATGTATCTACGCAGACCATCGCGGTACTTGAGCACCAAATGTCACTCAGAGTCTTTGATACCCAGCTTAGTGCACAAGGTATCGAATACATTGGTGAAATCTGGCACTGCTTGCTCCCTTTCCTGTCGCAGTGTGGTCCATCTTGTATATAAGTCATCATAACTTCCAACAAGGTAGTATTGTTCCTAAATAACATCCCTTAAGGAACCCCAAGTGGGTGTAACTACAAATAATTTAGATCCCTCTCTTTCCTTCTTCTCACATAAATTCTCCCACCAATCTTTGACATGGGGGATGACCTTGAGGAGCACAAATGTAATCTTTTATCTATCGAAAAAGATGTGGACAAAAAAATACCATTCTAGAAGGTTTAACTATTTATCTACCACATCGACATCTATTTGACCTTCAAATATAGGAATATAAAAATTGATTTGTACCTTGAAGGGGGTGGTGCCTCCACTTGAGGTAGATGTGTCACTTGTCGACAACCATTGAAGTATTTATGAAAATATTTCCATCATCTCATTCCTCCATTGCTCGAGGGATTCCTCGAGCAACATATTGAAAGTATTTGTTGTCCCATCGTATTTGTTTTCTCCCACCATGGAAGGTTGCTTAGGAGTGTGAGAGAAATTGTCCTCAAGAGAAACATGCTCGAGACCCAACTCTCTATAGCCCGACCTCGTCAAGGAAATGCACTAAAAACGACAAGGAGCGGACCGCTCTGATACCACTGATTTGGATTTATGAGAAAAACGAAATGAAAACACAGATAAATAATATTAAAACAGAGACACAATGAATAATAACAGAGATACAATAAAAATTGTTTTCTATTAAATAAGAAATATGATGAAAACTGTAAAATGTAGATTGAAACAAGCTTGCCAGAATGGTGGAAGCCTATCTTTGAGAAGAGATGTGACGGCTACACTCATTCGCAAGAAGATGAGTACAATGTGGCTCCAAAGGCCTTTTTACATCAAACATGAATGCCAAAGCCCTAAACATCCAAAAACCTAACCCTAGGAGATGAAGTGCGAAAAGTCATGTGGGCCCCGTTGGGGTAAGTTGGTACGACAACTTCTCGGGTTCGTAACTTTTGCATATGATCTATGTTTTAGGCGCACGATAACTCATTGGAAACGTCTATCCGAGGAATACAAATTATGTTTTCACACTCTAAATTTTCCTATGGTATTAATGTGTTGGGCCAAAAAATCGTTGTTTAGGGCATCAAAATGGCCCCATAAGTTTAGGACCTGAAAATCTAGAAAAAAAAACTACCATGATAAAAAATGTAATGTAACAAACATAAATATATATAATATGTAAATATAAATAACTAATCACTAATAATTAATTATGAAGAGACATGACATATGAAAGGTCATGTCTCTTATGAAAGGGCACCCCTGCGTGGGTATATATACAAGCCCTCATCCTCATTGTAGCTCATCTTATTATCTTATTATTTCATATATTCTTATATACATTTATTATTTGTCCTTTATGGATTATAAATTACTGTCTTATTTACATTAGATGTTTACATGGTGAACTAGGTTGGTTCACCACAATGGTATCAGAGATTGATTTTTTTGATCCCAACCTTTGGCCAGTCTCTTTATTAAACCTTCTATGATCTCTCTTTTGGCCAACCCCATCGTTCAGAGTTTCTCTAATAAATCTGGTCATTGACCACTGATCAGGCCTTTGGCCATTCAATATTCAAGTTCGTAAGAATTTCAATCCTTGACTAATTCAGGCCTTTGGCCATATAAAACTCAGGATTATGTTGAAGAATAATTCACTGCCAAGAAATCAATAACAATATATACATCATAAATTGCGTTATAAAAAGAACGAAAAAAATATATAAACTGAAAAATTAAAAGTCTACTTGTCCACTGCCAAAATCGATTTTTGCAACTACCATACATTGTATTGTTGGCATCTACAAACACACAAAAAAATTAAATTAAATGAATCTCCAAAGGGAGAAATCTGAAATCTGGTATTAAACAAAGAAAAAAGAATAATTATTAC
>ML781779.1:553007-566715 GCA_009831015.1 Picea engelmannii | reverse complement strand
CAAGACGAAGGGGGAAAATATTAAGACTTGGTATACGAAAGGGAGAGAGAAAGGGAAAAATTACAGTCTTAGGTAGAAACCACACACCCACAGGGATCTAACAAGTTCATGTGATAACATTTGGATCCACAGGGGATGGCATGCTCCCTACGAGCTACCAAGAACAAGTAGTTCCAGTGCCTTAGTTGTTGGGTTATGGAGTCGAGCTCAAGACATTCCACTGAGGACTACAGGTCGCCAAACACACTATCCTAAAAACGAAATCAAACACACATGGGATCGAAAGGAGATTATTTATGTACATCCCTAGACTAACTGATTTTTTACATAGTTCTAGGTGAAAGCGAATTTCCACCAGAGCCAGTCAAGCAACTTCCTAACTGGAAATCCAATGAATCTTTCAGCGATCGATAACAGATGATGCAATCATGACAGCAAAACAATTACATCTTTCAACCCTCATCCTAGTGTTGAAGTCAAGATAAATCTAGGAGGCTTCAATAAATGGCGGAAAGGCAACTCCATGTACTCCCTTACAGGTTCGTAGAATAATTGAGGAAACCCAGAAAATGGGTAACATAAAGCCTTCTTTGCTTCACAGCTCCTCACATATGGTTGGATGTATTTGGTAAGAATAGGTGAGTGAAGGGATGATGTAGGTTGTTGATCCACTTCTCCTTTGTCTACTCTGATAACATCTGCTAGCTGATGGTAAGAAATATCCTCATGTATATCAATGGATGGATCCTCCTCTTTATCATGATGCTTAATGTCTTCATAGTGATCAAATGTAGGATAAGCTTGTTTCTCATCATCACTAGAATATTCATAAAAAATGGGTTTCCCTTCATATCTATGATCAACCTCTAAAACAATAATTCCATCAAGAATATAACTGTTAAAAATATCCATTTCAGGGACAGCGGTAACTGTTGCTTCTGGCTGCTCATACACATGATTTTTCTCTTCAATCCTAGGTGAAAATACATCATGGGAAACCTATTGAAGGAAAAGAGAAGAGTCCTCCTCCACAACCATATCTTCTTATAAATCTGAGACATCAGGTGAATAAGGGGCAGAATGTGATACACCCATTGCTATGTAATTATCAACGCTATTATCAGTCATACCTGGAAGGCCTTGTTCATCATAAGCAGGGCTGGTCAAAACATTTGTCTCATGAACAAAAATATCCTTTGTGCTTCCTCTTTCACTCATACCTTCACCAGACTCATCACACAAGGAAGACTCTGTCATTTTCTCGATGTGGGATGCAAACTTCTTACAAAAGTCATCCAATATAAGATGAGACATGTAAATCTCCTTGTAATATAAATTAAAAGCATCGTGAAAATCCTTAAAGAATGGATACTAGCAACAAGGAGAGATTGGCACCATTCACGAGCATCTTCCTCCAAAGAAAATCTGAACATCTTGATCAAGAAATCCTCGTGAACAAAATTGTGCTCAAGCATGCACATATGAAAATTAAACAAGTGTTCACCAGGATGATCATGCTTTCTTCCTCTGAATCACGAAAGATAATCATCCCATTCATTTATGGTAGGGACAACATTTGGAAAACTAGGAACAAAGGAGAAATTAAAAGGAGAAAACCTCTGAGCCAAGATTTTTTCCATTTTAGACCAGCGGAGTCATCGATCGATTCTTTAAACATGGAGTCGTTGGGTGAATGATATGCAACCTGAATGCATCTGGTCTTTGTTCACCATCAAAGACCAGATCTGATCATGGTCGTTCTCCCAGGGAACTTTCCAAGCTGAGAAAGTAGCTGCTAAATGCCTTCTCGATAAATCTTCTCTGGGTCAGCTTCAGGTGTGCTAGAGGTAGCCACAACTGAAATAGTGGAGTCGCCAGGTGCAAGCTGCAATCTTCAATGGTTATGATATTTGATGCACCCTCAAAATCATAAGCTCTTTGTCATTCTATCCCAGGGAAATGTCTTCAATTTGTTCCCCGACAATGGGGCCAGAAATGTTAGCACTAGAAGTCACCTTCAGATTGAATTGAAGGTAAGCCCAGTGCCCATCTATTTATATGTCACAGCTAATTGAGTTTTGAGTGGTCAAATGGAAAAAACTCAATAATAATAGCGTTCTAACTCAGAAATCCGAACTAGCATGCACCAACCATTGAGGTTTTGAATCAACTTCAGTCAGTAAGTTGGAGTAAGGGTGAGTAGGAGGAATATTTAGTGAGAAAGGTGTAGAGGTATGCTATGAACATAAAATTTTCCAGCAGCCTAAGGAGGAAAAACTTAAACACAAGGTCCTCTTGGATTCAAATTTCAAGGAAGCTGAAAGAAATCATAACAATACTATAATCAAACATTTATCATAATACAGTTACAACAATCCATGTGAATCAATCAAACATGAAATCTCTTAGTATCAGAGGAAAATAAGATGGAGTAAGAAAGATGACTTAGATTAACCAAGATGTCTCAAAAACAAATACATAACCAGAGAACTAGTTGTTCTCAATCAAAATATTACAATAGCAGGGAGACTAGATCAACCATTCGACCATAACAAAATATCAAAACTAAGTATATATACTCAAAACTGCTGCAACTACCAGGAGCGTGATTGGACCCCTGCATTCAAAGTTTCCAGTCGGCGCCCACGACTTCTTCAAGTGAATCCTGACGCCTCGAGGTTCTAAAAATCTTCTTCTGTGATAAATATGGATGCTTTCAGCCTTTGGCATAGCTCCTCTCCCTCGCTCCATCTTCAATGTGACCTAGGGCCATGACCCTACATAATTGCGTGATTGTGGGCGCTACCAAGGGTGGTTTGAAAGAAAACCTTTTTTGTCCCCACAATTCACCATGAACCTCCATGCGTCCCTTTCCAAAAACCATGATTCTAATTATGGCCCATCCTTGAAATTTTAAAAAGTGCACACCTCCCAACCCCGAAATGGGGTGTGACCATTGATCTTGTGATCTAAGATGAGGCTCCCTGATCAATGGCCCAACTCTGGAGATTTAGGTCGACGAATCGGATATTCCCTCTTTGAATCGATGACTGAGATCCACTTCAGGTCTTTGGTACTTTGGGCTTCAACCCTTCCAAAGTTTTACACACTTCCCACTTCAAACCTCTTGAAGCTTATTTCCTCGAACACTTGGATCGGACTCCACATGTTTTCTTAAATATCAATGACTCATGCTCACCTCGGGGCTCTATGCTCTGGCACTATAATTTGCATGATTTTGGACTCCCGAATGCCCGTGAGCTGTTGATTTGAACTGGTTGATTGGATCTCCACCGTTGAAATATAAACTTGCCTACCGCTTGTGCTTCAAGCCCAGAATGGATTATTAGGAAAGCTTCTCTTTGTGTCTATGGTTGTGGCCAGCATGATTGAGGATTTGGAAAATTGGATATGGGCTGGGAAAACAGTGAGACCGGGGCACTTTAAACGAGGGGGGGGGAAACGAAATACGATTTTACAAGCCGAAGGGGAAAAATCTTAAGACTTGGTTTGCGAAAAGGAGAGAAACGGGGCAAAATTACAGTCTTATGTATAAACCACACACCCACAGGGCTCTGACAAGTTCATGTGATAATAGGATGTTAAGCCACATATCAATGTAGTTGTTAAGATTGAGGAGAATATGAGATGTTGGATCACTATATGTCAAGAACATATCGTGGCCATTGGATTACAAATACATGCTAATGAGTACTAAAGAAACACACTAATAAACACACTTTAAACTAATGACACATTAGACCAAGTTGATCTTAACTAACTCCTAAGTGTATAAATATCCTAATAATTGACCATTATTCAATTTTATCAGATGCCTCCAAGTACAGTTGGAACATCAATAAGGGTAAGAAAATATACTAAATTTCTAAATGGAGTGAGGTTGTATGTCATAGAAAATATTATTAAGAGATGTACTATTATTTCACAGGCATGAGAAGTCACTACAAGTCAGAGGAACTTATCTTAAAGAATTGTCAGCGTAATGAAATATTTTCAAAATGATTCAGAGCATGTTGAAGCCTACTATAAACAATTCCTTGAGTACATTCATTTCATGGGTGAAAAGTCTAAGAGAATATCATAGAAATCAATAGAAACTACCTTCAAATCAAAGAATAAAATAGGTAAAATCAAGATGGATGGTAAGGATACAAATGTTGATACAATCAATTGCCACCTGTACCAAAGTAAATGATAAAAGAAGTAGTGCATTATTAAAAACACTAGACATTATAAAATACCTTGAAGGCCCATAGTTAGTAAGAGATTCAGGCATAATAAAAAATGAACAATTAGAAATGGAGTTGAGCATGATTAAAACATTATGGGCCAGTGAGTTCGATGGACTCAATAATTTTACGAAGGAATAAATTAAGTAGTGATTGGTTACCTTTGTAAATAGTAATGAAGAGAACTAGGAATCAATAGAGAATCTAAACCCTAAGTTTAAAGAAAATGAATAGGAAATATTCATGTTGAGGGTTAAAAAAGATATCATTTATGCACCAATGAAGGATTATATTGATGAGTTTCTCAAGAAGTCATTGGTAGAAATAGTTAACCCATAACAACTACCGAAAAGCGGTTATTTCAAGAAGGTTCATTTTATAGATATAAATACGAAGGCCCCAACAAAAAATCATCACAATAGAGAGAGGGAGATACATCCATCCATCTATTTACTCTGCCATTCTTTGAGCATTATTATTTTTGAAGAATTTTCCATTGTTTCATCTGACCAGTCTTTGATCATCTAGTTTTATTAAGTGAATGTTCATTTGTAAAGTTGATCCCTGACTACATTTATGATGCAGTCGCACCCCTCGGAGCGCGTCCGCTCACAGGATCTTCTTCTGTTCTCGGCCCGAAGAAATCAAAGGTTCCTCTTATTCCCTATCGGGAATTTTCCTTACCCACAACAACTCTTCAAATGATCTCCCTTAATGATCGGGAAATCAGACTTCACGATTTCACGAATCCTATGGTTGCATGTTTGTTGTCTCACGATTCCCCGAACTCTAACGCGAGTCAACGTTTACTTTACCTGGCCCTGTCGGGACTTCTTCTTTGTCAGGATTTTATTTATCAGGATATCGCTACTCACGATATCGAGCACTTTGATTTATCGACTCCCAATACTCGACAAGACGAAACTCCGACACACACGTGTGGTTTGAATTTTCCACCTCCCGTCACTTCTATCGGGATTTCGGGATTCACGGGATCGCGAATCCTAATGTCAATGGATTTGGGACCTTCCTTTTCCTGATCCCCGATGTTGTGCCACCTGCCCTCCACTGGATCCTACTGTGGCCCACACAACTCTCCCGTCGAGATATCGCGGATCGTGATTCCAACCTGTCTGAGTATCCTGTTCTCATGATCTCCGATATGCCGAACAACGACTTCCCTTGGATCTTTTGACATGCATCCCCATCGATGGACGGTTCTGGACTCGTCGGGATATCGCGGATCGCGATATCGCAATTCTTGTTGCACAAATCTGGAGTTTCGACTCGCGAATCCCCGATACACGATATCACGTGTAGATATGATGGTCCTTGTGACTCGGGATCGACGGCTCTACCTCTCCTGAGCTTTAAACCTTCAGACGTTCTCCCCATAACCTCCTTTCACCTCCGCAAGATCGAACGACCTTCAGAACTTCACGAAATCTCCTCAGAGGATTTCGACCGTCCGTTCTTCCTTTGATGATTCTACGAAATGATTGCGTCCTTCTCCACGAAATTCGTCCGCTTGCTTGCAAGCCTGCGACACTTCTTGCAAGCTCTCAAGGCACCAACTCCCTGTGCTTCCCTTGGTGATTACTCAAGGTTCTATACCTCCTGAGCTTCTTCTCGACTCTCAAGTCCTTCAGAAAATATCTTGCATGCACTCCTTGCGGAAATCCTTCAACCTCGACTGAGTGTTGGAGTCTCTCGACTCTGTGCACTCTTGTAGAAACAATCTTTCAATTCCTTACTCAGGTTCACAACCTTGAGACTTTTACCTAACCTGCGCACTCCTTGCACGACACCCCTTTGTCCAACTGTACCTTCGAGGAAATGAGAACAAAATCTATCTCTAATTGAACCCTTCTGTCAACACACTCATTACGGACAATTCGACTGCACACCTTGCAGGAATCCTCTGGCTCAATTAGAGAAACAATTGAAATTCATTCCTTCACCTTCTCAGACTTCAATTCATGCATGAAATCTCATACACAGCATATAAAAGAAAATGTATAACAGGAAATAAACATTCATAAGCACATCATCAATACACAGAGAATCAGACACCCAACCATGAATTTGAACCAATCTTCTTCTATTAATTCAAATATCAGTACATGGATGTTCTCTACATATCTCTCTGCTTGCTCTTTCTCTTCCTGTTTTCCATAATAATACAATGTACAAATGAGGGTGTTTATATCCCGTTTCCCTCTTGCGCTCCAAGGCTATCAAATCTAGAATTAAATTCCTATCTACCAGCATTAACTATTTTAAATGTCATCTATCTACTAAAGGATGAGAGCTTAAAGGCTCAAGGTCCATTTACAATATACAAGTGCGCCTTATCTTAAATGACTCATTTAAGATCGCGCAACAACTTCCAAGGAAATTTCAAAATTTGTGTTGGCTTATCCAGCTGTCTTCCGCTTTCGCGCTGGCTCGCTTGATGTGCTAGCGATGCTCCTGCATCATACTCCCTCGCTTGAAAAATTTCATGGGCTCCTATCCATGAGTTCCTGCACAGTCTGTCCATGCTTCAAAATATCTACTTCAGTCTCCCAGCTGGCATCCTCCACTGGATGGTTCTTCCACTTGACCAGATACTCAAAATATTGTTTTCGCTTGTTCCTCTTACTCACTCTCTTGTCCAGTATGCACTCCATCTGTGGCTTCTCTGCAACTGGAAATTGTTTCATCCACTGGATAACTGGCTGCTCATTTCCAGTCTCTGCTTCCCCAACTCTATATGGGTATAAATCTGCGATGTTGAATATCGGAGATATTCCGATCCCATTCGGTAGCTCGATCTCATAAGAATTTTCTCCAAATTTTCTTAAGACCTTGCATGGCCCGATTTTCTTCATCTTCATATTATTGTATGTTCCCCTCGGGAACCTTTCTTTTCTCAGATGTGCCAGAACCAGATCACCAACTTCAAACCGAATTTGTCTCTTCCGTTGGTCGGCTCTGCGCTTATATTCCTGACTTGTTTCCAGTAGTCGCTGCTTCACCTGGCCGTGAAGTTCCTTCATTGCCTCGGCAAATTCTTCTGCACTAGAACTGTTAGTAGCAGTCTATCCTAAATCCCTCAATTCAGAAACTCCCCTCGGCTGCATCCCATATATAACCTGAAATGGGCTTCTGCCTGTGCTCCAATTTACCGAGTCATTGTATGCAAACTCTGCCTATGGAAATATACTATCCCAGCTGCTATGGTGCTCTGTCACCAAGCTTCTCAGCAAGTCTCCCAGACTTCTGTTCACCACCTCTGTCTTCCCATCCGTCTGAGGATGATAAGAAGAACTAAACATCAAGTTAGTCCCCAGCTTCTTCCATAAGGTCCTCCAAAAATGTCCTATGAATTTCGTGTCTCTGTCCAAAACTATGCTTTTCGGCAATCCATGAAGTCGAATGACCTCCTTAAAAAACAGATTTGTGATGTGAGTTGCATCGCTAGTTTTCTAGCATGGGATGAAGTGTGCCATTTTAGAAAACCTATCCACTACCACAAAGATTGAATCAACACCTCTTTGTGTCTTTGGCAACCCCAATACAAAATCCATGCTTATCGCCTCCCACGGCCTCTCTGGTATGGGAAATGGATGATAAAATCCTGCATTCTGCTTCCTTCCCTTCGAATGCTAGCAAACTCTACATGTTTCTACAAATATCTTGACTTCTGACCACATCCCTGGAAAAAAGTATGATTCGCTCAGCTTCGCGAATGTTTTATCATGGAAAAAATGTCCTGCCAATCCACCGTTGTGTTTCTCCTTCAACAAATTCTCCCTCATGGAGAAATTTGGAATACACAATTGATTGCCTTTGAATAGAAATCCTTCTTGGATCATGTAGTCTATCCACTGGCTTCTATCCCTGAGAAATGGATTCTCAGCTGCTTCATATGCTTCTGCAAAATCTGGATCACCTGCGTACATGTCTTTGAGATCATCAAAACCTAAGATCTTGACTCGGAACTCCTGCAACAACAAACATTTCCTGCTCAAAGCATCAACCACTTTGTTAGTAGTACCCGAAATATGCTTAATCACAAATGTGAAATTCTGCATGTACTCTACCCATTTTACATGTCTCTGATTCAACTTCTCTTGTTGAGTCACAAACTGTAATGCATGGTTATCACTATACAATACAAACTCTTTCAGGATCAAGTAATGCCTCCACTTCTTCAATGTCTATATAATGGCATAAAATTCCTTATCATACGTGGAGTAATTCAATTTTGCCTCACTCAGCTTCTCGCTGAAATATGCAATCGGTTTGTCCTCATGACTCAAGACCACTCCTATGGAAAACCCACTTGCATCACATTTCACCTGAAATGTGTTCAGGAAATCTGGAAACACCAACACTGGTTGTTCCATGATCTTCCGCTTCAACAGATTGAATCTCTTCTCAGCCTCTGTTGTCCAGTGAAAATATTTATGCCGCTTCTTCACTGTGTCCATCATTGCTACGCTAATTCCACTGAAATTTCTAATGAACTTCCAGTAGAAACTAGCCAGTCCATGAAAAATTCTCACCTCGAAATTATTTCTCAGTGATGGCCAATTCTTGATCACTTCTACCTTATCCGGATCCATCCTCAACTCATTCACTGAAATAACAAAACCCAGATAAATGAGCTCTGTCTTCATAAATGAGGATTTCTTCATATTAATCAACAACTTCTCCTGCTGTAGCTTCTTCAACACAATGGCGAAATGCTTCAGATGTTAAGCCTTAGTTTTACTGAAAATTAGTATATCATCCAGATATACGATGACAAATTTTCCGATGAATTCCCTCAGGACTTCATTCATCAACCTCATAAAGGTACTTGGCGCATTCATCAAGACAAACGACATGACTAGCCATTCATACAACCCCTCGTTGGTTTTTAAGGCCATCTTCCACTCATCACCTTCTCTCATGCGAATCTGGTGATATCCACTCTTCAAATCAATCTTTGAAAAATATTTTTCCCCGCTCAGGCAATCCATTAAATCATCCATTCATGGCAATGGAAATTTGTACCTGATGGTTATCTTGTTGATTGCTCTTGAGTCGGTACACATTCTCCAACCTCCATCTTTCTTTGGACTGGGCACTGTCAGAACAACACACGGACTCAAACTTTCTCTCACTAATCCTTTGTCCAATAATTCTTGGACCTGCTTCTTGACCTCTTCATTTTCTTGCGGTGTCATCCTGTACGCAGATTTGTTCAGAAAACTGGATCTTAGTATGAGGTCTATATGATGACTCACATTCCTCATCGGTGGCAATGAACGAGGTAATTCGTCTACCACGATGTCAGCGAACTCTTCCAGTAGTTCCTGAATCTCCTCTGGTAGATCATCCACTCTTTTGCTAGTCAGGACAATTTTTGGCTTCTTGACCACAAAGAATTGTGGATCTTCTTTCTTCTTCACCTTCGTAAGAAGCTCCTTCCCACTCATGAGAAGTACAGTGCTGCTTACTTCCGGCTTCACCTGCTTATCCTTTATCGAAAGCAACATATGGGTTCTCCCATTCTTCTCCAGAGTATACGTATTCATCTTCCCATCATGAATTACGTTTCTGTCATATTGCCATGGTCTACCCAGCAATGAATGACATACATCCATGGGAATAACATCACACAGAATATTATCATTATATCCTCCTATCTTGAATTCAACCAAGCATTGTTTAGTAACAGTTACCTGGTTTCCTTTCTGTAGCCATGAAACTTTGTATGGGCTTGGATGATCAGTCATCTCCAGCTCTAGTTTTTCCACCATCTTGGTTGAAACGAGATTATCTGTGCTACCATTGTCTATAATAACCTTGCATACCCTATCTTTGGTCTTACAAGTTGTTATGAAAAGTTTGGTTCTTTGAGCTGAACTCTCTACCTCCTTCTTGGGTGTTAAAAGGACTTTACACATCATCAATGACCTTTCGCCTTCTGCGTCTTCTGCCTCAACATCTCACCTTTGTGCCTCGGCGATGTGAGCTTCTCCGATGTCCTTCCTTTTCTCTAGACACTCATAATACTTATGCCCATTCTTTCCACATGTGAAGCATGTGATTACTCCACCTGTTCCTCTTCCTCTACCTCTGGTACGAGGAAAAGTGTTGTTGTCAGCATATCCTCCTCTCTGCTCTGTATGCTGCCCTCTTTGTTCAGCATATGGGCCTCGCTGTGAGGTCCCACCTCTGTCAACTTTTCCCTGAGGTTTCTTCCATTCCTCCTTGGGCTTCTAGTATTTATCTTGGGCAACTGAATTGCCTCTGGGATGGCTTCTTCCTCTGCCTCGCTGACCTTGCTTACAGCTCAGCTTCTCTTTGGCTTTCAGAGCCATCTGATAATCATCCTCCACAGTTTGGATGGTTACCATGCTCATCTTGTCCTGGATATCATATCTCAGGCCATTCATATACCTGGAAACTTTTTCATCATCGCTGTCTCGATGACCTGCCCTGATGTTCAGTCAATAGAATTCCTCCGTGTATTCTTTCCCTGTCATCAAATTCTGTCTCGGGTTCTGCATCCTCCTGAACAGAGTGATTTGATAGTCTCTTGGGATGAACTTCTCTTTCATATTCGCGATCATCCTATACCAGCTCTTAATATTCTTCTTGCCCTTGCAGCGTCTGTCATCTTGTAGCTCGTCCCACCACAATGCTGTGTGTCCCTTCAAGCGCGTAACAACATGCTTGACTTTCTTATCATCTTTGACATATTCGTAATCGAAGTAAGTATCACGAGCTCTAATCCAACCTATTAGCTCCTCTGCATCATATTCCCCTCGTAGACTGGAATGTCCATCTTTGCTTTTGCGCCCATCCTGGAAATATCTTTAATTAGACGTTCATTCATTGCATCCTCGGTTACAACTTCCTCTTCTCGTTCAGCTTCAATCTCGCTCACGGAATCACTGAGATACCCTACACTGGCTGTGCGTCTTTGCGTTGTCTCCATGTCCTCTAGTCTTTCTCGGAGATGCGCATCTACCTCTCCATTTCTAGATTTTCTACTTGCCTGCCTCTTCTTCGCACCTCCCTATCCTCTAGATCAGGTGATGATCTTTCTCTCCTCGGCGGCATGGCGAATTCTCCTTCTTCTCTGCTACAGAAAGCAAAGATATATTCTCGCTATGATACCACTCTGACGTAGTCGCACCCCTCAGAGTGCATCCGCTCACAGGATCTTCTTCTGTTCTCGGCCCGAAGAACTCAAAGGTTCCTCTTATTCCCTATCGGGAATTTTACTTACCCACCGCAACTCTTCAAATGATCTCCCTTGATGATCGGGAAATCGGACTTCATGATTTCGTGAATCCTATGGTCGCGTGTTTGTTGTCTCATGATTCCCCGAACTCCTACGTGAGTCAACGTTGACTTTACCTTGCCCTATCGGGAATTTTTCTTTGTCAGGATTTTCTTTATCGGGATATCGCTACTCGCGATATCGAGCACTTTGATTTATCGACTCTCGATACTCGACGTGAAGAAACTCTGACGCACATGTGTGCTTTGACTTTTTCACCTCCCGTCACTTCTATCGGGATTTCGGGATTCATGGGATCGCGAATCCTAATGTCAATGGATTTGGGACCTTCCTTTTCCTGATCCCCGATGCTGTGCCACTTGTCCTCCACTGGTTCCTACTGTGGCCCACACAACTCTCCCGTCGAGATATCGCGGATCGTGATTCCAACCTGTCTGAGTATCCTGTTCTCAGGATCTCCGATATGACGAACCCCGACTTCCCTTGGATCTTCTGACACACGTCCCCACCGATGGACGGTTCTGGACTCATCGGGATATCGTATATCGCGATATCGCAATTCTTGTTGCACAAATCTGGAGTTTCGACTCACGAATCCTCGATACACAATATCACGTGTAGATCTGACGGTCCTTGTGACTCGAGATCGACGACTCTACCTCTCCTTAGCTTTAAAACTTCAGACGTTCTCACCGTAACCTCCTTGCACCTCCATAAGATCCAACGGCCTTCGGAACTTCGCAAAATCTCCTCAGAGGATTTCGACCGTCCGTTCTTCCTTTGATGATTCTGCAAAATGATTGCGTCCTTCTCCATGAAATTCGTCTGCCTGCTCGCAAGCCTGCGACGCTTCTTGCAATATCTCAAGGCACCAACTCCCTGTGCTTCCCTTGGTGATTACTCAAGGTTCTATACCTCCTGAGCTTCTTCTCAACTCTCAAGTCCTTCAGAAAATCTCTTGCACGCACTCCTTGCGGCAATCCTTCAACCTCGACTGAGTGTTGGAGTCTCTCGACTCTGCACACTCTTGTAGCAGCAGTCTTTCAATTCCTTACTCAGGTTCGTAACCCTGAGACTTTTACCTGACATGCGCACTCCTTGCATGGCACCCCTGTGTCCAACTGCACCTTCAAGGAAATGAGAACAAAATCTATCTCTAATTGAACCCTTCTGTCAATGCACTCCTTGTGGACAATTCGACTGCACACCTTGCAGGAATCCTATGGCTCAATTAGAGAAACAATTGAAACTCATTCCTTCACCTTCTCAGACTTCAATTCATGCATGAAATCTCATACACAGCATATAAAAGCAAATGTATAACAAGAAAGAAACATTCATGAGCACATCATCAATACACAGAGAATCAGACACCCAACCATGAATTTGAACCAATCTTCTTCTATTAATTCAAATATCAGTACATGGATGTTCTCTGCATAGCTTTCTGCTTTCTCTTTCTCTTCCTGTTTTCCATAATAATACAATGTACAAATGAGGGTGTCTATATCCTGTTTCCCTCTTGTGCTCCAAGGCTATCAAATCTAGAATTAAATTCCTATCTACCAACATTAACTATTTTAAATGTCGTCTATCTACTAAAGGACGAGAGCTTAAAGGCTCAAGGTCCATTTACAATATACAAGTGCGCCTTATCTTAAATGACTCATTTAAGATCACACAACAACTTCCAAGTCAATTTCAAAATTTGTGCTGGCTTATCCAGCTGTCTTTCGCTTCCGCGCTGGCTCGCTTGATGTGCTGGAAATGCTCCTGCATCAATTTATCTATTTTTCTTCTAGGTTTGTTCTACTATTTTATATGGTCCACAGGATCCCCGATCCTAGTCCGTTTAGACAAATTATTATATGTTTATTGTTTAGGTATTAG
This sequence comes from Picea engelmannii, assembly GCA_009831015.1. NCBI lineage: Eukaryota > Viridiplantae > Streptophyta > Pinopsida > Pinales > Pinaceae > Picea > Picea engelmannii. The sequence goes on along the minus strand of ML781779.1, from coordinate 553,287 downwards.
GAACATTCTGTCTTGTGATAGGAAAAATCTTTATTCGAACTTGAACATTCAATTTGTAATATGTTTGACTCTCGCAGAGAGATATCTATGGGATTTCATAACATTTGAGGTTTCAGACCTTTTATAAAGCATGAGATATATGTGTTTCTCCTATGAATCTTATGAGTTTTAATGAATGAAATCATTTAAATTCCTCTTATTTATGGACCACCATCCTTATTTTATGTTTATGTTCTTGCATCAAATCTATTTTATTATTTCCTAAATTATTGGCACACTT
>ML781779.1:433574-552800 GCA_009831015.1 Picea engelmannii | reverse complement strand
ATAAAATCATGTAAGCATCAACCTATTGTTACAATATTTGTAGGAAGCAACCTATAGGAGGCACAAATACCCTTAGTTGAGCACCAAGTCAGCAATGCATGTAGGCACTAACCTACACCTGCAATATTTGCAGGCACCAACCTGTAGGAGACACCAATCTCCTTAGTTGAGCACCTAGTCAGTAATATGTAGGCACCAACATACTGGAGACACCAATCTTCTCAAAATGTCAACAATGCCAAATAATCTCTTTGTTTCTAACCCTCACTTGCAAAAATATATTGCTATGTCTTTGTTGTCACAACATTCTCCACCAGTTCATAATTTGCATGTCTTAAGATGTTCCTTTGACCTTGAACTTCCCATCCACCCTTAGAAAATCACATTTCCTCTCTTTCATTATTTGGAATCCTTGAACCACATAGCCTCAAATTTATCACTCTTGCATAGGCATATTTTTACCCTCTAACTCAAAACAATTTGTGCATCTTTGTTTATAGAGCTCACACGTTCAATCATTTTTCCACAATAAAATTTCCCATGGGATAGGCTCTAGATCGCTTGTCTCTCCATTAAATCAGGCTGCAAAACTCCATTAAAAATGGTGCCAAATTCCTTCCATCACACACGATCATTTTCACTGGTCACAACACAAACATCAAAGCTAAAAAATTGTTTGATGCGTAGTAGAATAGATCGTGGTCATTAATCTTCTCACCGCTCACCGAAAACAGAATATGACCTCAATGCTCAATAGTCATCTGATTAGTCCTCGAACTGAATGTCAATCATGGATTTTCTAAGTAGAAATCACCATATCACTAGGACCACTAGGCTACCAGGACACCAGGCCCTTAACACTATTCCTTCAATAGTTTTCCCTAATCCGTTATGCCACCGGGCTTACCGGCCCAACAATCCCTGAAACTTCAAACACGTGCATTCAACTATGTGTTGGTACTCTGATCTGATCTCGATTGTTGGACCATATCAAGAATGTAGATCGTTGATATTGTTCCCCTAATATCAACTCAAGCCCCGATGCTCAGTGGACATCCAATCATTTCCTTGATCAATCTCATATATCCATCTGTAGGGTTGAATGATCCACTTTACCATATATTTGGATCATTGAGTATCGAGCCCCCATACCTTCAACCATGTGCCTTCAATTGTTACCCTGATCCAATATACCAGTATTTCGAGGCCACCAGGCCTCTCAGACCCCAATATTCAACATCACACTATTTAATATCCGATCTAGTATGGAACCTTGCTCACGGAACCACATCACACTACTCACCGGGCCACTGAGCCCTCAAAACTATAAACTCATTCCTTCAACTCTACATCGATACTCTGATCTAATCTCATCCTTTAGATCATCTTGTTGATCAACGATCAAGATTTGATCCATTCTACGTCTTTCATTCAGACACATGGTTTAATATCCTCAGTTAATCTTCCATGTTTCTACCACTGATTTAATTGGCCTACCAGGCCACCGGGTTCCTAGTATTTAACACTACACTCTTCCTCCAATCTTTTGATCCTTGATTTGTTGATGTGGCACGTGACGTGGTCTCCATGTAGACGCCCTCCATATGTACTAGATGATGTAGAATTGATGTGGCTATGACATAATCACTTCCTCCAACTCTTATTTGTGTATCATGTTGAATCTGCACGAGTACATGGCTACAATTGTGGCATCATTGTGGCATCAACCACCAACCCATCGGGCATTCGATACTTCAATTATACACTTTCCATCCAATATGGGATGGAACCTTTCCTTCCTTGTTCATTCCACTAAGTCTACTAGCCTACTAGGCACTTGAGCCTCTATCTTTTAACCCACAACTCTTAGTCCCAATTTGGTATGTCGGGCCACCTCACTCACCGGGCTCACCGGCCCACCAAGCTACATGGCCCTTGGGCCCCCGATCCTTCAAATTTCCATCCTCAATGTTTTCTTCTAATCCAGTATGGCAGATTTTGACGCAGATGCTCTCGACCCTCGGGTCGAAGTCTGCTCACAGGATCGTTCGATAGCTTTCCCCTCAGCCTAAATGGTTCTTTCGATTCCTTACTGGAATCTTCGTTTATCAATCCACAAGTCCTTTCGGAAGCTCCCCTGTGCGAACAACACTAGGCGTGATCTCCACCTTCTCCCAGCGACCATAGTGATATGACCAAGGGCCTAACCCCAAATTCCTTTGTCCTAACCTCGCGATATCGTGAGTTCGTGAGTCGAAGCTCCCGACTCTTCCTTTCCAAATTCATGATACCCGAACTGTCGATATGGGTATAGCTCCCTTCTATCAGCGCCTTCCTTGCATGACCACCGACTAGGCTTAACACTAACACCTCTCGCTACTCGTCGCTTCGCGAGTTGTAGCGTCGAGCTCCCATCCTCTTATTCCGTGAATCCCTGAGATGCGAGAATTCAATGGAGTGTTGACTCCTTTCTCCAGGCAACGCGTATCCACCTATTAACCACGCGGGCCCCACTTTGTGGTTTTGCCACGTGTCCACACTCGTGCCTCGGATCTCAGCACTTCGTGACTTCTGCAGTCGAGATGAGGTCCTCTCAACCTCCGAACCTCTGAATGTGCGATGAGGCTCTGATCCAACGGTCCTCCCTTGACCTGGATCCAACAACTATCCTTGCTCCTCGCGATTTCGCGACTTGACGACTTGGAGCAACCAACCTTTGGGCTATCACCTTGCGAACCTCCGAGTTCATGAGATCTGAATCCTGGATCCCTTTGGCACTTCGCAGATCTCTCGATCATTGCCATCTATTCTCCTCAGATGGACGGTCCTGATCTCTTTGCGACTTCGCTACTTATAAAGTCTAGGCTCTCACCTCTGTGAGTCCCGGTGCCCGAATCTCTGAAACGGATGATTCCGCGACATGCGTCCTCCCGCAGACAGATGACTCAGATCTAATTCTCCCTTTCGGGATTTCTGAGGTTGAGGGCCTGGACTTTCGTCCTCCAGGCTCCCGAACTTCCGATTGTTGAATTTCTCGATTTCAACCCTTTTGGGACTTTCTCTTCTGCTGCTCTATGCGTGAGGCTTTAAACCTCGTGCAACTCTCGATAAATCCAATGGCTGTCGTGTTCTTTGCTCAAGATTTGATGGTTCATATCATCTCCCCTGTGCGCTCCTCCTACACTGCCTCCTAGACGTGGAAACCTTCAATGGTCCCGATCTCTTCGGCTTAATCCAACGGCAGTTGTGCTCCTCCTAAGATTTGGTGCTTTCTTCCCGGACTTGGAATTATTGCAAATGTTCAAAGGCCTCGACCTTTGTTTCTTTTCCCTGCGAGCTCTTCACCTTGGGTCTCTCCTGTGTTCTCAAAGACGCTACTCCTCCTGAGCTTATCCTTCTCCGAAACCTTCAAAAGGTTCCCAACTTTTTCTCTTCTGCAGAGTCTTTCACACAAAAGTGTTATCTGTTCTAAGCTTCCTGCTACTCAGACCTTAAGGAGATAATTCATTTTTTTCCTTTCTCCTGCAGATGGAGAACTTGGATGCCTTCCTGGCTATCCTTCACTCAAGAAACCTATTGTTGAGTGATCAGGGTGTTCAACAACCCTGTGAAGATCCTTCAATGGATTCTTCCTCAATTACAGAACTCAATAGAGTTCTCTTCCTTTATGTGCCTACCTGCACACTGTCTCAATGCCCTCCTGGTAGGGTGTCAAGAAATCCTCACATGATTTTGACTTATTAAGAACTCACAACAAAGTTCTTCTTCTGTGCACTCCTTGCACTGGCTCAATACCCACCCGACAGAGCTCCACAGAACTCCTCAGAGATTTTGTCTTCTTCTGGACTCACAACAGAGTTCTTCTCCTATGCACTCAAAGAGAGTTTCTATTTGCAATTGTGTCTCACCGACATAGCCTTTCCTTCTGAGGTATTTAGAAACCTCTCAAGTCTTTCCTGAATTGATGATTTTGGCTCCTGTGCCCACCTGGAACGTCTTTGTCTGAATCTGCAGGTTCAGAAGTGCTTCTGTGCACTGGTATTCAGAGACCACAGTACTCTGTCACGCCCTCCTAGCATGAAACCACAAAAAACCTTTCAAGCCTGAAATAAAAAACAACTCCTGCAAATGCAAACCTACAACATACATTCACAACATATAAAGAACACTCGAAGACATTCACTCAACACATGAATTATGCAAAAAAAACTGTTGTTTGTATTAAATGGAAAATGCTTGTTTTACAATGGTGTTCTTGAGCTCAAAGTTTAACAGAGTATTGGCTCCTTCTCTATTCACACTCACTCTCTCTTGTGCATACTCTCTTACACAAAAATGAGATACAATTCCAAGATATTTTACATGAGGGGGATCTTAGAGCTCTTCCCTCCACACTCACCTACCCTATTCAATTACATTGAATGGGTTATCTAGTCCACAAATCGGATCTAGATCTCATCCTTCAAACATTAAAGGCCTACCTACTTCTACACTTGTGAAAAGCATGGCCTCATGGCTCAACAACCTAAAACATTTAATTACATTCAATTTCAAAATTGAAAACGAGGGTTGCACCTCTCTTCAACCTTGAATGCACGCGCTGACGTGGCTGGCTGGATGGATGGCTGATGTAGAGAGATGCTCCTACATCATACTCCTCAGCTGCAAAATTCATGAGCTCCTGCTCATGAGCTTCCACTCTCAGCTGTGGAAATCCTCCTGGATCCGAAACAAATTTCTGTAGTTGTTCCCTCGTTCCACTTCTTCGCCGCTGCTGCTGCTGTTGCGCTGTTGTTGTTGCTTCTTCTTCTCTACTCAGCTTCTCCTCGCTGGTAGTTTCTGTTGACCTGATCATCAGCTCCCTGATCTTCTCGATCACTTCGTCCAGTTGTTCCAATGGCTGGCTCTGCTTTTGCAGTCTCTTCAGCTGCAAAACTTGATTGCAATTGGGTAGATCACTGTGATATCCCATGCTTTCTTCATCTTTTGTGGCCTTAACTTGCCACCTTGCTGCAAAGTCCAGATCTGCAGTCTCTTCTTGACTGACCTACTCACGGTAGTCACTTGCTGGCTCTGGATTGTTCAGCCAATCCTCTAGCATCTCCAACTCCATTTCCCATGGAGTGAGCAATCTATCTACCTTCTCTTCAACTTCTTCTACTGTCAACTTCAGTGCTGCAGCTTCCTCAGCTTCTTAGATAGAAGTATTGAGCCATTCCTCAGAATGCTCATTCTCTTTTTCTTCTTGGGAAGCTTCCAAAGTCTTCTCCAGTTCTTCTCTGACAGTCTCAGCTAGCTGTCCTTTTGTTGTTGCAGTTTCAACATCTGCAACACATATTTCTGCCTCCTCTTAGGAAAATGGTAGGAATATCTAAATTCCCCCAATAATTAGAAGGATCCTCAGATCCTCCTCTTCTGTCAGCTCCTCAGGATGATTCAAACTCACCTCTAAGTTTATGAGACTCTCAGATAGTCTCATCTGCTCATCCCTTCCCACCTGGCAAATTGGAAACTTTTTGTTGCCCTCCTGGCAGTCCATGAGATCCCGCAGTGACCTCATATCATTTCCCTCCTCCAAATGTGAAATTCCATGGCTGCCCTCATGGCAGTCTGTGAGATCCCACAACGACCTCAACTCTTTTCCCTCCTGGAAATTGGGAATTTCCTCTATGCCCTCCTGGCAATGCTTGAGATCTTCAGTCGATCCCATTTCACCCTCTGCATCACTGAGATTTCTCCCAGTCTCTGGTTCACATATTTGAACCCTCTCTTCTGGTCTGTTGAGGTTTTCAACATACCTCAACCACCTTCTCAACAGTCTACACTTCCTTTTAGCCATCAACTCCCTGACTAGCCATTTTTCTTTTGTCTTCATGGGCCATTCATATACCCATCTTGACCTTGCGTTCTGCTGCATCCGAAATGCAAGCTTTTCCATTTCTACCCTGATGTCGGCAAGCTCTTCATCCCTTTCGACTGTTCTCATCAGCTCTGGTTTCTTCTTTCCAGCATATCTATGGCCTTCAGTAGCCATATCGTTGTCCCTGTCTGCTCTCCTGGAAACCCTGCTGCTCACCTGCAAGCAATCACCACAGAGTCTCCAACACTCTGTCTTCTCTTGCCTTCTTCTTCTCTGCCTAAAATCTACAGATAGAGTTCTCGCTCTGATACCACAAATGTGTATTAGAGTGCTCCTTCGCCTCCAACTTCCCTTTCCTGAAATCTACAAACAAGATTCAAGCTCTGATACTTTTGACGCAGATGCTCTCGGCCCTCGAGTGGAAGTCCACTCACAGGATCGTTCGATAGCTTTCCCCTGAGCCACAATGGCTCTTTTGATTCCCTGCTGGAATCTTCGTTTATCAATCCACAGGTCCTTTTAGAAGCTCACCTGTGCAAACAACACTAGGCGCGAGCTCCACCTTCTCCCAGTGACCATAGTTATATGACCAAGGGCCTAACCCCAAAGTCCTTTGTCAAAACCTCGCGATCTCACGAGTTTGTGAGTCAAATCTCCCGACTCTTCCTTTCCAAATTCACGATACTCGAAATGCCGATACAGGGTATAGCTCCCTTCTGTCGGCACCTTCCTTGCGTGACCACCAGCTAGGCTTAACATTAACACCTCTCGCTACTCGTCACTTCGCGATTTGAACCGTCGAGCTCCCGTGCTCTTATTCCGCGAATCCTCGAGACGCGAGAAGTCAACGGAGTGTTGAGTCCTTTCTCCAGGCGATGTGTATCCACCGGTCAACCATGTGGGCCCCACCTTGTGGTTCTTCCATGTGTCCACACTCGTGCCTTGTCTCTTGGCACTTCGCGACTTCTGCAGTCGAGACGAGGTCCTCTCAACCTCCGAACTTCCTAATGCACGATACGCACGATGAGGCTCTGATCCAACGATCCTCCCTTGATCTGGATCCAACGACTATCGTTGCTCCTCGCGATTTCGCAACTTTGTGACTTGGAGCACCCAACCTTTGGGCTCTCACCTTGCACACCTATGAGTTCACAAGATCTGAATCTTGAATCCCTTCGGCACCTCACCAATCTCTCGATCGTTTCCACCTATCCTCCTCAAATGGACGGTATTGATCTCTTTGCGACTTCGCTACTCGCAAAGTCTAGGTGCTCACCTTTGTGAATCTCGATGCCCGAATCTTTGAAACGGATGATTTTGCGACACATGTCTTCCTATAGACGACCAGCTCAGATCTAATTCACCCTTTCGGGATTTTTGAGGTCAAGGGCCCGGACTTTCATCCTCCAGGCTCCCGAACTTTTGATTGACGAATTTCTCGATTTCAACCCTTTCGGGACTTTCGCTTATGTTGCTCTATGAATGAGGGTTTAAACCTTGTGCAACTCTCGACATATCCAATGTCTTTCAGGTTCTTCACTCAAGATCTGACGGTTCAGATCATCTCCCCTGTGCGCTCCTCTTGCACTGTCTCCTGGACGTGGAAACCTTCAACGGTCCTGATCTCTTTGGCTTAATCCGACGACAGTCGTGCTCCTCCTGAGCTTTGTCGCTTTCTTCCCGGACTTGGAATAATTCCAAATGTTCAAAGGCCTCGACCTTTGTTTCTTTTCCCTGCGAGCTCTTCACCTTGGGTCTCGCCTGCATTCTCAAAGACGCTACTCCTCCTGAGCTTATCCTTCTCTGAAACCTTCAAAAGGTTCCCGACTTCTTCTCTTCTGCAGAGTCTTGCACACAAAAGTGCTATCCGTTCTGAGTGTCCTGCTACCCAAACCTTAAGGAAATAATTCATTTTTTTCCTTTCTCCTACAGATGGAGAACTTGGATGCCCTCCTGGATATCCTTCACTCAAGCAACCTATTGCTGAGTGCTCATGGTGCTCAACAACCCTGTGAAGATCCTTCAGTGGATTCTTCCTCAATTACAAAACTCGACAGAGTTCTCTTCCTCATTGTGCCTACCTGCACACTATCTCAATGCCCTCTTGGAAGGGTGTCAAGAAATCCTCAGATGATTCTGACTTCTTAAGAACTCACAACAGAGTTCTTCTTCTGTGCACTCCTTGCACTGGCTCAATACCAACCTGGCAGAGCTTCACAGAACTCCTCAGAGCTTCTATCTTCTTCTGGACTCACAATAGAGCTCTTCTTCTGTGCACTCTTTGCACTAGCTCAATTCCCAGTTGGCAGAGATTTACAGAACTCAAAGAGAGTTTTTGTTTGCAACTGTGTCTCGCCTACACAGCCTTGCCTTCTGAGGTATTCAACAACGCCTCAGGTCTTTCCTGAATTGATGATTTCAACTCCTGTGCCTGCCTGGCACGTCTTTGTTTGAATCCGCAGGTTCAGAAGTGCTTTTGTGCACTGGTATTTAGAGAACGCAGTACTTTGTCATGCCATCCTGGCATGAAACCACAAAGAACCTCTCAAGCCTGAAATAAAAAACAACTCCTGCAAATGCAAACCTATAGCATACATTCACGGCATATAAAGAACACTTGAAGACATTCACTCAACACAGGAATTATGTAGGAAAAATTGTTGTTTGTATTAAATGGAAAATGCCTATTTTACAAGGGTGTTCTCGAGCTCAGACTTTAACAGAGTCTCCGCTCCTTCTCTATGCACACTTGCTCTCTTTTGTGCATACTCTCTTACACAAAAATGAGATACAATTCCAATATATTTTACATGAGGGGGCTCTTAGATATCTTCCCTCCACACTCACCCACCCTATTCAATTACATTGAATGGGATGTCTAGTCCGCAAATCATATCTAGATCTCAGCCTTCAAACATTAAATGCCTACCTACTTCTACGCCTGTGCAAAGCATGACCTCACGACTCAACAGCCTAAAACATTTAATTACATTCAATTTCAAAATTGAAAACGAGGGTTGCACCTCTCTTTATCCTTGAATGCATGCATTGACGTGGTTGGCTGGCTGGCTGGCTGATGTGGAGAGATGCTCCTGCATCATCGTTTTAGGTTGTGTTCCATCCACAGGGAAACCATGACAATCGACTCACTGACCCCTCGGAACTTCAACATAGTAACTCTTTTCCAATTCTTATGGTATTTGATATGACATGGCTTCCTTGTGGAAAACCATGCTGACCTATTTTTTGTTATGGAACTAGCGTGGAAGATAGCATAGCCTCCACATGACTCTAATTTGGTTGTTTATGTGTCATATGAGCTATCCTACCAGGGTATCGGCCCATCGGGCCATCAATACTACACTAATACTCCTTTCTATGGATCTTCTAACATTCAATATTCCATATCAAGTCATTGGGGAAGCCGACCACTAACAACCACCATTGTTTCCACCATTCTAACACTATGATCTATCGATATTCAATATTCTAGGTCCCACATCCAAAAGGTAACTCTTTGCACAATGTTTCGTAACTATTACATTCACATTCAAACTATGTTGTACTGCTTTTCAAAGATCATCAAGCTCAATGTTGTAACCAAGATATTTCTTTGCCAAGATCAATGTTTCTCAAATATGCAATGGGGTCAACTTGTCCTCATCATACCTCTATATCTAGTTAAGAAACCTGTTGTTCCTCTGTTGGCCTAGTTATGCAATTTGAGTGCTTCCTCGATCTACTCTTTGGTTTTAGCAGTCTCCCTGTGTTAAATCTCATTCATCGATTTCTTATTTATCAAGGTAAACACATAGAGCCCTATGTTTTACATCCATGACTATCACATTCCTATCTACCTTTGACATCATTGACAAAAATTATTGAAAAACTCCCCCTTTGTCATTGATGCAAGCCTAAGTCTTGATACTCCTCTAGTTTGTTGAAACCATAGATCTTACAATTTATTCTCTTATCTAAATTGAATGCTTCCAAATCTGCAGGTCTCCCCCTTTCTCTTTTCTCTCCCCCTTTGACATAAATGGAAAATGGATATTCTCCCCCTTGCACTGTATGCTTCATTCTTTGTTCTGCAACTAGAAATCTTCTCTCTTTCTGCAGCCCCCCCCGGAGCTTTTTCTTTTCCTATAGTTCTTCAATGATTGGATGGCATAGGTACCACCCCCATTTTCTATATGAGATACTCGAATACTTTTCTAGGAAGAGGTTTTGTAAATATATCAGCAACCTATTCTTGTGTGCCAATATATTCTAGCTTGACATTATGTTATGTGACTTATTCTGTTAAGAAGTGATATTTGATTGGAATGTGTTTTTCTATTGAATGCATGAATGGATTCTTTGAAATGTTTATTGCACTGCTATTGTCACATAGAATCTATATGGGCTGATCATAATATACCTTAATGTCCTACAACATTTGTTTCATCCAGAGAACTTGTGTGAAACATGTTGTTGTTGCAATGTATTATGCTTCTACTATGGATACAAAAATTGAGGATTGTGTTTTTCTAAACCAAGACACTAGGATATTACCCAGAAAGAATGTCATGCCACTAGTGTTGTTTCTATCATCCAAACTACCTACCCAATCTGCATATGTGTAAGATGTCATAGTAAATTATTTCATTGTGGGATACCATAAACCAAAATCCAATGTCCCTTTCAAATATATGAATATTATTTTCACTACCTGCACATGTGTTTCCCTTGGTGCATCTTGAAACCTTCCAACTATCCCTACTACCTTCATAATATCTCATCTCGAAGCTATCACATACAAAATGATTTCTATCATTGATTCTTACAAAGTTTGATTTACTTCCTTTGATTCATCTTCTTTACTCATTTTACAACCAGTCACCATGGGCGTGCTGATAGGTTTATAGTCTTCCATTTCAAACATCTTCAACATTTATTTGATATATTTGGTCTGAGAAATGAATATTCCTTTGTTGGTTTGAGTAATCTACAGTCCTAGGAAGAATGATTGATCTCCAAGAATGGAAATCTCAAATTCTTTTTGGATTTCTTCAGCAAAGTTTTTTCTCATTTGATCAACATTACTTCCAAAAATGATGTCGTCCACATATACAAAAATAATTAACATATTTGCATTGCTTGTATTTTTGTAAATAATGTTTTCCATTGTTCCTCTTTTCAAACCTTGCTTCTATAATTTCTCATCAAGTCTTGAATACAATTCTATGGGGGCTTTCTTTAATCCATAAAGTGCTTTCTTCAATCTGCAAACATAATCTTCGTTTTTTGATAATAAGAAAATTTCAAGTTTTTCAATGTACACTTCTTCCTCTAAATCTGCATTCAAGAATGTTGACTTGACATTCATATGATATACTTTGAAATTCTTGTATCTCGCAAATTCCAAAAACATTCTAATGGATTATAATATTGCAACAAGAGCAAAGATTTCTTCAAAGTCAATACCTTCTACATGAGCATAACATTTATAGACCCGTATTTCTTTATTTCTTACTACTTCCCATCCTCATTTAACTTATTTCTAAATACCCACTTTGTCCCAATCACATTTTTGTCTTTGGGTCTTGGGACAAGTTACCATGTTTGATTGTTTTCAATTTGGTTTAACTCTTCTTCCATATCATTCACCCAATGTTCATTATTATTGGCTTCTGAAAAACATTTAGACTCTATTTTGGACAACAAAGAGAGATTTACTTGTTCAAAATTGCTTGTCAGTTTTATCCTATTCTAAGTATTAACATTTTTATCACTAAGAATTAAGTTTTCTGGATCATTTTTCTGCACAAACCTTGATGGTGTTTGTGAATCTTGACATTATATCTATTCTTCTTCTTCTTCTTCATATTATTCTTCTTCTTCTTTGTTGTAATCTATGTCTTCTGCTTCCAATTGGTTCTTGTGTGGTCTTTCTTCAACTATTCTTACATTTATTCTTTCAACAATCTTCTACATTCTTTTGTTGTAACATCTATAGGATTTGTTTCTTGATGAATAACCAAGAAAAATTCCTTCATCTGCTCTTGAGTCAAACTTTCCTAGATCCTCATCATCTCATTTTATGTAACACTTGCTTCCAAATATTTTTAAATTTTTTACAGATGTTGGTTGACCTTTCAATAATTCATAGGGTGTCTTATCACTATTGAATTTGATTTTCCCTCTGTTTATGTTACACAATATTTTGTCACAACTGTATATGTTCACTTATCCTCTATCATTCAGAGCATAAAATCCTTGAATAACATTTCTTTAGAATAAGGTCAACATGTAAAAGGGTCATTAAAATCCCTATTTCAAGAGAGTGTTGCATGTTCCACCATTGTATCATGAGACACCCGTAATTGTCACATGTTGCACCACTGTAGGGTGCAACAATGTTTCAGTTTGCTCCATTGCATGGTGTGACATTGTCTAAAGAATGAGAAAAATATGAAATGAGCGAATTTCTAGAAGAGAAGCTTTGGATATGAGGTGTCCTTTGATCGGTTTGGATCTCACCCATATTCCTGATTTTTGGAGATCATAAACTCTCATCCGAACCTCCTTTTCAATCTATAAAAGGGACCTTCTCTCATAACGAAAGGATAATAATTAATGGAGAATAATGGTTGATTTTTTATTTTTTTTTCTGGTTTGTAATTAGAAGATTCTTATCACTTCTTTGGACTTGAGGGATTCAATCTCAGCTAAAGTAGTCATTTGACGGGTAAGGAATCCATTGAAATATCTTCATTCTAATCAGAGGATATTCATGCAAGGGGCTGGATGGGGAGAGATTGGAGAATATTGTAGTGACATCAAATTGATTTGTAAGTGCCTTCTTTTGTCTTTCCATTTAATATCAACTTGGCCTATTCCTTCCATTATGATTGTTCATTGTAATGTCTATTCTTAAGTCAAATTGGGTATAGATAGATCTCTTTTATATAGTCACATAGAGTAGGAGAAAGTATTTATTTTTTGTTCGTCGCAGGTCCCAACTTGCGCTAAGGAGCTTGCAGATCAAGCCTGAAGCTTGGAGAAACAACGATAAACATCGAAACAAGGTACAACATATTATTTATCTTTGTCATTCTGATTGGTTAATGAACCAGATCTATAAGGAAATTAACAACCATTTTCTTACTTCTGTATTTGGACCAAAGAAGGGGTCTTGGTCTAAAGGGGAGGTTATCTTGTCTGTAGGGTAAGATTTCTCATAACATAACTCAATTTGCAAGGGAAGGAAAAACATTTTCATCGATTTGTTCCCAATTATGCATAACTCACCAAGGGTTTTATCTGAATTCTTAAGAAAGAGGTTCCCTTTGTTTGGGATGACATTGCTCAAAAGGAATTTGATTCCTTGAAGAACACATTGACTCATACACCCTTGTTACATCCCCCAGATTATAGTCGAGATTACATCTCATACCTTGTCACTTCTTAAAGTACCATTGGTATGGTACTGGTTCAAGAAAATGAATCACACAACGAACATGTGATTTACTACTTAAGTAAGAGTCTTTCCCCTATCGAAATTAAATATTCACATGTGGAGAGATTGGCTTTGGCTATTGTTCAAGCTGTCCAATGTTTTTGTCTCTATATTTTACTGTGCAAAACCATTATTATTTTTTATTGAAACACCATGCAACACATTATGACTAGACAAGTTCTGGGGGGAAAGTACTCTAAATGGATTTTCATCCTATAAGAATTTGATTAGGAATTCCAAAAATCCAAATCTAAGAAATCTTTGGTTTTTGCTGAGTTGATTTGTGATCTTCCCTCTACTGAAACATAAGGTTTGAACGAAGAGGATATTCCTGATGAATCCCTATTTATAATCAATTCCTTTTATTCGTGGTATGGATATATCATAATGTATCTCTAAACCTAGACCTATCATCCTGATTTGTCTAATACAGAATTTCATCACATTCGATACCAAGCTTGACAATACATAATTGTCGACGATACCCTTTATCATCGTTATGTCAATTCCATTTTTCGATGGTGTTTAACACATGAGGAAGCCGAGAGAGCGCTTAATGATTTCCCTAGAGAGTGTGGTGGTCATATGTCTGGGTATACTGCTGCCCAAAAAATTCTAAGGGCCATATACTTTTGGACTTCATTGTTTAAATATTGCATCCCTGCAATCCAAAAATGTTATGGATGCCAGGTTGACAACAGTAATCTCCATGCACCTCCTACTCCTCTTCACCCTATAGTTTCTGATGGTCCATTTTCCAGATGGGGAATTGATTTCATGACATGTAATCCTCAATCAATCGGGGGGCATGGATATATTATTGTCTCCGTAGATTATTTCACTAAGTGGGTCGAGGAGATGCCTACATATAACAATATTGGGAAACCTGCAACCCTTTTCTTTTTTAATCACATTATCGTTCGATTCAGTGTTCCCCACACCATTGTTACTGATCATGGAACTCATTTTCAGAACTATATGATGTCAAAATTTTAGGCCAAGTTGGGTTTACAAAATGAAAACTCAACTCCCTATTAGACATAGGCCAATGATCAAGTCGAAGAAGTAAACACAATTTTGACAACGATTCTTTGTAGGATGATAGGGATTCATAAATCGAATTTTCATATGATGCTTTTTCAGTATTATTGGCATATGGAACCTTGGTCAAAACAACCATGGGTTTTATACCATTCCAGTTGGTTTATGGTCTAGAGGTTGTGCTGCCAATTGAATGTGAGATACCATACTTAAAACTACCCGTCAAACTACTCCCCAATACCACCGTCGAGGATGAACATATTTTGTACTTGACAAGATTAGATGAAAATCATTGTGACATTTCTCTCGCTAATGAAACTCATAAGAAATGTGTCAAGTTCAATATGATAAAACTGTTAGACCTCGTGTGTTTTTTGAAGGTGACTTGGTCCTGTGATATGATCAAGATCGTGAAATATTGGAGGAAGGTAAATTCGAACCCATGTGGCATGCCCCTTATATCATTAAATGAGTATTAGAAAAAAGTGCCTATGAGTTAGTGGATTATGATGGGATTCCATTGGGTGATCCTCAAAATGGGATTTACCTTTACCTTAAAAATTACTATGCTTAGAATTATTCTACATAAGAGCTTTGTATATATTGTACCATGTTTTGGTGTTATTTTCTCAGCGATTTTTGCCTACTACTTATCTTGCATTGTACTTTGTTGGTAGATGTCGGCGTCCCCTTTACCTTGTGTTGTATTTGCTGATGGTGCTAGCCATAGTACTCAGAACCTTGCATCTGCTTCTTCGGAGACCTATATGCCTACCGATGAGTTGATTAGTCTATGTGGTATATGCCTTATTCTAAAGGTTTTTCTAAAAATGATTTTTCTTATATTTCCTCTTAATTATTTTTCTTATTCTCTTTCAATATGCTTTAAAAATTCACCTACCAACTTATATAACTCCAAATCAATCTATCCAAAGGGAATATTAATTGAATTGATGTTATTAATACCCAACTTGAGTACTCAAATTGCTTAAAGATATTAGAGATGTTACCAATGACCTAGATATCGAGAAAGACATACCTTTGAACACACTACTCCACCCTTTTCTTATGGGTTTATTAGATCATTAAGTAAGTTAAACTATCAAAGTAGCAAGAAGAATAATTTTTATAGTGAATTCATTACTTTTATCCTTGTCTAAGAAAAGAGGGAAAGTATAGTTTACATTAAAGTGATGTTCATATCAAGAAAATAATCGATATTCGAGATGTTACCAATGATCTATAGGTTACATTAAAGTGATGTCCATATCAATAATATAATCGATGTATGTATCTTTATGTCCATTGGAGGGTAAGGAGATTGATTGTATCCTCTTTCCACTGGTTTGGATGCCAATCCATTATGAATTTTTTTGTCTTATCAACTTCTCTACCAAAGATTGCAGGATTAACATGCTCAGCTAGCTTAATTTCAGAATGGATTTCTTATTGAATAGATCCTTTGTAGAAAAGAAAACCATTGAAATCAAATTTGTATGAGCTTGGAATCGCTAGTGATAGTGTTCCATGCACTTTTTGTCGAAATTCACGTCACTCATTATATATTTCCATATATTTTCTTATTAAAATAATCTTCTTTTCTAATTTTTTAGTTGCCTTGATTTGTTAAGGTATGTTGTATGGGTTTCTTGTATTTCAAGTTATGTATGAAATCAAATTTTATCTTATTGTGTTTATTCACTTCAATAAATCACAATGTTTATTCACTTCAATAAATCACAATCAATCACAATATTTATTTACTTCAATAAATCATAGTATCACAATTGGTGTAGTGTATGGATTGTGGGAAGTTATTAATCAACCTAACACCATAATTCCATGAAAACATTGCTTTTATAACATAGGCATCCTAAATAAATTACATTTTGAGTTGTTTGGGTTGGTTGTAACAAAGAGAAACCTTTAGAAAAAGACCAATCTTCTTATATCTCCAAGCATGATAATATTTTATCACTTGTACATAACCTCCATTTATACATCACTTGTTGTGGATGTATTTTTAGAAGTGATGGACTATTCAATAGGTTGTTATCATCATGATGAAGTTTGTAAGAAAATAAGGCTTGAATTTACTATTAGTTTCTCATCCAACCATTGTAGCTATGAATGAGGATTATGTGATACATAAAAACAAGTTGACATAAATCATGTTTGAATTAAATTATTACAAACAAAATCAAACACATGCCATTTATAACATTAGCTTCTGTGCCAAAATGATTGTAGGTTCAAGATGTAAAACAATTGTTGGGATCCAACCATTCTATGTATAACATAGTTACCAACTTGATGATATGTGTGATGTCAAAATGAGCATATTGAAAACAAAAATATAAAAAAAGAGGAAAAAGAAAAAGTGTACATCTAAATTTTAAAATACAGGGAAAAAAAAAAACACAATTAAAACCCCTAAAACTAGAAAAAAACATATTATTTATATTATTTTGAAAACACAGTTAGGTACTTAATGTACAAGAAAAAGATAAACAACATGGATGACAAAAGGATCCTCAAAATTACTTTAGACTCTAGCTAAAATCACTAACTGTTCGGGATGACATAATGATGCCAAGTCTTGGATAAATCATTGAGGACAAAAGAAGATGATATTAAAAATATTGTTCAAACTAAATTTAAGGAAAATCTATGGTGCGATAAAGACTTAAAGGATAAAAAAAACTAAGATAATATAAGGAGGTGGTTGACCCTATTCTTGAAGATCAAAAGTATCTCTATGTTTTGACTAGCCTTAAAAAGATAATCAATATTGCTAAAATAAGAACTAATTCTCATGAGCTACATACTGAGAGTGGGCATTGGAATCCCAAAACACCATGGCATGAAGGAATATCACCTTTTTGAAAACAAGAGTGTTGAAGATGAAAAGAATTTTAGGGTAGATCCATATTAAACCTGGATCTATCGAGTAAGGAGAGGGAGTCAATTTCTTAAGGTGTAAATATTGTTTAATTATTTTATTCCATGTCAAGCATGTAATTGTTTTTTATAACTTAACCGACTTTATTTTTATTATTTTTTATTTTTTCAATTGAGCCAATTTAAATTTCTTTAATGTAGCGTTATCTAACATAACATAACACTAACACCTCAACATCTCCCCCATACTGAATTATAAAAGACCTCACTACTCTCAATACAATTTAAAATCTATAATTATTAAATTATTAACTTTTTAAATGAATAATTTAAAAACACCTAAGAAAAATAAAACTACATATCATTTTCGGGATTAACTGCGTAGTGTAAGTCATTAATATATGACCCATTGCTAATAAATTGCAATGTATTAATGAGGGCAATGTGTTAAGTCATTTATATCCACAGTTAAGAGCGCTTGAGCTAGAGGCGTCTTGGGATGGGTGACCACCTGAGAAGTCTTAGTTACCGGGTGCAAGCCCTGGAAGTGATGATTGATGTTATGTGATTCATTTCACTGGTTTCAATCCCATTTCTTCACCCCTGTGAGCATCACCCTATGCAATGAGTGCTAAGTGGACTATTCCAATCATGAGAATTATTGGTTAGTTGCGACTAATACTCATGGATATGGGTCATAGATTAATGACTTACACTACGCAATTAATACCGAAAATGATATCTAATGTGTTTCACTGTGGAAGCCCCTCTATGCTAAAATAAAACTAATTAAAATTAAAATTAAAAAAAAAAGAAAAAAAAAATTCAATAAATAAATATTAAAAACAAAACATCTTATTTAAAAAAAAGACACAATTAAAATAACAAAATAAATTTAAAACCAAAAAAAAAAATCATTCTTTTTGTGATTCCCAAATAACCCATCGCCCCGTTTATCCCTACTACCGACCTCATGTCCATCTGACCACCCTTCCCCGTGCGCAGATAAGGAAACAAACCACTTAAACAAAACAAAAATAGACATTTACAAGTCACAAGTTAAAAGAGTATCAAATTCACCCACTTAAAATATACTAGCAAAAACCACTTTATAAAAGTGGTTGATATACGTCGTTCGACGCTATTAATTTGGAAAGGTGAAAAATGGCGTTGATCGACATATATCAACCACTTTTATAAAGTGGTTGTTGCTAGTTGACAACCACCATGCCTTGAGGACGACCATTAATTCATTAATACATAATTAATTTATTAATTAATTACTATATTAATTTAGTATATAATAAAAATAATAATGTATAAATGCAATATATAAATTAAAGTAATAATTTGCATTAATGTATAATGTAACATATTAATAGATTGATGCATTAATAATATATTAAATACTTCAATAAATACATTAAATACATTACTAAAGTATTTTAATATATTAATAAATTATTAATACACTAATAAAGTAATACATTAATAAAATAGTAATATATTGACATTATCGTAATGTATAAATTAAAGTATTAATACATTAATAATGTAATGATACATTAATGGATTGATGTAATATATAAATTGAAGTATTAATTTACATTAGTGTATAAAGTAACATATAAATTAATTGATACATGAATAATGTAATGTATAAGTTATAGTATTAATATATTAATAAAGTAGTAATATATTGAGATTATCGTATCCAAAGTCTGGCTGGGCTTTGTATGCCACACCCCAAAGGACTCCTCCCTTCTTCTCAGCTCGCTATGGGTATTTGGAGGAAGTAGTCGCATGCTCAAGCGATGGAGGATAGCCTTCAGGCCGGATACAGATTACTTTCAGTATAGGCATCTCTGGGTTCTCCTTCCGGGGGTCCCTTTGTTTCTGTGGAATGAAGGAGCCCTCCGGGCCATCGGAGACACTTTGGGGAAGTTCATTACTGTTGATCCCAAGAATCTCTGTGGCCCAGTGAGGAAGATAGGAAAAGTTCTTGTGGAGATGGACATTAGTAGTGGTTTACCGGAAACCTTAAAGATCGAGTGGAGAGGGCGAAAGATTGCTCAGTCTCTTGACTATATTGGGCTTCCCTTCAGATGCAACCTTTGTCGTTGTACCAGACACCTTCGTCGAGAATGTAAGGGTAAGAAAGTGGAGTACCTTTCAGAAGATTTAGAACTTCAGAGAAGCCCGCCAGCCTATGTAGATGCAGATGCTTCGTTTCACTTTCTTGATGATTCTATGGAAGAGATTTCCTCCTCTCAGCAAGAACCTGGGGCCTCTCTCACTTGTAAGTTAAAATATATGTGTCCCCACTTGTACAACTCCTTATCCTTTGAAGAGAAAGAGGCCTTGAATAACTCAACCTCGTTAATTTCTTCATCTAAGGAAAAATACCCTTTACCAAAGTCAACTGTTGGGCCCACCTTTCCTGTTTACCCTAATCATCTTCCCTCTGTTCTTTCATCCCCCAGTTTACCCTCTTCTACTTTACCACCTGCTACCCCCTTGATTCCCTCCCCTCCCATTTTACAAAACCCTACTCGTATTCTTCCTGAAGCCCTCCCTTCTCGACCTCCTGAACCATCCTTGGAAGACTTTGAAAGGGAGCCACCGCCTCTACCAGGATTTAGAGAGGAAAAATAAGGCGAATCCAATGTTTCAGCAGCACTCAAATCCCTTTTACCATCCCTTACAACCCCCTTCAACTCAGTACCACTACCTACGGTTTTAGGCAGTGAGGCCTTTGACCCTAAAGTAGATTTGGGTTCTTCTTCCTCTCACGCTTCAATCAAGGGAGGCAAAGCCTTTTCTTGGTCTAGAGGCATTGGTTTGGAGCTCTCCCCAGTCAAGAAAAAGAGTTCTCGAAAGAAACAGGTGGATTTAATTTTACAAAATAATGGCAGTGTCCCTACCTCCCCAGATTTGGGGGCCCTTAGAGAAATGAAGGCCCTGGCGAGGGCTAAGTGATGTTATTTCTCTCCTTAAACATATGAGGGATCGGAGGCACCCTCAAAGCTACCTCGTTTCAGAGATTGATGGACCGTACTCATCTGAATATTGTCTTCATACAAGAGACACTTGTTGATGAAAATAAAGCAAGAGATTTTTTACTACAAATCCGTCCCTGCTCGGTAGCGACTGCACTAAATTCCATTGGGAACTTAGGTGGTTTATTAGTGTCTTTGGACCCAAACTCATTTGACTTAAAACCCTTTCTAACGGTGGGTGGAAGCCTTCTAACAGGTTTTTGTATCTCTTCAAAAAAGGATCTGGCCTTCTTAAATGTCTATGGGTCGTGTAAGGATTGCAAACTTTTCTGGAGTACTTTAGTTGATAGTGGTATTATTTATGTTCCAAACCTTGTTATGGAAGGATATATGAACTTCATTTTATCATTTAATGAACATTGGGGGGGATCCTTCTTTCCAGGTCCGACAGAGGAGTTCTACAAAGATCTTTTCATTTCCAAAAAAATGATTGACTTAAAACCCCCCAAGATAGTCCTAACCTAGTGAAACGGGTGAACTAGACTTGATTCTATAGCCAGAAGGATTGATAGATGTTTTATTTCAAAAATTATTTTGACAGATGTCATGTTCAGGTCGTGGGTGGAATACTTGTTCATATCAGATTACGCCCTTGTTCTTATTCAATTGGAGTAGGCACCAGTGTACAAGGCCTTCCCTTTTAAATTCAATGTGGACTGGCTAAATCAACCTGATTATATGAAGTTGGTTCATACAATTTGGAATGACCCATGTTTCCTGGAGGAAGGCAACAAGCAGGTTAGAGTATTGAAAAAGCTAAAAGAATTAAAACTCCAAATGAAAAGATGGATTAAAGACTTCAAGAAGTCTGATCTCTTATTATTAGAAAAGTTGGAAACTGATATAGAACAAGTTTTAAACATTAATGTTGAGACTCCTTTAACTGTGGAGGAAGAGCAAAGGTTGGGTGCGTTGGAAACAAATAGAAATTCCATTCTCCATGGGACTGAGGATATATGGCATATAAGAAGTAGAATGACTTGGATCTAGAGCGGTGACTCTAATTCTAAATTTTTTCATAAGGTTGCTAGTTCAAATAGAAACATAAAACATGTTTGGGATATTCAAAGTGACAATGGAGGAACTCTAATTGACCAAAAGGCGATCAAGGAGGGGGCAGTAAATCATTTTAAACATTTTTATAAAGCAAGAGAGAGAAACAACATAAATGACGTGGTAAAGGTTTCCATCCTGTACCCCAAAATGGTAAATGATGAGGAAGTAAAATTACTTTATCGTCTGGTTTCCTTGAAAGAATTAAAATCAGTGCTCGAAAATTTCAAAAAAGAAAGAAGTCTGGGCCCTAATGGATGGACCTCATAATTCTTTCTTTTCTTTTTCGATCTTGTGGGGAATGATCTCTTGGAAATGGTGGAGGACTCAAGAATAAAAGGTCATATTAGTGGTGGAATAAATGCAACTTTTCTGGTTCTCATCCCGAAAGAAAACAAACCTACCTCCTTTGATGATTATCGTCCCATATCCCTGTGTAATCTAATTTATAAGGTTATATCCAAAATCCTGGCAACTAGGATTAAACCCTTTCTGGCGAAGTGTCTCTCCTCAGAGCACCTGGGCTTTCTGGAAGGTAGGAGAATTCAAGACGCTATTGAGACTGCCCATGAAAGCCTCCATAGTATAAAAAAGAAGAACCAGAAATCTCTGGTACTGTAGTTCAAACTGAAAAAAGCCTACGATAATGTGGATTGGGAGTACCTCAAGTTAGTTATTCTTACTATTGGTTTCAGAGTCAAGATTATAGATTGGATAATGAGTTGTGTAACAAGTGCAAGCTTCGCAGTCTTGATAAATGGAGAGGCGACAGATTTTTTCAAAGTTTGGCGGGGACTTCGTCAGTGCTACCCTTTATCCCCATATTTGTTCATTTTGATTATGGAGGGGTTGAGAAGCATGCTGTCAAACAGTAGTACTAACCACAGTATCTCAGGTATTAAAATAACAAAACTTTTAATAGTGGTCCATCTAATGTTTGTCGACGACGTTCTCATTTTGACTAAGGATGATCCAAGGGAATGGAGAATGATAGTTGACCTTCTAACTCTGTATTGTAGTTCTTATGGTCTATGTATAAACACTCAAAAAACTACAGTTCATTATTGGGGGCTCAAGGATGAAGAGATGGCATCTTTCAAGGATATTTTACCCTATACCTTTACAGATTTGAATAATGGATTCAAGTACCTTGGGTACTACATCAAACAGGGTCCTTCTAAATATGTCGATTGGAGTTGGCTGGTGGCCAAATTCAAAAAGAAGATTAGTCAGTGGAGTAACAAGTGGCTTTCGCTCGGTGGTAGACTTATTTTGGTTAAAGCAGTGTTGGAAAGCCTTACAATGTTCTGGATTTCTTTGGAGGTGGTTCCCAAATCGATTTTAAATAAAATTCACAGTTTAACTTATGCCTTATTGTGGAGTGGACATAAGGAAAAGTTTCATTTCCATCTCTGTAGATGGGACATCCTGGATCGGCCAAAATCCTGTGGAGGATGGAAGCTCAAAAACCTCCCTCTATTCAACTAAACACTCATAGAAAACACTTATTGGAGGGCATTAAATCATGGAAGCATATGGACTAAACTTCCGATAGGAAAATAATTGGGGAACTCATCGATCTCTACTTGGCTGCGAAAGCCCTCCCAAAAGCACTGGAAGGCATCTAGTTTCTGGAACAGTTGGATAAAAAATTTGTTTGTTATTTTGCATTGGATCCAATGGCTTCATGGGGATGGGAACTCTATTGTCTTAGGAAGGGATATGATTAGCAGAATGGAGAACCTATCCATCCTCTCCAATCCCCTATGAATGCACCTATCAAGCATTCAAATTACCTCTCTTTCCCATGCGAGAGTCACAGATGATGTATCAGTCTTCCCAGACTAGTGGCGCAGTAGTGAATCATTGAGGCTAGTCAGTCAAAATGAAATCGAATGGAATACCTTCACAAAGGCATTAATAATCGCCAACATGTCTCTTCAAAACTCGACCAATTCTCTGGTCTATGCTGGTGGGGACTTGATCGGTCAAGTAACAAAAAAGAATTTATATCTAGAGCTATTAAAGTCATTCGATTTTCAGATAGACAGTTCGTGGTTTAAAATTATTTGGACATGGCCAATACAACTCAAACTTAAATTATTCGTTTGGCTGGTAGAAAAGGACAAAGTTCTTACTTGGGATTCTTTGCAGAGGAAAGGATGGCACGGTCCGGGGGTATGCAAGTTGTGCAACAACAACTCAGAAAACATAGACCATCTTGTAATTCATTGTTCCTTCACGAAGTCTATGTGGCATCATTTATCTATTCTCTATAAATTTAATTTTCATTGGATAGCCAACTCGGTTTTCGAGTGTTTTAAGAATTGGATGAAAGACAAATCGGCTCCAGCAAGCCTGGAAGAAACCACCTGCTGGCATATCTGGATCAAGAGGAATAAGGTCCTATTTGAGGAGTGCTCCCCTTCTCACCGACCAATGGTGCATAGAATGTCAAGTACTTTCACTTGGAAGCCAACAATCCCAAAGATTCTACCAAATAGAGTATGCAATATTAATCTGGAAGACGTCTACACTCTAGCTTGATTCGATGGAGCTGCACTAGCAAATGGTGAGTGTTACGAAGCATGGGGTATTTTCAAGATGCATGCATCAAGAATTACAAAATGGTTTCTAAATTGCGGAGATGGAACCAACACTAAGGCAGAGCTCTTGGGTTTGTGGGCGATGCTCCTTTTAGATACGCAATGGTCGATAGATAAAATTAAAATATTGGGGGACTCGAAAGTGATCATCGATTGGATAAAGAAGCAAGGCGAACTCAACTCAGTGAACATTGAATGCTGGAAATTAAAAACTTTGGATCTGGTAAGTAATTTTAGGGATATCATATTCCATCATATCTATGGGGAGCATAATAAGGAGGTTGATCTTCTGTCAAAGAGGGAACAAAAAGAAACGAAAGGTAGACTATTAGTTTTCCATTGGGAAAATGGAGAAGAAAGCTCTCACTCCTTTCTTAACATCTTTGAAGACTAAACTTAGAAGAATTTGAGTAGGGTCCTTGTTATAAAGAGGTGTTTTAGAGTTAGGACTTATCTTCCCCTTCTCAGATGCTCATTTCAAGGTTAATGTGACTTGAAAAGTTTTTGGATTTCAGCATAGTACTTCTCTTGTTTTTTGGGCTGTTTTTGGCCGTAAACAAAGCTTTGGACCTCCTTTTGGTGTGGACCTGCTTTGCAAATGAAATTATTCTAATACAATTTTGAGATATTTTTCCTTTGGAAAAAAAAAAGTATATAAGTTAAAGTATTAATACATTAATAATGTCTTAATACATTAAAATATACATTAGCTCATTGATTGATATTTAAGTAATGTAATGTAACATTAATAATGTAATGATACATTAATAGAATGATGTAATATATAGATTGAAGTATTAATTTACATTAGTGTATAAAGTAACATATAAATTAATTGATACATAAATAATGTAATTTTTTAATTAATGTATACATTAATATATTATTAATTAATACATTGCTAATGTATTAATACACTCATAAAATAATATATTAAATTTATCAATAATACAGTAATAAAGTAATACATTAATTACAAATAAATAAACTAATAACACATTGACCTTAATGTATTTAGTAAAACATTATTAAAGTAATCAATAGAATAAAAATAATCTATTTTTAAGGTCACGACTAAGCCAAACCCCTTGTTGATGTATGAGACCCTTTTGTTTGTCTATGAGTCCCCATTGTTTATGAGACAAGGGACCCCTTCCATGCAGCCAAATTGGTGTATGAGACACCCTTTTTTGTGGGACAAGGGACTCCCTCCATGGAGGGATTTGACTACTAAAGACTACAAATATACGCATGCCCTATCCCCCTTTGGATTTCAACCTATGACCTCCAAGGAGGAAACACATGTTCTAAACCTCTAAGCCCACTCAGGTTGTATAAATTAAAGTATTGATACAATAATAACTTAATGTAGTAATTAATAAATGCATAATTACATTATTAATTAATACAATGCCAAAGTATTAATACACTAATAAAGTAATGCATTATTAAAGTAGAAATGCATTATAAAATCATTAATACATTTATTGAAAATGACCATGGTTAATTATGGCTAACCAAGAAATCATGGTTTCTTATGGTCATGACTATGAAGAAAATTAATACATTAATATATACTATAATGTATTAATTTAATTAATTTATACATAAATACATTACTAAAGTATGAATACATTAAAACATTAAAAAAATATTAATAGAGTTATAAAGTAATACATTAATAATACAATAAAAAATGAGTAATACATTGACCTAGTAATACATTTCTAAAGTAATAATACATTATTAAAGTATTAATACATTAATAAATACATTATCAAAGTAGTAATACGTTATTATAGTATTAATATAGTAATACATTAATTGACAGTGACAAAGGTTGACTATGGTTGACCATGATAATGATTAACTTTGGTAGACCTTGGTTAACTTTGGGAAGGAAAGGTTGACTATGGTTTATTATGGCTGTCCTGCACCATGGTTTAGTGTGGTTGACCATGACCATGGTTGACTATCGTTTATTATCGTTGACCATGCCCATGGATGAGCTTCGTTGAGCTTGTTGATATGAGTATGAATGGCCATCTTGATTATGTTTAACCATAGTTTACTATGGCATTACCATATTGCAATGATGATCATGTTTTGTTAATCACATTGCGACATTATATTATTGTCGTCACATGACATCATAAGGTTATGGTCATCAAATTATTTAGAAGGGATTTTGTTTTTCACATTATGGCATTGGAATAGGTTTGTCATAGTCCGATAGTGGGTTATGCTCATCACACTGCGACATTGGGAAATAAACACATATATAATGAATTAAACACATATAATATATTTTGGATCAGAAGTAATTAAAANTATATATATATATAAGTGGTTGATATACGTCGTTTAACGCTATTAATTTGGAAAGGTGAAAAATGGCATTGATCGACATATATCAACCACTTTTATAAAGTGGTTGTTGCTAGTTGATGACCACCATGCCTTGAGGACAACCATTAATTCATTAATACATAATTAATTTATTAATTAATTACTATATTAATTTAATATATAATAAAAATAATAATGTATAAATGCAATATATAAATTAAAGTAATAATTTGCATTAATGTATAATGTAACATATTAATTGATTGATGCATTAATAATATATTAAATACTTCAATAAATACATTAAATACATTACTAAAGTATTTTAATATATTGATAAATTATTAATACACTAATAAAGTAATACATTAATAAAATAGTAATATATTGACATTATCGTAATGTATAAATTAAAGTATTAATACATTAATAATGTAATGATACATTAATGGATTGATGTAATATATAAATTGAAGTATTAATTTACATTAGTCTATAAAGTAACATATAAATTAATTGATACATGAATAATGTAATGTATAATTTATAGTATTAATACATTAATAAAGTAGTAATATATTGAGATTATCATATCCAAAGGCTAGTTGGGCTTTGTATGCCACACCCTGGAGAACTCCTCCCTTCTTCTCAACTCGTTGTGGGTCTTTGGAGGAAGTAGTCGCATGCTCAAGCGATGGAGGATAGCCTTCAGCCCAGATACAAATTACTTTCAGTATAGGCATCACTGGGTTCTCTTTCCGGGGGTCCCTTTGTTTCTATGGAAAGAAGGAGCCCTCCAGGCCATCGGAGACACTTTGGGGAAGTTCATTACTGTTGATCCCAAGAATCTATGTGGCCTAGTGAGGAAGATAGGAAAAGTTCTTATGGAGATGGACATTAGCAGTGGTTTACCGGAAACCTTAGAGATCGAGTGGAGAGGGTGAAAGATTGCTCAGTCTCTTGACTATATTGGGATGCCCTTCAGATACAACCTTTGTCATTGTACCAAACACCTTCATCGAGACTGTAAGGGTATGAAGGTGGAGGACCTTTTAGAAGAGGACCTTCAGAGATGCTTCGTTGCACTTTCTTGATGACTATATGGAAGAGTCTTCCTCCTCTTAGAAAGAACCTGGGGCCTCTCTCACTTGTAAGTTAAAATATCTTTTTCCCCACTTGTACAACTCCTTATCCTTTGAAGAGAAGGAGGCCTTGAATAACTCAGCCTGGTTAATTTCTTCATCTAAGGCAAAAGACCCTTTACCAAAGTTAACCGATGGGCCCTCCTTTCCTGTTTACCCTAATCACCTTCCCTCTGTCATTTCATCCCCCACTTTACCCTCTTCTACTTTACCGCCTACTACCCCCTTCATTCCCTCCCCTCCCATTTTACAAAACCCTACTCGTATTCTTCCTCAAGCCGTCCCTTCCAGACCTCCCGAACCATCCTTGGAAGACTCTGAAAGGGAGACACTACCTCTACCAGGATTTAGAGAGGAAGAAGAAGGTGAATCCATTATTTCAGCAGCATTCGAATCCCTTTTACCATCCCTTACAACCCCCTTCAACTTGGTACCACTACCTACGGTTTTAGGCACTGAGGCCTTTGACCCTAAAGTAGATTTGGGTTCTTCTTCCTCTCGTGCTTCGGTCAAGGGAGGCAAAGCCTTTTCTTTGTGTAGAGGCATTGGTTTGGAACTCTCCCCAATCAAGACACATAGTTCTCGAAAGAAACAGGTGGATTTAAGTTTACAAAATAATGACAGTGTCCCTACCTCCCGAGATTCGGGGGCTCTTAGAGCAATGAAGGCCCTGGCGAGGGCTAAGTGATGTTTTTTCTCTCCTTAAACATCCGATGGATCGGAGGCACCCTCAAAGCTGCCTCGTTTCGGATATTGCTGGACCGTACTCGTCCAAAAATTGTCTTCTTACAAGAGACACTTGCTGATGAAAAGAAAGCAAGAGATTTTTTACTACAAATCCGTCCCTCCTCAGAGGCGACTGTAGTAAATTCCATTGGGAACTCAGGTAGTTTATTAGTCTCTTGGGACCCAAACTCATTTGACTTAAACCCCTTTCTAATTGTGGGTGGAATCCTTTTAACAGGTTTTTGTATATCTTCAAAAAAGGATCTGGCCTTCTTAAATGTATATGGACCGTGTAAGGATTGCAAACTCTTATGGAGTACATTAGTTGATAGTGGTATTATTTTCGTTCCAAACCTTGTTATGGCAGGAGATATGAACTTCATTTTATCACTTAATGAACATTGGGGGGGATCCTTCTTTCCAGGTCTGACAGAGGAGTTCTACAAATATCTTTTCATTTCCAAAAAATTGATTGACTTAAAAGCCCCCAAGATAGTCCTAACCTGGTTAAATGGGCGAACTGGACTTGATTCTACAGCCAGAAGGCTTGATAGATGTTTTATTTCAAAAAACATTTTTACAGCTGACGTGTTCAGGTCGTGGGTGGAATACCCATTCATATCAGATCACGCCCCTGTGCTTATTCAATTGGAGTAGGCACCAATGTACAAGGCCTTCCCTTTCAAATTCAATGCGGACTGGCTAAATCAGCCTGATTATGTGAAGTTGGTTCATACAACCTGGAATGGCCCACATTTCCTAGAGGAAGGCAACAAGCAAGTTAGATTATTGAAAAAGATAAAAGAATTTAAACTCCAAACGAAAATATGGATTAAAGACTTCAAGAAGTCTGATCTATTATTATTAGAAAAGTTGGAAACTGATATAGAAAAACTTTTAAACATTAATGTTGAGACTCCTTTAACTATGGAGGAAGAGCGAAGGCTGGGTGCACTGGAAACAAATAGAAATTCCATTCTCTGTAGGACTGAGGATATATGGCATCTAAGAAGTAGAATGACTTGGATCCAGAGCGGTGACTCTAATTATAAAAATTTTCATAAGGTTGCTAGTTCCAATAGAAACATAAAACATGTTTGGGATATTCAAAGTGATAGTGGAGGAACTCTAATTGACCAGAAGGCGATCAAGGAGGAGGCAATAAATCATTTTAAACATTTTTATAAAGTAAGAGAGAGAAACAACATAAATGAAATGGTCAAGGTTTCCATCTTGTACCCCAAAATGGTAAATGCTGAGGAAGCATAATTACTTTATCGTCCAGTTTCCTTGAAAGAATTAAAATCAATGCTCAAAAATTTCAAAAAAGAAAGAAGTTTGGGCCCTGATGGATGGACCTCATAATTCTTTCTTTTCTTTTTCGATCTTATGGGGAATGATCTCTTGGAAATGGTGGAGGACTCAAGAAGAAAAGGTCATATTAGTGGTGGAACAAATCCAACTTTTCTGGTTCACATCCCGAAAGCAAACAAACCTGCCTCCTTTGATGATTATCGTCCCATATCCTTGTGTAATCTAATTTATAAGGTTATATCCAAAATACTGGCAACTAGGATTAAACCCTTTCTGGCGAAGTGTCTCTCCTCAGAGAAGCTGGGCTTTCTGGAAGGTAGGAGAATTCAAGATGCTATCGGGATTGCCAATGAAAGCCTCCACAGTATAAAAGAAGAACTAGAAATCTCTAGTATTGAAGTTGGACCTAAAAAAAGCCTACGATAACATGGATTGGGAGTACCTCGGGTTAGTTATTCTTATTGTTGGCTTCAGATTCAAGCTTATAGATTGGATAATGAGTTGTGTAACAAGTGCAATCTTCGCAGTCTTGATAAATGGGGAGGCGACATATTTTTTCAAAGTTTGGCAGGGACTTCATCAGGGATACCCTTTATCCACGTATTTGTTCATTTTGATTATGGAGGGGCTGCGAATTATGCTGTCAAATAGTAGTACTGACCACAGTATCTCAGGTATTAAAATAACAAAACTTTTAATACTAGTCCATCTAATGTTTGTCGACGACGTTCTCATTTTGTCTTAGGATGATCTGAGGGAATGGAGAATGATAGTGGACCTTCTAACTCTGTATTTTAGTTCTTCTGGTCTATGTATAAACACTCAAAAAACTACAGTTCATTATTGGGGACTCGAGGATGAAGAGATGGCATATTTCAAGGATATTTTACCCAATACCTTTAAATATTTGAATAATGGATTCAAGTACCTTGGGTACTACCTCAAACCGGGTCCTTATAAATATGTCGATTGGAGATGGATGGTGGCCAAATTCAAAAAAAAGATTAGTCAGTGGAGTAACAAATGGCTTTCACTCAGTGGTAGACTTATTTTTGTTAAAGCAGTGTTGGAAAGCCTTGCAGTGTTTTGGATTTCTTTAGAGGTGGTTCCCAAATCGATTTTAAATAAAATTCATAGTTTAACTTATGCCTTCCTATGGAGTGGACATAAGGAAGAGTTTCATTTCCATCCCTGTAGATGGGACATCCTGGCTCGGTCAAAATCTTGTGGAGGATGGGAGCTCAAAAACCTCCCTCTGTTCAACTCAACACTCATAGAAAACACTTATTGGAGGGCGTTAAACCATGGAAGCATATGGAATAAAATTCTGATAGGAAATACCTGGGGAACTCATCGATCTCTACTTGGCTACAAAATCCCTCCCACAAGCACCGGAAGGCGTCTAGTTTCTGGAACGGTTGGTTAAAAATTTTTTTTGTTATTTTGCATTGGATCCACTGGCTTCCTGGGGATGGGAACTCTATTGTCTTAGGAAGGGATATGATTAGAAGGATGGAGAACCTATCCATCCTCTCCAATCCCTTGTGAATGCACCTGTCAAGCATTCAAATTACCTCTCTTGCCCATGCGGGAGTCACAGATGATGTATCAGTCTTCTCAGACTAGTGGCACAGTAGTGAATCCTTGAGGCTAGTCGGTCAAAATGAAATCGAATGGAATACCTTCACAACAAAATTAAGAATAGCCAACATCTCTCTTTAAAACTCATTCGATGCTCTGGTTTGTGCTGGTGGGGACTTGACCAGTTAAGTAACAACAAAGAATTTATATCTAGCGCTATTAAAGTCATTCGATTTTTAGATAGACAGTTCATGGTTTAAACTTCTTTGGAAATGGTCGATACAACTCAAACTTAAATTATTCGTTTGGTTGGAAGAAAAGGACAAGGTTCTTACCTGGGATTCTTTGCAGAGGAAAGGATATCACGGTCCGGGGGTATGTAAGTTGTGCAACAACAGCTCAGAAAACATAGACCATCTTCTAATTCATTGTTCCTTCACGAAGTCTGTGTGGCATTATTTATCTGTTCTCTATAAATTTAATTTTCATTGGATAGCCAACTCAGTTTTCGAGTGTTTTAAGAATTGGATGAAAGACAAATCGGCTCCAACAATCCTGGAAGCAACCACCTGCTGGCATATCTGGATCGACAGGAATAAGGTCCTATTTGAGGAGCGCTCCCCTTCCCACCGATCAGTGGTGCATAGAATTTCAAGTACTTTCACTTGGAAGCCAACAATCCCAAAGATTCTACCAAATAGAGTATGCGATATTAATCTGGAAGACAGATACACTCTAGCTTGCTTCGATGGAGCTGCACTAGCAAATGGTGAGTGTTACTAAGCAGGGGGTATTTTCAAGACGCATGCATCAAGAATTACAAAATGGTTTCTAAATTGCGGAGCTGGAACCAACACTAAGGCGGAGCTCTTGGGTTTGTGGGCGACACTCCTTTTGGCTACACTATTGTCGATAGACAAAATTAAAATATTGGAGGACTTGAAAGTGATCATTGATTGGATAAAGCAGCAGGGCCAGGTCAACTCAGTGAATATTGAATGTTGGAAATTAAAAACTTTGGATCTGGTAAGTAATTTTAGCAATATCAACTTCCATCATATCTATAGGGAGCATAATAAGGAGGTTGATCTTCTATCAAAGAGGGAACAAAAAGAAACGAAAGGTAGACTATCCATTTTCCATTGGGAAAATGGAGAAGAAAGCTCTCACTCCTTTATTAACATCTTTGAAGACTAAACTTAGAAGAAGTTGAGTAGGGTCTTTGTTATAAAGAGGTGTTTTAGAGTTAGGACTTATCTTCCCCTTCTCAGATGCTCATTTCAAGGTTAATGTGACTTGAAAAGTTTTTGGATTTCAACATAGTACTTCTCTTGTTTTTGGGGTTGTTTTTGGCCGTAAAAAAAGCTTTGGACCTCCTTTTGGTGTGGACCTACTTTGTAAATGAAATTATTCTAATATAATTTTTAGATATTTTTCCTTTGGAAAAAAAAGAGTATATAAGTTAAAGTATTAATACATTAATAATGTTTTAATACATTAAAATATGCATTAGCTCATTGATTGATATTTAAGTAATGTAATGTAACATTAATAATGTAATGATACATTAATAGATTGATGTAATATATAGATTGAAGTATTAATTTACATTAGTGTATAAAGTAACATATAAATTAATTGATACATGAATAATGTAATTTGTTAATTCATGTATACATTAATATATGATTAATTAATACATTGCTAATGTATTAATACACTCATAAATAATACATTAATAATATATTAAATTCATCAATAATACAGTAATAAAGTAATACATTAATTACAAATAAATAAAGTAATAACACATTGACCTTAATGTATTTAGTAAAACATTATTAAAGTAATCAATATAATAAAAATAATCTATTTTTAAGGTCACGACCAAGCCAGATCCCTTGTTGATGTATGAGACCCCTTTGTTTGTCTATGAGTCCCCATTGTTTATGAGACAAGGGACCCCTTCCATGCAGCCAAATTGGTGTATGAGACACCTTTTTTTGTAGGACAAGGGGCTCCCTCCATGGAGGGATTTGACTACTAAAGACTACAAATATATACATGCCCTATCCCCCTTTGGATTTCAACCTATGACCTCCAAGGAGGAAACACATGTTCTAAACCTCTAAGCCCACTCAGGTTGTATAAATTAAAGTATTGATACAATAATAACTTAATGTAGTAATTAATAAATGCATAATTACATTATTAATTAATACAATGCCAAAGTATTAATACACTAATAAAGTAATACATTATTAAAGTAGAAATGCATTTTAAAATCATTAATAGATTAATACATTTACTGAAAATGACCATGGTTAATTATGGTTATCCAAGAAATCATGGTTTCTTATGGTCATGACTATGAAGGAAATTAATACATTAATGTATACTATAATGTATTAATTTAATTAATTTATACATAAATACATTACTAAAGTATGAATACATTAAAACGTTAAAACAATATTAATAGAGTTATAAAGTAATACATTAATAATACAATAAAATATTAGTAATACATTGACCTAGTAATACATTTCTAAAGTAATAATACATTAATAAATACATTAATAAAGTATTAATACATTAATAAATACATTATCAAAGTAGTAATACATTCTTACAATATTAATATAGTAATACATTAATTGACAATGACCATGGTTGACTATGGTTGACCATGATAATGCTTAACTTTGGTAGACCTTGGTTGATTTTGGGAAGGAAAGGTTGACTATGGTTTATTATGGTTGTCCTACACCATGGTTTAGTGTGGTTGACCATGACCATGGTTGACTATCATTTATTATCATTGACCATGCCCATGGATGAGCTTCGTTGAGCTTGTTGATATGAGTATGAATTGTCATCTTGATTATGTTTTACCATAGTTTACTATGGCACTACCATATTGCAATGATGATCATGTTTTGTTAATCACATTGCGACATTCGATTTTGGTCGTCACATGACATCATAAGGTTATGGTCATCAAATTATTTAGAAGGGATTTTTTTTTTCCCATTATGGCATTGGAATAGGTTTGTCATAGTCTGATAGTGGGTTATGTTCATCACACTGCGACGTCAGGAAATAAACACATATATAATGAATTAAACACATATAATATATTTTGGATCAGAGGTAATTAAAATCTCTCTCTCTCTCTCTCTCTCTCTCTCTCNTATA
The DNA here is from genome assembly GCA_009831015.1 of Picea engelmannii. Taxonomy (NCBI): domain Eukaryota; kingdom Viridiplantae; phylum Streptophyta; class Pinopsida; order Pinales; family Pinaceae; genus Picea; species Picea engelmannii. The sequence goes on along the minus strand of ML781779.1, from coordinate 518,469 downwards.
TATATATATATATATATATATATATATATATATATATATATATATATATATATATATATATATATATATATATATATATTCGATGAGAGGTAATTAAAAAATCAACATAAATATAAATGCATGATATATATATTTAATTTAATCTAACATATAAAAAAATGAATTAAACACATCATAAACACATTACAAATGCACTTTTGCATTGGAATAGGTCATCTCTTTGCAATATTAGGCTCTGTTTGTCACAATGCGACATTGGGTTGTATACATCACATTGCGACAATGGGTTATGATTGACACATTGTGACATTTCAAAATGTTTCTCACATTATGACATCAAGATATTTTCATCACATGGGTATGTCTATACATGTTCATCACATTGCGACATATATATATGTTCGATGAGAGGTATTAAAAAATCAACATAAATATAAATGCATCATATATATAATGAATTTAATTTAAGATAAAAAATGAATTAAACACATCATAAGCACATTACAAATGCACTTTTGCTTTGGAATAGGTCATTTGTTTACAATATTGGGCTATGTTTGTCACAATGTGACATTAGGTTGCATACATCACATTGCGACAATGGGTTATGATTGACATATTGTGACATTTCAAAATGTTTCTCACATTATGACATCAATATATTTTCATCACATGGGGATGATGAGGCATTGCTCATCACATTGCGATGATGAGGCTAAGTTGATCACATTGCGGCAATATGCCTATGTTCATCACATTGCGAGCATAGGATAATGCTCATAAAATTACAACGACAGGTTATGTTCATCAAATTTTGATGTTGGTATTCTTGTCAGAATGTGACGATATCATGTTTCTCACAATGCAACATTATGTATATGTTCATCACATTGCGATGATGAGGCTATGTTCATCACATTGCGACAATGAGGCTATGTTCGTCACCTTGCAACCATATGGCTATTTTCATCACAATGTGACAATGGGGGTATGTTCATGACATTTCGATCCTAGGGAAATGATCATCACATTGCTACGTTACTATGTTTGTCATGTGATGCTACCATGCTCGTCATATTGTGACGATATGGCTATGCTCGTCACACTGCGATATGACAATGGGGATATGTTTGTGACATTGAGATATGAGAATGGGGATATATTCATGACATTGTGATCCTAGGTTAATGATCGGCATATTGCGATGTTACTATGTTTGTCATGTGACGCTACCATGTTTGTCACATTGTGACAATATGGATATGCTCTTCACACTATGACAAGAGGGTTATGCTCATCACATTACAATGATAGGGAAATGTTCATCACATTGCAATGATAGGAAAATGTTCATCACATTGTGATGGGGATATTTTCATCACGTTGAAATGATGAGGATATGTTCATCATATTGTGATGATGAGGCTAAGTTTGTAACATTGCGACAATATGAGTATGTTAATCACAGTGTGATGATGGGGATATGTTTGTCACACTATGATGATAGAGAAATGTTCATCACATTGCGATGTTACTATGTTTTTCATGTGACACTACCATGTTTGTCACATTGTGAGAATATGGCTATGTTCATCATATTATGACAATGGGGCTATGTCCATCAGATTGGAACGACAGGGCTATGTTCGTCAGATTGTAACGTTACTATGTTTGCAATTTTGTGATGGTACTATGTTCATCACATTTCAACATTACTATGTTCCTTGTGTCATAACATTTGGTTTTGTTCGTCACGTTGATGTTGTTCCTCATGTTAGAATTTTTATTACATTGAAGGAAACTTAGAATCATACTTGTTCTAAGGACATTGATAGCAAATCATCTTTAACTTTATAAATGATGATTTTTATTTGTTCTAAATATATCGATAGGAAATCATCTTGAGCTTTGTAGATGATGAATTATACTTTTCTAAGGATATTGATAGTAAATATACTTGATTTATACTTGTTCTAATAACATTGATATCAAATCATTTAGTAGTTTATACTTGTTATAAGAACATTGATAGAAAATCATCTAGAGCTTTACAGATGATGAGTTATGTTATTCTAAGGACATTGATAAAATTTACAATCTTTCTCAAGATTAAATACATTTACAAATTTATAGTGTTTCTTGAAGATGAAATATATTTACAATTTAATGGATTAAAATTAAGTTATTAATATTATTTAAATTGAATTGGTCCCTGAGGTGTAGGACAGTCGGTGACGAAGTGTGTTGTTAAGCCACTCTGTGATGTTAAAGTCACCGGTTCGAAACCTGCGGGGACAAAAAATCCAACCATGTTAAGGGTTGGTGTGGCTCAGGCCGGGTGCGATCCCCGGGTGATTTTGACAGCTTAGATGCCCCTGAGTCGCGGTTTCTCAAGCCACAGGTTAATCGCGTAGCCAACAGGTCCCGCACAAATTAACAAACAAAAAATATATATATTATTTAAATTGAATTCAAATCATTTTATAGTTATTATAAAATAAACCCTAATTTGGACCTAACACTAACATAATAACCCTAACCTGAATCCTAATAACCATTGATGTTAATATATTATTAATACATTATTAGTGAATATCTTTAATTATTAATATTGATTAATACTTAGTGTATAAAGGGTATGTATGTTACATACCTAAATTACCCATTGTAAAATATAGTTAATTATGTATATTAATAGAAACTTATAATATAATTATTAATAATAATTAATAATTAATAATTCTTAATGTATTATGTAAAATAATTCTTAAAATATTAATAAAAAAATTATTAGTAATATTACTAATGACTATTAGTTATACTAGACAAATCAATAAAATATTATTAATAATACTAATAACTATTATTACTATGTGTTAATAACAACATGTATTCATTTATATTAACAATAAATATAGTAATTATCACTATACTAATAACTATTAGTAACTATATTAATAACTATGGAGTATATGAAAGGGTTACAATTATGGCCACTGAGTATATGACTGTATTACTATTTTTAAAAGAGGAACGAAGGAATTCACATTACGCTAGCCACAAATGGAGAATATGAAAGGGTTGCAATTATGGTTGCTGCCATCCATAGGTGTAGGTGTATGGTAGATATGGTAAACATGGAAGAAATGTAAATCTAGAGAAAAAGTTAATCTTCAAGTAAATTTATAATTTCAAGTAAGTTTGCTAATCATTTGAACTTGACAATTAGATAGTCAGGTAGTAATTTCTTAATCATATTAAGTAAATGTTAAAAAGTAAACAGGTTAACAGACGCCCTAAAAAATGCATGAAAGTTATGAACACGAGATTTCATTCATTGATTTGGAAGGACGACCAAGAATATGCCAGCATCTTCAATTAATAACCATACGATTGGAATTTATAGTTAAAAGATGATTAAATGTGCCCATTTCCAATAGGTGTACGCCTTTGCGCATAACTAGTCATAACAAAAGTGAACAAATTTTGTTTCCTTGTGATTTTTTATTTTTTTTATAATATTGTTCATTATGAAATCATTTTTTTTATAAATCAATTGTTTATTGGTAGTGAGAATAATCATTACTCATTACTATTCTAGAATGTAAACTAACTCATCATCTTTATTCAAGAAAAAGCATACCACTTAGATAAAGTGTTGGTCTATAAGAGGGTAGACTTTCATTCTTACAAGATACCTATGGATCTTGGGTCATTAACTAGTTTCCTTATGTCCAAGGAAAATGAGCTCTTAGCCAATTGGAAGCAATTTAAGCCTTGAAGTATCTACAAGAAAGCCAATGTAGGTTATGATCATGGTTGAAGTTAATTTTAGTAGATCATATGCTTTTTAATAGCATATAGCCTTAATTCCATACATGTAACTAGATACTACCCTATTGCAATTTAATGTCTTGCCTATAAAGCCAATTCCCAACTTACTTATTTAAAAATGATTGAAAACAACAATTTCATGAAAAAAAATATCATAAAAATTAAATATTCCAATCTTCCACAAACAACATCTTTATTTATAATTAATAATTACAAACATTATATATATATATATATATATATATATATATATATATAACAAGTGGAATAAAAGCTCTTTGATTCCTAATAAAAGCAATTATTAAAGAAAGAAAAGGCAAGCATGCATAGCTCCACATCATAGTGATTTGCACCCTCTATTAATTATAAAAAGCATATTTTCAATATTTGCACCCTCTATTAATTATAAAAAGCATATTTTCAATATTGTTATTATCATAGTGATGTGCAACATTTATTAATTGAAATATTTTTGAGAAAGCATGTTTTTAATATTGTTATTATAAAAATGAAAGTAATAAAATTGTTTCACATTTCATAATAAATAAAAGTAGAAATAATTTTATTAATGATTTTTTAATTTAAGTAATATTTCATAAAAATTAATCTAGATTTATTTTAAGTTTATATTTTAAAGGTTTGCATCTTAAGAGATTTGATTTATGTAAAAGCTTGATAGATCTAAAGTTAGAATGGATTTAGGATCTAGGCTGGTTGTTGTCTAAAAGTTCTACCTTTTGATATTTTTATCAAAATCAAATAATATAAATCTAGATAAAATCACCCATTTTTGTTGCCTAAATTAAATGTTTAAAATCATCAATAAATTTATTATCCTCAAAAACCCCTCAACCACTTAAATCCATATTTCTAAAACAAAATCTCAAATAAAAAAATTATAACTAAAAAAATATCATAAAATGTTTAGACTAAAATATTATATATATATATATATATATATATATATATATATAATTAATTTGTTATTATTATTTTAATAGTTTATTGAGACACTCTTGACATAGACTCAAGTTATATAAAATACACTCTTCACATATACTCAACTTATAAAAGACACTTAATATACGTGGACAAATATGTTAATTAAAATAGCTCCATTCAAATTCAGCGAGTGAGCCTCCTACTACGGGAGTCGCTTTCTCGGGCGGTTTTACGGCAGGCTTCTTCTCCGGTTATGGAATCAATTTCTCGGGCGGCTTGACAAGGCAGTCTATGGCTGTTCACAACTCACGTTATAAAAAATAAAAATATTAATTTTTTTTATTTTTTTTTAATCTCTTAAAAGATTTTAGTAATTTTTTTAGACATTGAATTTTTAAATTTTTCTGTATATTCGTTTAATGGTTAAGAATATGTGTTTCTTTTTAAAAGGTTATAAGTTCAAATCTAGAGAGAGGTAAGGTATGTATATCTCAGTTAATTTTATCAGTAAAATTCTTGAGTTAAAAAAAAAATCTTATACACCTATTTAATATCTGGCTTAACTATAACCTTAAAAATAAATTATTATTATTATAATATACATTTTATAATAAAAAAAACATATATACACTTTCACCTCATTTCTGAGAAAATATTAATCTAAAAAAAAAACCTTGCGGTGTATAGCTGTTCAGAATTCACATTATAAAAAAATTCATCGGATCTGAATACGATCTAATATAAAAGTTTGTTCATATGAAATTTCACAATCGATCATTTTTATGAATATAAAAATACTATTTCGTTGTCCCCGCCCATGTAAAGATGTACTGTATTTATAAAAGAATTCATACTAAATTATATATTTTTCATTCAATTTCACTTGTAAATTATAAATCAATATTATTATATTAAAAATACATGAAATAATTTGTCTATATCATAGCATCAATCATATTTCCTTAATGATGTATTTTTAATAATCATATAGGTTTGTTTTACTTTAAATTCATATTATTATATTAAAATACATTATTAAGGAAATAATTTGTCTATATCATTATAGAATATTCATTCACAATGAAATAATCATATACGTTTGTTTTACTTTAAATTCATTTATGGTAAACTTTGACGATATAAATTTCATTTTAATAATGCATTATTAAAATTATGAATAATAATATTTCTAAAATAAAACATTTGGTTAGATAGATATCAAAACACTAATATATATATATATATATATATATATATATATATATATATTTTAGAGAAAATTGCACATTATATTTATGATAATATAATCTTTTTAGAGAAATTGTCTCATCACTAAAATTGTATAAACCGACAATTTTAGACTTCCAGTACATTCAAAGTCTCGTCACGAGACCATATCAACCCAGCCAATAAAAAATAGACATATTTCCCACCAGGATCCTAAAAACCAAAAAATTACAACAAAGACTAAACAATCTTGTAAATAAACCGTTTCAAAATAGTACATTACCAAAAAAAAGTCATTTCAAAAATCACCAGACTATGCTCAAAACATGAAAATACAAGATTACAACTTGAGAATAGTAATAGGACCCTCCTGTCCACCAGACCATTTGTTGTATGATATATGACCCACTGGAGAGTTCAAAGCTAATTTTGACAAATCACCAGCCACTGAATTATTCTCTCGATAGATATGTGCAAAAGTAATTGACTTGAAAGAAGGCTCTAAGTCAATAACTCTATTTTTCCAGCTCTCCAAATTTTCCACCTGTAAAATTCCTCTACCTTTAAGCCAATCTATAACAATCATAGAGCCCCCCATCAAATGTAGATCTTGAATACCAAGACTTTTGCTAAAATGATGGTTGCCCAAGCTCCCATAAGCTCCGCCTTTGAATTTGTTCCTGAAATACAGTTTAAGGTCCATCGATATTCCACTAGATTATCTAATTTGATAACCCCTCCAACTCCACACTGATTTCCATTGAATTGTAAAGCCCCATCGAACCATGCTAGTACCTTATCATCAGGGAAAGTAATCAGTTGTGTTCTATTTGAAGAGTTTGTTGTATTGATTTGATTCGAGGCTCCAGATCTTGTAGCAAGAAAAATAATTTTGTTTGTCGAGGGTAATCTTCCTTCAAAAAAATTTTTGTTCCTGTCCTTCCATATGAACTAGCAGATGAGTGTGGCTTTCTCTCTGTTCGATTTATTCTGAGAAGACTAGTTTTGTAAGCACTCTCGAACAGAACCCCCATTCCAGCCAAAATCTAAATTTAAACTTCGTTTAACTTCTTCCCAGATAGAAACAGTGAAAGCGCAGCTAACAAAAACATGTTGGCTCATCTCTTCATTTGTTCCACACAGACAACATCTGCCCAGACCATACCAGCCTCTCCTTTGAAGGTTTTCCCAAGTGAGAATCTTATTCTCCAACAAAATCCATAAGAAGAGTTTTATTCGTAACGGGCAACTCTATTTCCATAATTGAATTCTCCAGCTTTCTGCCTTTCCGGACCAGAATTTGTTTGATAGTGTATTGTAGACATTTTTGACTGATATATGACCACTATTATCAACACCTATCCACTTAAGTTCATCAGGGTGTTCCTTTAGTACAATGCCAGCATGCAAGAGCAATTTCCTGTAGTTTTCCCATTCATAACCCAGGTCCCCTTCCAGTTCTAGATCAGTGATCGTGACCCAATTCTGCCCCAACAAACTTATTGATGCAGGTCAACTTGCTTGAAACAGAAAGAAAACATGTTTTTTGTTTAATTCCCGAATCGGTTCCTCTGATAACAAAGAAGCTTCATTCAATCCACTGATACAATCTCTACCTATAATGATTGCTTTCCCTGTGCCAGGAGACCATGCTATTATATCAAGGATTATTGGTAGAGTATTTAGTATATTCTTCCAAATTTGTGATCCAAAAGGAGTAAACCTCACAACCAACCTTAACCAAGTACTTACTGGGACATGAGGAAGATATTTTCCTTTGATAACTCTTTGCCAAATCCCAGGCTTCATTAAAGCTCGCCATAGAGTATTAGTAGCTAGAGCTCTATAAAAGATAAAAATGTTATGTAAACATAGAAAGTGAAATTGTTTTATTTTTAAATCTAAATAATTTTTATTTTAATATGTAACAATATAAGGGTGAATAAGTGGATCACATAGCATCAATCATCAATTTCAGGGCTTGTACCCGGTATTCAGGACTTCTCTAGTGGTCACCCATCCCAAGACTCTGCTAGCTCAAACATGCTTAAGTGTGGAGTTTTCTCCACAGTCAAGGCCACTTGGTTTGCTACCCCATTTGCAAAACCTTAGTAAATATTGTACTTTATGAACTATCCAGTTAGAGCTCCCTTCACTCTTTTTATTTAAGTATCGAGGGGCTTCCACAATGCAACATATTAGATATCATTTTTGGGATTAAATGCGTAGAGTAAGTCATTATTCTATGACCCATATCCATGAGTATTAGTTGCAATTGACTAATAACTCTGATGATTTGAATAGTCCACTTAGCACTCATTTCATCGTGTGATGTTCACAAGGGTGAAGAAGTGGGATTGAAAGTAGTGAAATGAATCACATAGCATCAATCATCACTTCTGAGGATTTCACTCGGTAACCACGACTTCCCAGGTAGTCATCCATCCCAATACTTCTCTAGCTCAAGCAAGATTAACTATGGAGTTTTCCCTACAATCAATCCCACCTAGCTTCCTACCGCATTTGCAAAACCTTAACAAGTATTTTTCCTTATGAACTGTTCGGTTAGAGCTCCCTTCACTCTTTCTATTTAAGTATCGAGGGGATTATGCAATGAAACATATTAGATATAATTTTTGGGATTAAGTGTAGAGTAACTCGTTAATATATGACCCATATCCATGAGTATTAATCACAAATAACCAATAAATCTCATGATTTGAATAGTCCACTTAGCACTGAATGCATCAGGTGATGATCACATGGGTGAAGGAGTGGGATTGAAACCAACAAAATGAATCACATTTGTGCTCCTTCGCTTACCTGAACACAGATATAATGGTCCAGACTACTCCTAGATGTCAATCCAACAAATCCTATTCCTTCTGCTCCATTGTCTATACTCCTCCCTTTGGATGGGGGATTTTGAAAAGAATCAAAGGCTGTGATCTCGACTTACACTTCTGGGAAATGTTATCCATCCTGATATTTATTTCCAGATATGTACAGGATCTTTGTCGCCCCTCTGCATGCTCCTTTTGCACTTTAAAGCATTCATACTTAATATATTTCTAAGTTTTTCCTCCTTGATGCTTATAGTTGCTACCTCTCCTGATCTTGTGCCTCCAATGTTTTAAAACCTTCGACGCACACCTTGCAGCCTTGGAACTATGAAACACTTAGCTATTTTACTTTGAATAGTGAGTCTGAGAACAACTCAGCCTGCACGTTCCTTGTCTGGACATGTGCACTCTTTGCAAAGGTTCTATGCACAAAGGAACTATCTCTCCTGAGCTTGAGACTGCTCAAAATTTCTAAAGGTCTCAACCCTTATTCTTGCATAGAAGACTTTTGATGCCCTCCTGGCAACTCAACACTCTTCCTCCTGAGTTATCTGAACCTAAATGTTCTTGGCTTCTACAACTCCTTGCATGCCCTTTCTTCCAGAGTGTTCAACAACTCTTTTCTCCTCAATTTCTCCAACACTTCAAAAAAGCGTTGGTTATATGCACTCCTTGCACCTCCTTCTCAATACACCCTTGCAGAGCTCGTAGAGTATTCAGTAACTCTGGTTGTGCTCCCTCTGCACAGACCTTCCTCCAGAGTATTCAACAACTCTGATGTTCCTTCTAATATTAATATTTCTCTGGTGTGCCCACCTGGCACATTCTCTTCTTGAATTCCAAACATAATTGAAGAACGCACTCCTTGCGTTGGCTTCACAAAGTTTCAATACTCTGATGTGCACTCCTTGCATTAGCCAAGAACCCAGAAATATCAGAAAACTCACACAAAACAGGGAATTATATCCTTCTACTGCAAATTAAAAATGTACACACATTCATAGCATATAAATACACAGATAACATTCCTATAAACCACAAAAAATCATATAGGCATACACAAAGATTCACATGCAGTAAAAATTGTTCTTTCATTAATATGAATGTCATCTACAAATGTGTACAAGCCTGGACTATAACAAAGTCACAGCTCTTATCCTCTCCTTGGATTACAATGATTATATGATTAATCTTCAACAACCTTAACAACAACCTCAACTAGGCATACATTACATACATTTATACAAGAGCTGACTCATCGAGCCTCCCTCCAAACTACACTAGTGGTGTGCAATCACCATTACAACAGCTATATACTGAGGCTAATTACATTGAATGATCATGTACATTCTCAGATCCGAGGCACTGCTCAAGATATATCCAAATCAAGCCTTAATAAAGGAAATTACACTCATCCTGCAAAAAGGCCAACTTGGCTTTACTCCAGCCTTACAACATTAAATTTTAAATTTTATTACATTGGAATTTAAAATACAAGGGAAAAATGAGAAGTTTGGCTCCTCTCTCTCTCCCTTCTTAAATGCATGTTTAAGTGATGGATTTTTTGTGCTTGATGAGGTGGGAAGATGCTCCTGCATCATACTCCATTGTTGGGAAATTCATGAGCTCCTCTGCTATACTATTGAAATCCTCCGAGATCCCAAACCTCTCTTTGAAGTTGTCTTACTGTTTCTTTTTTTCCTGCTTCTGTTGTTACTTCCCTTCTTTTGCTACTCCTCCTCTACTTAGCTTCTCTCTGTTGATAGTTTCCTCTGCTGACTTCAACATCATCTCCCTGATCTCTTCTATCACTCTGTCCAGCGGGTCTAATGGATGATTCCTCCTTGACAGTCTTCTCTGTTGCACCTCCCTACACAGATCAAAGGGAATATCATTTTCATCTACCATGTTTCTTTCATTTACTATGGCAATAGCTTGCCACTCCACTGCATTCTTAAATTCTACAGCCTCCTCACTAATTTTCTGCTCAACCATCTCCTCTCACAGTTTGACTTCTATCAACTCCTCTCCTTCTACATTTCCAACTTCCTACAACTTCTCCTCCTGCTAGAATTCTCCTCCATCAGTTTCCAGCTTAACCTATTGGATGCAGTCACCCTGCACTATTACCCTTCTCTCCAGGCCCTCCAACTCTTCACACAGATCAACAAATTCCATGTTGTTTGTTTCTTCTTCTGCTGCAGGTTTTAGTTCTGCATTTATCTCCTGTTCAGCTTCCTAGCAAAAAATTTTGAGCAATTTCTCTAAATGCTCCTCTTATTCCTCTACTTGGATAGACTTCAATATCTAGTCCACTCTTCCTCTATGACAATCTTTTTTGGTTATATTTCTCCTACTGCACCTGAAACTTGTACACTGGCCTCTACTTGCCTTCTTGGAAGGAATATTTTGATTCCTCCAATGATCAGAACACTCCTCTGATCTTCGTCCTCTAGGGTTGAATTCTTTAACTTCTCATCATCTTCATTCACATGGTATACAATCCCATATGAATCTCCATATAGATGAGGCCTTTCTTCTTCCTCCCTTTCATCTGTTAGCACTCCTTTTTGGATCGAAGTCTCTTCTGAGCTTTTGAGACTCTGAGACAGTCTCATTTCATCTCCCTTTCCCACCTAGAAATTTTAAAGTTCATATCTGCCCTCCTAGAAGTCCATCAGATCATTAATTGATCTCCCTTCATTGCACACCTGGCAATCTGAACTTTCTCTTCTTCCCTCCTGGCAGTTCATGAGATCCTTAACTGATCTACCTTCCTCCTTACTAAGGTCTTATCCAACTTTTGGCTCACAAATACAAACCATCTCCTTTGTGTCACTGAGGTTTTTAGTATGCCTCAACCACCTTCTTAACACTTTCCTTTGCCTCCTGGAAAACAACTTTTGGACATGCCACCTTGCTTTCTTCCTCAAGTGCCACTCATATTTCTAGCCTCCTTGAGCTTCCTGTTGCATCTTTATCATCAACCTGTCAAGCTCTCCTCTCATCTCCTCGAGCTCTTGTTCCCTCTGTGATTTACTCCCCTTCTTAGGGTCTTTTCCTTGAACTCTTCCATAGCCTTCAACAACCATGTTCCTCTGTCTTTAGCCGACTTGACTATCAACTAACTATTTCACACTTACAAACAATCATTCATGCACAAAGCATTAATACTCTATCTCTCCTAAACTTTTCCAATTGTTTGCAAGCAAAAGCATGCTCTGATACCACTTGATGGTATCAAACAAAACCTTTTCCTAGGCTCTGATACCACTTGATACAGACCCCCCTCCCTCACCCGAGGTCCTCTCGACCTCCCGGTTAAGAATCGATCAAATATGGAAAGAGTTGGATCAACTCAGAAGGTCCCACTGGACCTTTTCTGTTTGGTTCCATATGCCTTTTCTGCTATTTCGGGCCAAAAATGGCTTCCTAGTAGGCTCCTGCTAATCAGGCGATACCCTCATGTGACCTCGGGCTCAAAACTAGGGGATTACTTGTTGTTTCCGCCCAATTAGGGACTTCGGGGCCTTCACACTCTGGGCATATCCAATAGACAAGCACTACAATCCTCCCAAACCACAACTTCATGGAGTATCAAAATCCCTTTTGTATTGATGATTGGAACAATGATAGGTGGATGGTCCATAACCCTTCGGGGTTTGGGGGCTTCTCCCATCACCAATCCTTTTCACTTTTTCGAACATAGGTGTAGAAGAGTGGATCTCCACCCTCCACGCATCTCCTCTAGATAAACAACTTGAATGTTTTGGCCTTTGGGCCTTCGGGTGCTTTGATGATTCCCTCTCCTCCTTGCTTTCGAAGCCTCCACCCGCCGAACCCTTTTCCCAGCTGACAATTGTCTCTTAGATCGATGGCTTGGATGGACTCTAGGACTTTGTGTCTCTAGGAGTCCTCTACTCCTTCTGCTTCTCTTTGTCCCAAATAACGTACCCACGAAGGGCTGAATCGGTTTTCGTGTGTCCCTTGATCCGACGATCAGGATGGGGTTTAGGCCTCCTAGAGCCTGGGATTATAGAAATGTACCTCGAAATCCTCTAAATCGCTCCTCCTATGGAGTGTGGGATCCACTGGATCTGACGACTGTCGGCCTCCATTCCAGATCTAACGGCTGGGATCTATTATTATTCTCCAAGCACCTTCTCCATATCTTATGGTTGTTCGTCCTCCACGCCTAGATCTGATTTTTGAGATATGCTCTCCCTATGTGCTCTCCTCTACTTTCTTGGACGCAGATCTAACAATCAAGACTACTCCTATATGTTGATCCAATGGCTCAATTTCCTTCTCCTACTCTTTCTATACTCCTCCCTTCTGATGGGGAATTTTGAAAAGATTCAAAGGCCGCGACATTTGATCCCTTGTGAGCCCGAATAATGGGGTCTCAACTTGCACTTCTGGGAAACGTTATCCCTCCTTTTCTTTAATTCAAGAGATGTACATGATCTCTTCCTCCCCTCTGTGCTCTCCTTTTTCACTTTAAAGAATTTAGACTTAGGATTTTTCTAAGTCTTTCCTCTTCGATGCTTATGGTTTCTACCTCTCATGAGCTTTTTCCTCCAAGGTTTTAAAACCTTGGACGCACACCTTGTGGCCTTGGAACTCTGCAACGCTTAGTTATTTTTATCTGAACAATGATTTTGAGAACAACTCGGCCTACGCACTCCTTGAGTGGCCCTGTGCACTCTTTGCTAAGGTTCTTTGCACAAATGCACGATCTCTCCTGAGCTTGAAATTGCTCGAAATTTCTAACGGTCTCAACCTGTCTTCTTCCTTAGAAGACTTATGATCCCCTCCTAACAACTCAACGCTCTTCCTTTTGAGCTATATGAACCTGAAGGTTCTTGGCTTCTACAACTCCTTGCAGGTCCTTTCTTCCAGAGTGTTCAGGAACTATGTTCTCCTCAATTTCTCCAGCACTTCAGAAAAGCATTGGTACTATGCACTCCTTGCAGCTACTACTCAATGCACCCTTGTAGAGCTCATAGACTATTCAATAACTCTGGTTGTGATTCCTCTACACATACCTTCCTCTAGAGTATTCAACAACTATGAGGTTCCTTTTAAGATTAAGATTTCTCTAGTGTGCCCACCTAACACGTTCCAGAATTCAAGCACGCACTCCTTGCATTGGCTTCACAGAGTTTCAATACTCTGGTGTGCACTCCTTGCATTAGCCAAGAATCCAGAACTCTCAGGAGACTCACACAAAGACAGTGAATTCTATCCTTCTACTACAAATGAAACATTTACACACATTCACAGCATATAAATACACATATAACATTCCTATAAAACACAGAAACTCATATAGGCATACACAGATATTCACATTCACGTAAAACTATTCTTTCATTAATATGAATGTCATCTACAAATGTGTACAAGGATGGGTTGTAACAAAGTCCAGACTCTTCTCCTCTCCTTCGCTTACAATAATTCTATGATCAATCTTCAGTAGCCTTAACAAAAACCTCAACTAGGCATACATTACATACATTTATACAAGAGGTGACTCATCGAGCCTCCCTCCAAAATACACTAGTGGTGTCCAATCACCATTATAATTCCAATCTAGTGAGGCTAATTTCATTCAATGATCATGTACATTCTTAGATCTGAGGCACTGCTCAAGATATGTCCAACTCGAGCCTTAATAAAGGAAATTACACTCATCCTACACAAAGGCCAACTTGGCTTTACACCAACCTTACACCATTAAATTTTAAAATTTATTACATTGAAATTTAAAATACAAGGGAAAAATTAGAGGGATAGCACCTCTCTCTCTCCCTTCTGAAATGTGTGTTGAAGTGTTGGATTTCTGGTGCTTGATGAGGTGGGAAGATGCTCCTGCATCATTCACTCTTTTTATTTAAGTATCAAGGGGCTATGCGATTCATTTCGATAGTTTCAATCCCACTTCTTCACTCCTATGAGTATTGCCCGATGCAATGAGTGCTAACTGGACTATTCAAATCATGAGAAGTATTGGTTAGTTGCAGCTAATATTCATGGATATGAGTCATACATTAATGACTTACTCTACGTAGTTAATCCCCAAAATTATATCTAATATGTTTCATAGTGGAAGGTCCTCGATACAAAAATAAACATAGTGAATGGATCTATAACTGAATAGTTCCTAAGGCAAAATACTTTCGCAGGTTTTGCAAATGGGGTAGCAAGCCAAGGGAGCTTGATTATGGTAAAAAATTCATAATTTAGCATGCTTGAGCCAGAGGAGTATTGGGATGGATTACCACCCGAGAATTCTTGGTTATTGGGTGCAAGCCCTCAAAGTGATGATTGAGGCTATGTAATTCATTTCGCTATTTTAAATTCCACTTCTTCACCCCTATGAGCATTACTTGATGCAATGAGTGCTAAGTAGACTATTCAAATCATGAGAATTATTGGTCAGTTGTGACTAATACTCATGGATATGGGTCAACAATTAATGACTTACTATATGAAGCTAATCCAAAAAATGATTTCTAATATGTTGCACTATGAAATCCCCTTGATAGAAAAATCTATTGTCTACATGATAAATTATACGAGCAAAAAACATAGTAGCGAGAGCCATAAAATTGTATTGTTCTAATCTATGGAGATTTAAACAACATAACACATAATTGAAAAATATAAGATTCAAGTAACAAAGTAGATTATTTCTAGGTGTCGTGATCTTGAGATATGCCCATGTGTTGGGTGTCTTGATTTTTTAGGTTTTCATCCAACCACATTGGGTTTGATGAAGTACCCTCATAGTGTAGATTGTTCATGTGATCTTCTCCCCTGGTATCCTAAGCATCCTTTCAGAGTGAAGATTGTTCATGTGAGCTTCTTCCCTGGTATCCTAAGCATCATGATTTTCAAAAGCACTGTAAACATTTAATTCTAGGTTGAAATCTTCCTTGTAGAAGATATCTATTTTTTCTTCCATGATGTTAAGTTGGTGCCTTCTGTCTTCCTCGATAATCCATCTATAAAATATTTAGCCATCCAATATATCTCTATTACTTTGTAAATTTTATTGTCACGAGTTATGGAATGCCCTAGGTTCCAAAACCATCCGACCGATTACATTTCTATTTGATCTCTAGAAACCTCATAGCGTTTATGGTTGATAGTTTCTTCTAGTATGCTAGTCTTTCTTTTGTACTAGTCGAGAACCAATTCTGATAGAGATTTTAAGATATAAGGGCTGTAGTTTGGACCTTTTTTTTTATGCTTAAGGGCATGGTCATACTTTTTTTTTTTAGGCTTCAAAGATTCTTTTCCTTTGGACCATTGTTCGGCATTTCCTTCGGAATAGAATTTTTTGCGGATTTCAAACTTTTGACCTTCTTTTCTTTAATCGTTACAACATTACCAGTATGTTAACTATTCCAACTCAAGTTCAATGGAGCTTACTTATTCAAACCACTTTAACCCAATATGTATCACTAAAAAAAATTATATGGGGTTTTCTGCCTCCCCATTCCCCCTCTTATACTCAATCATCAATGTCTTTTTTCATTTTTGTCTTCATTTTTATGGAATGAACCTTTGTTGTCGTCAACATCATCTCCACTTTCATTCTACATTTATTCTAGATCAATCTCATAGTTTCTGCAGTAATAATTATCATTACCATCCTTCGTGGGACTTTGTTTATCTATTTTATCGTTTATTTTCACATCAACATTTGCCTTTCCCTGATTTTCTCAACATGTTAGCTATATATCAATTTCTTTGATACGTTCTTAAAAATATTCAAATAAATCTTACTCTTTGAAACTTCATAATGAAAGTGCATTTTTCATATTGTATTAGTTGAACGAACTTTGCATTGACATCATCTTTTTTGAAATAATTATTCATCAATGCCCCATCACAATTTCATACAATAAGGCCATCATCATCTCTACAAAGGTTTCATCTTATTAAACATCACCATCATATGTGTTATCTAACACAAATTTTAGTCTTTTGGAACATTCACATGAACTTATGATGTTCATATTCTACTTTCATTACTCTAGATGCATTGTGTTTCATATAGCCAATTAATCCCTTTTCTCCTTGCATGTCTGCAATATTTTGGATGACACCTTTATTGTCCTCAAGTGTAAAATATTTTCCTCTTACAATCAATTCAAATGCCACAGCATCAAAATATATGAGAAACATTATCTTTTAGAATTTGTTTTCTACAATATCACCCATTCTCCACTCTATTGTAATCTCTTGAATCTTGTAAAGTATTATTGTGCAATCTTCATCAAAAATCATGTTTTCATCTCGCTTATCTTTCTTTTCATATTCCACTATAATACCAACATATTGTGCATAATGGGATCCAAACAAACCCATCAACAATGCCTTCAAGGAATCTTCATCTCTTTCTAAACCACTCTTTTGTAACTTATCATCTTCACCTACATAGTCTTCTTTGTACCGCCATTAAATCAACAAACAAATTACAAGGTTCAAGAAGCCCATTAAAAAGTACATACTCCTTAAAAGATTTTGGCTACATATCTTTTAATTTTATAACACTTTTATGATCTTCTTTTTTCATGATTCCAATCACATGCTCAAAATCTCTAACACATTGATTTCTCTTTTCCATATCAACTAGGGAAAAATCTCCATTAACTTATAGAATAAACTCTTCATTCAACGTCTTTCTTTTCTTGATACATTATTCTTTATGAAAATTCTTAACATGTCCAACTCCTTACATAATTCTACCAATGCTTTCTTATCAACTTGTAGAACCACATGGAAAATATTTCTTAAGGAAAAGTCTTTCTTTCTACAAATATCTTTTGAAATGGAGGATTTCAAAAAAATTCACAGAGTTACAGGTTTTCTCCACATCAACTCTTATACCAAACTAATATAGAGTAACTACTAAATTCTCACCTTGGTCACTTATTTCTCCTAATATTTCAATTTCTTTCAATACATAACCAAAATGGAATAGACTTGTGACTTTCCATAACCGTCTGTTCAAAATAATGTATTATGTCTTTTATTCTTCTTATTTTTTCCAAATGTGACTTGTCACGCAACAAGGATGATTGATTCATCAATTTGGAACAAATAATCTCCAGTTCATGGAACTTTTTAATTTTTAAGTATTCAAAATACTAGTGTATGCCTTTACTCGACTTCCCTAACTCCTACAAATTTGAACTTTCACAATACTTTAGAAATTTCATGAAAGTATTCATTCTCTTCAGTTCGTCTACTTCTAATTTGGGAATACACTTTCTCTTTGCAACTTTAACTTCTTCAATTCCATAACTTTAATTGGACTCTATCTTCCATATGCTCATCACTACATACATCCTCTGAACCCACAAACATAGCACAAAACCTATTAAAGGAAACGATTAAATGCTTATTAAATATAATGGCTATCAAAATATCTTTCATGGCTTCAATGTTTGTCTCACCAAATATCAAAATAAGTTATTCCCCACATATCCATTGTACATAGGGATGTATGGGATAATAGGTTCTACATGGACATAAAGGAAGGGTAGAAAACAATGAAATATCATTCCCCTCTAGAAATGCTTCAAATGCATGATCCTTTGAATAGTGTTGGTATTCATATAACTAAAACGATAATTTATTTCCGTTACAAATGTGAAAATAAAAAATATGAAGAACCCAAAACAAGAGAACTTACTTATGAGAAAGTTATGAGCAAACTGCAGAATCTGGTAGACTGCCTTTATAGTTTTGATAAAGTTTTGAGGAAAAATACCAAGTATATGAAAAGTGTGTGGAGGAAGAAGGACAACTAGAGAGCGTGCAACTAAGGTGCATCCAATAGGGAAGTGCGTAGAAGCAGGAAAGTGCGCAAAAGGAAGATAGTGTGGAGCTCGGAGAATAGATCAAGGATGTTAGCCCTAGCTTTTGATATAAATATGTAACGGGTTGGGATATTAGGGGTTCAATTAGATGGTTTATCTAGGTATTATTCTGATGAAGTTTGATTATGATAGATTAGGGTATGTTACAGTTTGATGGATACTGAGTCTAGAGTTATTGAATGTAAAAGGTGAAGGTTGAGAAGGATGAAGAAAGGAATGATAGAGATATGTTACATAATCCTTTGTTGTCTATGTTTCTGGGTTTGATTATGAATACTAATTGCATGCATCGTAGAATAGCTTGATATGATAGTTAAGAATGGTGCAATGATTCATGACTGTGATGGTAACAAAACTATACAATAAACTGGAATATGA
Source organism: Picea engelmannii (assembly GCA_009831015.1). Classification (NCBI taxonomy): domain Eukaryota; kingdom Viridiplantae; phylum Streptophyta; class Pinopsida; order Pinales; family Pinaceae; genus Picea; species Picea engelmannii. The sequence goes on along the minus strand of ML781779.1, from coordinate 499,346 downwards.
TAAGTATCGGAATCTGAATCATGAGTAAGTTAGTAATAGAACATAACAGAGTTATGCACACAATATAATAAGGAAGAATGAACCGAATGTTTGTCTCCCATTCCCTTACCACTACATAAGCCTGGTTCTTGCAGTCCACATAGATACCTTGGGTGAGATTTCACCTGTGCAAGTAGGTGATGCCGAAAGGGACGATGTCTGGTGGGTTTTGTTGGTCTTAGAAGAGTCAAATTATGGGTCTTACAACTCGCGCACAAAATAGATCCAACAAATGGTTTTCTTGCCGAGACCAAGACTTTGTGATTAAGTGGATGTTTTGGAGGTCGACTACGAAGGAGATATCATAATGGTTGGAAAGGAAGGAACATGCATTCAAACGACAAGAGAATAGAAATCCTCGGATGAGTGAAAAGCACTGGAGGAAAAATTATGTGTCCACATATTTGAATGAAATTCTCTTTCACGAATTTTCAGTTATTCTGACAAAGTGGCTAGAAATATTGGTGGAGAAAACTGGAAGGTTCAGTGTTGAAGGGCTAAGGAATTGGACTCCCGAATTGGTAAGACAATTGAATTTTGTAAGTAACCCAACTACTCAAGAATTTGATTTTTGGTTGGATAACATACTAGGTGGTTATGTTACAGAGTTTGCAGTAGATTGTATTCAATCATACAGTGTTGCAAAAAGGGACTTTTTCAAAGGTCTGCATGGGAGGTTCTTGAAATCATTAAATACATGGATATAGATGCTATTGTGTGAATATCACATAATGGCGATGCAATCTGATTGTTAAGGAGTTCACGCATGTACGGGAACTAGGGGATTATAGGAGGATCATCTAAGAGAAGGAAGGAAGCAATGAAAGAGGCAGGGAGGGACTAAGGATGCAAGAAGAATATATACTATAGGAAGGATACAAGTTTGGAGAGTTGCACAGAGGGAGGAGGTGCAAGAGGTAAAATACTAAGGATGAGAGAATAGAGTCGCGCACTGAGCCAAAGGGGAGAGAACCTTGCATACTAGTCCAAATCATGGAGGTACCATACCTAGGGGGAGAAGAAGGGGAGTTCCAGTCCATTCCGATAATAGAAGAGCCGACAAGTCCTACTTAGAGAGGATCCTACATTGAATCTATAACCCCGTTTGTGCCACCACAATCAAAAGTAACGTTTGAAGATTTTTCAAAAGAAATTGTAGTTAGACAAGGATGATCAAGTAGTAGTAGTCATAATAGTGGAAGTAGTGCATAGAGTTAGAATTAGAGTCAACCAACATCACCGAGAGGAGGAACTACATAAAACAACATGGTCAAGGTGGAAAATACCCTTAGGTTGCTAGAGTTCCAAGTGTTGTTGTCATAGGAATGAGAACAACACTTGTTTATGTGCGAGACGATTTGGGCCATAAATAACGTACATGATGAAGTTGTGAAGATTGCATAGTTAGCGACAAAATTTAAAGTTCGTGCACTAGTATGGTATATGAAGTTACATAGAACCACGACTACAAGATAGGACATGATGTTGGCAAAGATTAAGAAAGAACTGCTGAAGGAGTTCAAGAAGGCAAAGTCTGAGCTGTAGTACATCATAGAATTGAAGGAGATCAAACAAGTAAAAACAAAGTCGGTATGGGATTTCAACTAGATATTTAAGGATGTGATGGGTAGATTAAATTTCCAGATCCCAGATCAACAACACCAAGAATGGTTTGTTGCAGGGCTTCTACCACACATTCACAAGCCATTGATCCAACAAAAGGTTGCATCACATCACAAGGCACTAGAGATTGTGATGAATCTGGAGTCATCTCTAGTGGGATACAATGGTGGAATGATGCAAGTTCAGACACAGTTGGATGAAATGACAATTCAATTGGAAGAACTGAAAAAGGGAAAGGAGAAACATGAGCAAGTATGGTGTATAAAATTTAGGACTAAAGGCCATCACAAGGACGAATTCCCAACATTCATGAAATATTTGGTGATGGGAGGGATGAATCTACTATCGGGAGGAGGATACTGTGAGATATGTAAGAAATGGGGCCATCAACCAAAGGAGTGTCCACTACTACAGAAGTACCAGAGTACACCAAAGAAATTATTCTACATTTTTTGAAAATCTGTAGTGTTGGACACACCGACCACACTGAGAGGGGGGGGGGAATCAATGTGAGTCTCTTTTGACACTTCTCACAAAACTTTAGTTAGGAAAACTCATTACTCATTACTTCCATTCACACTTGGTTGCTTGCATGTAAACATATCTCAACAACATATATCAATAATAAGTAACTATAAACCATCACAATAATGAACACAAAGAACACCAGATATATGTCTAAAATTATTTTATTATGTGTTACAGGAGACTAAAATCTCGGGGGTTTATCAACACCAAATGAAATAAGCACCAACTGAGGTGGGAGGCCTAATTCGATATCTTGGTTGCACCAGAATTAGAAATTCAAAATTATTTCAAACTCTAGAACTGTATTGGCATACCAAAACCATGATAGCTCTGGATATGCTACCAAAGGAGGAGGATTTTCATCAATGCAAATGTAGAATGGAAACTATGGAAGCTCAGAATGAATATATGATACATCCTTATCCCTACTGACAGGGAAGTCTCTGGCCCATCTCCTTTTCATGCTCCTCATGACCAATGCTAACAGGGTTTACAGTCTTTACAACTCTCTTTTATATCTAGTTTTTTTATCTCTTAGGAGGTGTTTTTTATCTCTTAGGAGGTCTTAGTAGTCACTCCAAATGCAGTTGGATCTATGACTTTCAAATTTCAATACTTATTATGTGTTCTCTAGCTTGATTTCTCTTTTAAATTTCAACACTTATTATGTGTTCTCTAGCCTAATTTCTCTTCTGAGCTATGCATGTTTTTTTTGTTTTTTTTTTTAATCTCTAGAGACTATCGTAATCTCTTTAGACATTGAATCAGTTCAAAATCTCCTTTATATTCTATTCATATTAATAAAACATTTACATAAAAAAACACATATATACACTTTCACCTAACCTCATTTCTGAGAAGGTATTAACTTCATCTTGAAGAAAGGTGAGGTGTATAGCTGTTTAGAATTCACATTATAAAAAAAATTAGTGGATCTGAATACGATCTAATATAAAAGTTTGTTGATATGAAATTTCACAATTGATCATTATTGTGAATATAAAAATATCCCGCCCATGTAAAGATGTACCATATTTCTTTCAGTAAAGAAAAACCTTATATTAGATAATATAACATGTCAAATTACAGTCATTTTCATAATAATTCAGAAAGTTTCCACATAACCAAAGAAAAAATAAAACAATTCTTATACATATCCACCGGTAATACTTTCGTCTACACTATATAGATACCCAACAAAACTGATTTTCTAATACAAAAAACATCATATACACTATATATGATACCCAACAAAACTGATTTTCTAATACAAAAAACATCATATGAGATCCTCATAAAGATGTACTATATTTATAAAAGAAGCCATATTAAATTCTATATATTTCTATCACGGGAGCTATATAAATTTCATTCAATTTCACTTGTAAATTATAAATCAATATTATTATATTAAAAATACATCATCAAGGAAATATTTTTTCTATATCATTATAGATTACTCATTCACAATGAAATAATCATATAAGTTTGCTTTACTTTAAATTCATTTATGGTAAACTTTAACTATATAAATTTCATTTTAATAATGCATCATTAAAATTATGAATAACAATATTTCTAAAATAAGATAAATATTAAAACATTAATATTTAAAACATAAAACATAGAAATTGAAATTGTTTTATTTTAAAATCTATGTTTTATTTTTATTTAATATGAAACAATACAAACCAAGTCATGGTTCACTTTATTAAGTCCACTTAGCACTCATTTCATCGTGTGATGTTCACAAGGGTGAAGAAGTTGGAATGAAACTAGTGAAATGAATCACATAACATCAATCATCACTTCCAGGGCTTGCACTCGGTAACCATGACTTCCCTGGTAGTCAGCCATCCCAATACTTCTCTAGCTCAAGCATGATTAACTATGGATTTTTCCCTACAATCAATCCCACCTATATTCCTACTGCATTGCAAAACCTTAACAAGTATTTTTCTTTACGAACTATTCAGTTAGAGCTCCCTTCACTCTTTTTATTTAAGTATCGAGGGGCTTCTGCAATGCAACATATTAGATATAATTTTTGGGATTAACTGTAGAGTAATTCATTAATCTATGACCCATATCCATGAGTATTAATCGCAAATAACCAATAAATATCATGATTTGAATATTCCACTTAGCACTCAATGCATCAGGTGATGATCACATGGGTGAAGAAGTGGGATTGAAACATACAAAATGAATTACATAGCATCAATCATCACTTCTTAGGCTCGCGCTCGGTAACCAGGACTTCCCAGGTGGTCACCCATCCCAAGACCCATCTAGATCAAGGGCGCTTAACTATGGTTTTCCCCAGAATCAAGTCCATTTACCTTGCTACTTCATTTGCAAAACCTTAGCAAGTATTATGCCTTATGAACTATTCAGTTGGATCTCCCTTCACTCTTTTTATTTAAGTATCGAGGGGCTTCCAAATTGTAGAAGTGTAGCATATTAAATATCATTTTTTGGAATAACTACATAGAGTAAGTCATTAATCTCTGACCCATATCCATGAGTATTAGTCACAACTGACCAATAATTCTCATGATTTGAATAGTCCACTTAGAACTCATTGCATCAAGTATTTCTCATAGGGGTCAAGAAGTGGGATTGAAACCATTAAAATGAATCACATAGAATCAATCATCACTTTTGGAGCTTGCACCTAGTAACCAAGACTTCCTAGGTGATCACCCATCCCAAGACTCCTCTGGCTCAAGCGCGCTAAACTGTAGAGTTTTCCCCACAATCAAGCCCACTTAGCTTGCTACCCCATTTTCAAAACCTTAGCAACTATTGTTCCTTATAAACTATTCAATTAGAGCTCCCTTCATTGATGCAAACCCCCCTCCCTCACCCGGGGCCCACTTGACCTCCTGGTCAAGGATCGATAAAAAATGGCAGGAGCTTGATTAGCTCACAAGGTCCCACTAGACATTTTTTGTTTGGTTCCATAGGCCTTTTCTGCTATTTCGGGCCAAAAATGGCTTCCTGGTAGGCTCATGCTTATCGGCTGCTACCCTCATGTGACCTCGGGCTCAAAACTAGGTGCTTACTTGTTGTTTCCACCCAATTCAAGACTTCGAGGCCTTCTCCCTCTGGGCACCTCCAATAGACACACCTCACAATCCTCTCGAACCACATCTTCATGGAGTATCAAAATCCCTTTGGAATCGATGGCTAGAATGATGACAGGTGGATGGTGCAAATCCCTTCAGGGTTTCGGGGTTTTGGGGGTTCTCCCATCACCAAGCCTTTGCTCTTCTTCGAACACCAGTGTAGCAGAGTGGATATCCACTCTCCATAGGTCTCTTCTATATCGACAACTTGGATATTTTGGCCTTCGGGCCTTCAGGTGCTTTGATGCTACCCTCTCCTCCTTGCTTCTGTAGTCTCTGTCCACTGAACCCTTTTCGCAGCTGACAGTTGTCTCTTAGATCGATGACTCTGATGGACTCCAAGACTTTGGGTCTCCAGGATTCCTCCACTCCTTCTTTTTCTCTTTGTCCCGAATAACGAACTCGCAAAGGGCTCAATCTGTTGCCACCTGTCCCTTGATTCAACGATTAGGATGGGGTTCGGGCCTCCAGTCCTTCAAGAGCCTAGGCTTATCAAACTCTACCTCAAGCTCCTTTGAAGCGCTCCTCCTCCGAAATGTGGGATCCACTGGATTCGATGATTTTCATCCTTTGTTCCAGATCTAACAATTGGGATCTATTAATATTTCCCGAGAACCTTCTCCAGTTCTGACGGTTGTTGGTCTTTCGTGCCTAGATCTGACTACTAAGATCTAGTATCCCTGTGTACGCTCCTCCCCTTTCCTGGACACAGATCTAATGGTCCAGAGTACCTCTAGATGTTGATCCAATTATTCATGTTCCTTCTCCTCCGTTGTCTATACTCCTCCCTTCCAGTGGGGAATTTTGAAAAGATTCAAAGTCCGTGACCTTTGATCCCTTGCGAGCTCGACTAATGGGGACTCGGCTTGTGCTTCTGGGAAACGTTACCCCTCATGATATTTATTTCCCCTCTGCGGGCTCCTTTTTCACTTTAAAGCATTCAGACTTAGGATCTTTCTAAGTCTTTCCTCCTCGATTCTTATGGTTGCTACCTCTCCTGAGCTTGTTCCTCCAAGGTTTAAAACCTTCGATGCACACCTTGCGGCCTTGGAACTCTGCAACACTTAGTTATTTTACTCTGAATAGTGAGTCTGAGAATGACTTAGCCTGCGCGCTCCTTGCATGGCCATGTGCACTCTTTGTTGAGGTTCTGTGAAGAAAGGAACTATCTCTCATGAGCTTGAAACTGCTCAAAATTTCTAAGGGTCTCATCCCTTCTTCTTCCCTAGAATAATTTCGATGCCCTCATGGCAACTCAATGCTCTTCCTCTTGAGTTATCTTAACCTAAAGTTACTTGGCTTTTACAAATGCTTGCAGTCCCTTTCTTCGAGAGTCTTCAACAACTATGTTCTCCTCAATTTCTCAAACACTTCAGAAAAGCATTGGTACTGTGCACTCCTTGCACCTCCTACTCAATGCATCCTTGTAGAGCTCGCAAAGTATTCGGTAACTCTGGTTGTTCTCCCTTTGCACAGACCTTCCTCTAGAGTATTGAGAAACTTTGAGGTTCCTTCTGAGATTAAGATTTCTATGGTGTTCCCACCTATCACGTTCTCTTCTTGAATTCCAAACATAATTCAAGCACACACTCCTTGTGTTGTCTTAACAGATTTTCAATACTCTCGTGTGCACTCATTTCACTAGACAACAACTTATAACTCTCATAAAAATCACAAAAAGACAGGGAATTCTATCCTTCTACTACAAATGAAACATTTACACACATTCACAACATATAAATATACAAATAACATTCCTATAAAAAATAGAAACTCATATAGGCATACACAGAGATTCACATGCAGTAAAAATTGTTCTTTCATTAATATGAATGTCATCTACAAATGTGTACAAGGATGTACTATAACAAAGTCCCAACTCTTCTCCTCTCCTTAGCCTACAATGATTCTATGATCAATCTTCAACAACCTTAACAACAACCTCAACTAGGCATACATTACATACATTTATACAAGAGGTGACTCATCGAGCCTCCCTCCAAACTACACTAGTGGTGTCCAATCACCACTGCAGTGCCTATCTACTGAGGATAATTACATTGAATGATTATGTACATTCTCATATTTGAGGAACTGCTCAAGATCTGTCCAACTCGAGTGTTAATAAAGGAAATTACACTCATCCTGCACAAAGGCCAACTTGGATTTACTCCAACCTTACAACATTAAAATTTAAAACTTATTACATTGAAATTTAAAATACAATGGAAAAATGAGAGGGTTGGCACCTCTCTCTCTCTCCCTTCTTAAATGCATGTTTAAGTGATGGATTGTTGGCACTTGATGAGGTGGGAAGATTCTCCTACATCATACTCCACTACTGGGAAATTCATGAGCTCATCTCCTATACTGTTGAAATGCTCCTGGATCCCAAGCGTCTCTTTGGAGTTGTCTCCCTTTTTCTTTTTTTTGCTGCTTTTGTTGTTGTTTCCCTGCTTCTGAAGGTCCTCCTCTATTTAGAGTTTCCTCTGTTGACTTCAACATCATCTCCCATATATCCTCTATCACTTTTTCCAACTGGTCTAATGGTTGGCTCCTCCTTGGTAGTCTTTTCTGTTGCACCTCCCTTCACACATCAAAGGGAAGATCATATTGATCTACCATGTTGCTTTAATTTCCTATAGCACTAGATTGCCAATCCACTGTAGTCTTAAATTATGTAGCCTCCTCACTAAGTTTTTGCTCAGCCATCTCCTATGACAGTTTGACTTCTTTTAGCTCCTCTTCTTGTATATTTCCATCTTCCTACAGCTTCTGCTCCTGCTGGAATTGTCCTCCATTAGTTTCCATCTTAACCTATTGGATGCACTCACCATACACTATTACCCTTCTCTGCAAGGCTTCCAACTCTTCACACAGATCATCGAAGTCCATGCTGTCTATTTCCTCTTCTGCTACAGGTTTTAGTTCTATAGTTATCTCCTGTTCAACTTCCTGGCTGAAACTTTTCAGCAATTTCTTTGAATTCTCCTCTTCTTCCTCTACCTGGACAGACTTCAGTATCTAGTCCATCTCTTCCTCTATGAAAATCTATGCTCATTGTATATCTCCTGCTTCACCTGAAACTTGTACACTGGCCTCTACTTGGCTTCTTGGCAAGAATATTTTGATTCCTCGAATGATCAAAACACTCCTCTAATCTTCCTCCTATTGGGTTGAATTATTTAACTTCTCATCATATTCATTCACATGTTCTGCAATCCCATATGAATCTCCATATAGATGAGGCATTTCTTCTACCTCCCTTTCATCTGTCAACACTCCTTGCTGGACTAAAGTCTCTTCTGATCTATTGAGACTCTTATACAATCCCATTTCATCTCACTTTACCAACTGGCAACTTGAAAGTTCATCTCTTCCCTATTGACATTCCATGAGATCATCAATTGATCTCCCTTCATTTCCCAACTGGAAGTTCATGAGATCCTAAGTTGATCTCCCTTCCTCCTTACTGAGGTCTTCTCCAAATTTTGGCTCAAAAATACAAACCATCCCCTCTCTATCACTGAGGTTTTCAATATGCCTCAACCACCTTCTTAACAATTGCATTTTCCTCCTGAAATGTTTTGTTGGACAGTCCACCTTTCTTTCCTCTTCAAGGGCCACTCATATTTATATCCTCCTTGGGCTTCCTATTGCATTTTTATCATCAGCCTGTCAAGCTCTCCCCTCATCTCCTCAGGCTCTTCTTCCCTCTATGATTTTCTCCTTGCGTAGGGCTTTTCATTGACCTCTTCCATAGATTTCAACAACCATGTTCCTCTATATTCAACCCACTTGATTGTCAAATAATTGTTTCACACTTGAAAAACGTCATTCATGCACAAAGCATCAGTCCTCTGTCTCTCCTAACCTTTGCCAATTGTTTGTAAGCAAAAACACACTCTGATACCACTTGATGGTATCAGACAAAACCTTTTCCTAGTCTTTGATACCACTTGATGAAGACCCCCCTCCATCACCCGGGGTCCACTCGACCTCCCAGTCAAGGATCAATCAAATATGGTAGGAGATCGATCGGCTCACAACGTCCCACTTGAACTATTATGTTTGCTTCCATAGGCCTTTTCTAATATTTCGGGCCAAAAATGGCTTCCTAGTAGGCTCTTGTTGATCGCTCGCTACCCTCATGTGATCCAGGGCTCAAAACTAGGGCTTACCTGTTGTTTCCTCCCAATTCGGGACTTCGGGGCCTTCACACTCCAGGTATCTCCAATAGACACACCCCACAATCCTCCCAAACCATAGCTTCATGGAGTATCAAAATCCCTTTGGAATTGACAGTTGGAATGATGACAGGTTGATGGTCCATATCCCTTCAGGGTTTCGGGGCTTTGGGGGTTCTCCCATCACCAAGCCTTTTCACTTCTCTGAACACTGATGTAGTGGAGTGCTTTTACACCCTCCACGTGTCTCCTCTAGATCAACGACTCATATGTTTTGACATTTGGGTCTTCGGGTGCTTTGATGCTACCCTCTCCTCCTTGCTTTCAAAGCCTCCGCCTGCCAAACCCTTTTCTAACTAACAATTGTCTCTTATATCATCGTCTCAGATGGACTTCGGGTCTCTGGGAGTCGTCCACTCGTTATATTTCTCTTTGTACTGAATAACAAACCTGGGAAGGGCTCAATCTGTTGTTGCGTGTCCCTTGATCTGACGACCAGGATGGGGTTCGGGCCTCTGGTCCTTCGGGAGCCTGGGCTTAGCAAAATCTACCTCAAGCTCCTCTAAAGCGCTCATCCTCTAGATTGTGGGATCCATTGGATCTGATGGTTGTCGACATCCGTTCTATATATAACGGCTGGGATATATTATTATTCCCCAAGCACCTTCTCTAGTTCTAATGCTTGTTTGTCCTCCATGCTTATATCTGACGGCTGAGATCTAGTCTCCCCATGTGTGATCCTATGCTTTCCTGGATGCATATATAATAGTCCAGGCTACTCCTAGATGTCGATCCAACAACTCTTGTTCCTTCTCCTCCGTTGTTTATACTCCTCCCTTCCAATGGGGGATTTTGAAAAGATTCAAAGGCTACGAACTTTGATCCCTTGTGAGCCCGACTAATGGGGTCTCGACTTGCACTTCTTGGAAACATTATTCCTCTTGAGATTTATTTACATAGATGTACATGATCTTTGTCGCTCCTCTGCGCACTCCTTTTGCACTTTAAATCATTCAGACTTAGGATCTTTCTAAGTCTTTCCTCCTTGATGCTTATGGTTTCTACCTCTCCTAAGCTTGTTCCTCCAAAGTTTTAAAACCTTGGATGCACATCTCGCGACCTTGGAACTCTACAACGCTTAGCAATTTTACTCTGAACAGTGAGTCCAAGAACAAATTGTCCTGCGTGCTCCTTGCATGGCCCTGCGCACTCTTTGTTGAGGTTCTGTGCACAGAGGCACTATCTCTTCTGAGATTGAAACTACTCGAAATTTCTAAGGGTCTGAACCCTTCTTCTTCCCTAGAATACTTCTAATTCCCTCCTGGAAACTCAACGGTCTTCCTCCTAAGCTATATGAACCTGAAGTTTCTTGGTTTCTACAACTTCTTGTAGGCCTTTTCTTTCAGAGTGTTCAGTAACTATGTTCTCCTCAATTTCTCCAACACTTCAGAAAAGCGTTGGTACAATGCACTTCTTCCACCTATTTCTCAATCCACACTTGTAGATCTCGTAGAGCATTCAGTAAATCTGGGTGTGGTCCCTCTACACAGACCTTCCTCCAGAGTATTCAACAACTATGAGGTTCCTTCTTAAATTAATATTTCTCTAGTGTGCCTACCTGACACATTCTCTTCTTCAATTCCAGATAGAATTCAAGCACACACTCCTTGCGCTCGCTTCACATATTTTCAATACTCTGGTGTGCACTCCCTTCACTAGCCAAGAACCCATAACTCTCAAAAAACTCACAAAAATACATGGAATTCTATCCTTCTACTACAAATGAAACATTCACACACATTCACAACATATAAATACACAGATAACATTCCTATAAAACAAAGAAACTCACAAAGGCATACACAAAGATTCACATGCAAGAAAAATTGTTCTTTCATTAATATGAATGTCATCTACAAATGTGTACAAGGCCAGATTGTAAGAAAGTCCTAGCTCTTCTCCTCTCCTTGGCTTACAATGATTCTATGATCAATATTCAATAGCCATAACAACAACCTCAACTAGGCATACATTACATACATTTATACAAGAGGTGACTCATCGAGCCTCCCTCCAAACTACACTAGTGGTGTCTAATCACTATTACAATGCTTATCTAGTGAGGCTAATTACATTGAATGATCATGTATATTCTCAGATCTCAGTCACTTCTCAAGATTTTTCCAACTCGAGCCTTAATAATGGAAATTACACCCATCCTGCACAAAGGCCAACTTGGCTTTACTCCAGCCTTACACCATTATATTTTAAAATTTATTACATTGAAATTTAAAATACAAGGGAAGTATTGGATTGTTGGCACTTGATGAGGTGGGAAGATTCTCCTGCATCATTCACTATTTATATTTAAGTATCAAGGGGCTATGCGATTCATTTCTCTAGTTTCAATCCCACTTCTTCACTCTTATGAGTATCACCCGATGCAATGAGTGCTAACTGGACTATTCAAATCATGAGAAGTATTTTTTAGATGTAGCTAATATTCATGGATATGAGTCATAGATTAATGACTTACTTTGCGTAGTTAATCCCCAAAACGATATCTAATATGTTGCATAGTGGAGGTCCCTCGATACATAAATAAAAATAGTGAATGGATCTATAACTTAATAGTTCCTAAGGAACAATACTTTCTAAGGTTTTGCAAATGGGGTAGCAAGACAAGTGGGCTTGATTATGGTAAAAAATCCATAATTTAGCATGCTTGAACCACAGGAGTATTGGGATGGTTTACCACCCAAGAAGTCATGGTTATCGGGTGCAAGCCCTCAAAGTGATGATTGAGGCTACGTAATTCATTTTGCTATTTTCAATTCCACTTATTCACCCCTATGAGCATCACTTGATGCAATGAGTGCTAAGTAGACTATTCAAATCATGAGAATTATTGGTCAATTGTGACTAATACTCATGGATATGGGTCAGAGATTAATGACTTACACTATGAAGTTAACCCAAAAAATGATATCTAATATGTTGCACTATGAAATCCCCTCAATAGAAAAATCTATTGGCTACATGATAAATTATATGAGAAAAAAACATAGTAGCGAGAGCCATAAAATTGTATTGTTCTAATCCATGGAGATTTAAACAACATATTGCATTATTGAAAAATATAAGATTCAATTAACAAAGTAGATTATTTCTAGGTGTCGTGATCTTGAGATATGCCCATGTGTTGGGTGTCTTGATTTTTTAGGTCTTCATCCAACCATATTCAGTTTGATGAAGTACCATCAAAGTGTAGATTGTTCATGTGATCTTCTACTCTGGTATCCTAAGCATCCTTTCAGAGTAAAGATTGTTCATGTGATCTTCTACCCTGGTATCCTAAGCATCCTGATTTTCAAAAGGACTGTAAACATTAAATTCTAGGTTGAAAGCTTCCTTGTAGAAGATATCTATTTTTTCTTCCACGATTTTAAGTTGGTGCCTTCTTTCTTCCTTAATAATCAATCTATAAAATATTTATTCATCCAATATATCTCTATTAATCTGTAAATTTTATTATCACGAGTTATGGAATACCCTAGGTTCCAAAACCATCCGACCGATTACATTTCTATTTGATCTCTAGAAACCTCATAGTGTTTATGGTTGATAGTTTCTTCTAGTATGCTAGTCTTTCTTTTGTACTAGTCGAGAACCAATTCTTATAGAGCTTTTAAGATATAAGGGATCCAATTTGGGCTCTTTTTTTATGCTTAAGGGCATGGGAATAATTGTTTTTAGGCTTCAAAGATTCTTTTCCTTTGGCCCACTCTTCAGCATTTCCTTCGGAATATAAATTTTTGCGGCTTTCAACCTTGTGACATTCTTTTTTTTAAGCGTTGCAACATTACCACTATTGTTAACTATTGTCCTCAAGTGTAAAATATTTTCTTTGTATAATCAATTCAAATGCCACACCATCATAATATACAAGAAACATCCTCTTTAAGAATTTTTCTTCTACAATATCACCAATTCTCCACTCTATTGTAATCTCTTGAATCTTGTAAGGTATCATTGTGAAATATTCATCAAAAATCATGTTTTCATCTCGCTTCTCTTGCTTTTCATATTCCACTATAATACCAACATATTGTGCATAATGGGAACCAAAAAAATGCATAAACAATGCCTTCAAGGAATCTTCATCTCCTTCTAAACCACTCTCTTATAACTTATCATCTTCACCTACCATAGTCTTCTCTGTACCTCCACTAAATCAAAAAACAAAATACAAGGTTCAAGAAGATCATTAAAAAGTACGTACTCCTTAATAGATTTTGGCTACATCTCTTTTAATTTTATAACATATTTATGATCTTCTTTTTTCATGATTCCAATCACATGCTCCAAATCTCTAACACAATGAATTCTCTTCTACATTTGACTAATGCATCCCTTTTCTCTTGATTAAGGTGGGTTGTCATTGATGTCAACCCTTGAAGAAAGCCCCGTAGAACAAAGGTTTGGGTAATGGACCCAATATTGTTTGATGTAAATATGACTCATTATTGTTTTTTCATGGTTGATAAGAAGTAAATATGGATGAACTCCAAAGTGGTCCCCTTATGGTGAAAGCCCTCACGGAAAGACGCTTTGCAGAGTAAGAGAACCCATGATTAATTGTGGAATAATGAGATGAAGGACAATGAATTTTTCAAGGAAACTATCCTAGATGGATAGTGCTTGTCATGCCATTTTCGGTGGTATGTGGAACATCACATAACTCCTCACGGTTAGAGAGTTATGTCCATGAGAAGTTGGAGACCCCGGGTTTGGGTAATGGACCCAAGTTTGTTTGATGGGTAATGGTATGAGTTATGATATATTTTAAGATAAAAATATTCTATATGGATAGTACATTTCATTCCATTTCTGGTGGTATGTGAAATGTCACATAACTCCTCATGGTTTGAGAGTTATGGCCTTGCGAAGTTGGAGGACCCTCATATGTCATCTAGAAGCCCCAAAAGGTCAAAGTAGTCAAAGTGGTTTAAAAGATTTTAAAAGGTAAATAATAAAGTGAAGCAATGATTGTATTATAATTCAAATTGAATAAAAAATTAATTATTTCAACAATAAATTTAATGGAGAAATTAGAAGAGGGTTAACCCTAAAATAAGGAAAGTGGGGCCAAGTGACCTAGAAGATGTTTTTAAGGAAGCTACTTGGAGAGTATAAATAAGAAGAAAGGCTCTCTCATTTGAGATACACTTGATCATATTGAATATCTATAGGTGTCTGAGGTAACCAAGGATATCTAAGAAGAAATTTTGAGGGAATGTGAAGAAAAGAAGGCTGAAATGCTAGGAAGGATAAATTCTTTTGATGGTGCTTTCTAAGATATGTTATTTACAGGTCGTCTCACCATTTTTGCTATAAATTATTTTCTATAATGATTCAGACCGTGAAATTTCTATTCCATTGAGAAAACATATCCAAGTATCTATGGTAAAATATTCAAATTGTGGGTCATTGTATTTTGAGAGTTACACTCCGTGGAATATAGGGTTTGTGGCTAGTCCTGAAACTAGTCAAAAACAGGTGTTTCGAGTAAAAACGACATAAATTATTCATAACAGATCCAAATTCAGTGAGACCAAATGTGTTGGTTAGGTTACATTCTGGAGTATGCTGTGTAATATTTTCCAATCAATTCAACAAATATTTCGTGCGGGACTCTCTCTACAAGGTCACTCTCTAGAATAAGCCAAAATTCAGCAAGGTATGCCATTTTTTCTATAACTCATTTTCTAAGAGGTTCCAAGTAGTGAAACTTGGACGAATTGCATAAAACACATTGAAGAACATTGTGTATCAGTTTCATATTTTTATACATTACATTTTCAAAGTTATGATTACTTCAAGTTAGGGTTGATGACTAATCCAAAACTAGGCATGTGAGACTAAAGAAAAGTTTGATGAAAATGTTAGTCTCTTGTTGTTAAAGTTAAGGAAGGTTTGCAAGAATGTGATAATATACACCAAGTCTATTATAGAGCAACAATTCATATTTGGATGATGAAATTGATGAGGGACTTTGGTTGAGGTACATGTTGAGTACATGGTTGAGACAACTAGTTGATGAGTTGACACATACATGAGGTGTATAGTTGATGATGTTGGTACATATTGATGAGTTATAGTTGACGAGTAGTTGACATATGATTGGTACATACTTGGTACATGGTTGGATGCACTTTTTTATGGTACAGGTTGATTACATGTTGTTTGGTACAGGTTGGTGCATGGTTGATGCACTTGTTTATGGTACAGGTTGAGGTACAGGTTGATTCATGGTTGATGCATGGTTTAGATTTATTGGTATAGGTTTACAATGATACATCTCACAGTGATAGTGTGACAGGGGTTCCATCATTCTACTTCTACTTTAGGGTGGCAGGATTGGGCAAGGACAGGTGTTTGTAGCCGGAGAACATAGGGGGTTGTAGCCTCCTTTTGGTTGTAGCCAGAGAATTGGGAAGTTGGATATTCCTTCAGGTTGTAGCCTGAGAAACAAGGGAGTTGGAGCCTCCTTCCAGTTGCAGCTGGAAAACAAAGGAAGTTGGTACTTCCAATGAATGTAATTCTTCAAGACATATAAGAAAAAACATTTCGTGGTTTTCTCCCGCTTTGGGTTTCATCGTAAAACACTGGTGTACTATGTATGTGTATGATTGTTCATTTGTTCATTGCTCATTATTGGATGATAATTCTACATTGACATAACTCTTGGATTATTTGGTTAAAAAAGGATTAAATTGCTCTATTACTGATTCACCCCTGCTCTCAGTAATCCAACAATTGGTATCAGAGCAGGTTCCTTTAGAAATCAGTTTAACTACTGAAAGGTAGATCATGGAGAGAAACAACTTGTATAAAGATGGAATACCACATTTTGATGGACAGAAGTATGCCTTTTGGAGCATAAGGATGAAGACATATATATAGGAACAAGGATTTGAAATTTGGAAATAAATTGTAGATGAATACACAACACCAACAGTTCCACCAACAAATGACAAAGCAGTGAAACTCGGTCAGAATAATTCCAAAGCCAAAAATGCACTTCTGAATGGTCTCAGTGAAACAATATTCACCAAAGTTGCACATTGTAAATCCGCTAAAGATATTTCAGACAAGCTTCGAAATATTTATGAAGGAGATACAAAAGTCAAAGCAACAAAGCTTCAAACTTACATGGGTCAGTTCGAACAACTAAAAATGAAGGAATTTGAGAATATTGCAGCCTACTTCTTATGAGTCGATGAAACAATGAATGCAATCATAGGATTGGGAGAAGAAATTAAAGAATCTACAATTGTTCAAAAGGTACTAAGATCTATTCCTATGAGATTTAACCCTAAGATATCAACACTAGAAGAAATATCGGATCTAAACTCAATAAGCATGGACGAACTGCATAGAATCTTCACAACATATGAAATGAGAACTGAACAGGAAAATCCAGATGTAAAAGAAGCAACCTTCAAAGCATCCAAAATATCAAAGCAAAAGAAAAAGGAACAAGAATAATATAGTAACAACAATGACGTCTCGGAAGATGATGAAGAAGTGGCCAACTTCGTCAAAAGACTGAACAAGGGAACCAATGGTAGGTATAGATGTAAGATTCCTTTAATTTGTTTTAATTGTGATGGTATTGGTCATTTTTCTAACAAATGTCCTCATAAGAAAAAGAGAAATGATCAAGGTTACTCAAAAGGCAGGCAAACATATAAAGGTAAAAGAACTACAAAGAAATTTTTCAAGAAAAGCTTTTGCACCAAAGAAGACATCTCATCATCAGATGAAGCTGAAGTCAGTGATAGTGAAATAGGGAGAATTCTATTCATGGTAGTATAAGACTCTGATAAAGAAGAATATGAATAAGCATATGAAGAAGAAATTGAAGAGGCAGAAGTTGACTTCCGAGAAGAATTAATGAGTGTCATAGAAGTTATCAGAAGAGTAAAGAAGAAAAAGAAGAAACTACAAGCAGAACTAGATAAGACTAGACACTCGAACTAGGACAAATAATCACAAAATTGAAGGTTCAAATAGAAGAAGATAAAAGAATTGAATAAGCACTCAAAGAACAACTAGAAGGAAAGGACAGGATCATTGGAAACCTGGAAGTAGAGATTGGCACACTAAGAAAGGATATTCAAAATAAAAATATGCAGAATAGCTCAAAAGTTCTGGATGGCATTAGCAGCAGTCAAAAATCTCATCTTGACAAGTCCAGACTTGGATACGATCAGACAGAAAAAGGGATCAAGCTCCAAAACAATAGAGCAATAAACAAATCCAAAAATCTATGTAGAAACAATCAAAGGGGATAAAAAGATATATAAGGAAGATTAAAGGGACACTCCTCCACCGAGAAGATTCAGATTTTAGAATCAACAACAAATAGACAGGCCTCAAGAAGAAGAAGGATTCATAAGAGCATCTCATTTCATAAGATTTTCAACTACCAGGTATCAAACTATATTTTTTGGTTTATGTTATACATGTAATAATTATGGACATAAAGATGTAAATTGCAGAGCTAACAATAGGAACAATAACTACTTTGAGAGTCATACACAAAGGGGATATTCAAGAAGACCTAGTGAAACACATAGAAGAAGTTACAACATATTTGAATCTTTGAGCACTGAAGTGGAATGTTACAAATGCAACAATTTTGGACACATGGCCAAAAATTGGAGAATGAAAGTCCCTCCTAAAGAACCTCAACAGAGTCACAAACAAGAACCTCAGAAAACGACATGGATAAGAAAGCAAGATCAGTATAGCAATGAAGAATGCATAGACGCTCTACAAACTAAACAGAAGAAACGTGGTTGGTATGTTGACAATGGATGTTCAAAACACATGACAGGCGATAGAGACAAGTTTCTTACATTACGAAATGAAAGATATGGATCAGTGTCCTTCAGAAATGATGATTCAACCAAAATCATTGGAAAAGGCACAGTCTGAATTGGGAACAAGAATAAAAAGACAGAAAATGTTCTACTAGTAGAAGATATGAAACATAATCTTTTAAGTGTGAGTCAAATGTGTGACCAAGGTCATAAAGTTACTTTCGATTCACAAAAGTGTGAGATAAGAAAAGAAGGTTCAGGGAAATTGGTCGCTAAAGCTGCAAGAACTTCAAGCAACATATATGTGTTAAGCAAAATTGGAAATGAAAAGTGTTGGCTAGGAAAGGAAGATGAAAGTTGGATATGGCACAGAAGAATGGGTCACATGAATTTTGATAACCTTGTCAAAGTCAGCAAAAGATAAGCAGTCAGAGAAATTCCCTAGATCATGAAACCAACCAACACTTTATGCAAGCATTGCCAACAAGGAAAGCAAACAAAGACCAGCTTCAAATCAAAGGAATATTCAACAACAAAACCACTGGAAATTGTACATACTGATCGAGTTGGACCAACTACAACAAAAGGATTAAAAGGTGAGAGATACTTTATGTTATTAGTTGATGATTATACAAGAATGAATGCAGTTTTCTTTCTTAAGAACATGTCAGAAGCTTTAGAAAATTTCAAGATCTACAAGGAAATGGTTGAAAATGATATGGACTCAAGAATCAAAAGCTTAATATCAGATAATGGAGTAGAATTCACCTCAAAGGAATTTGTGGACTACTGCAACAATGATGGAATAAAAAGGCAATTCTCCGTCGCTAGGACACCTCAACATAATGCAGTTGTTGAAAGAAAGAACATGACAGTACAAGAAATGGCTCAAACAATGATAATGGATTCAAAGTTGATAGATATTTTTTGGACACAGGAAATACATACAAAAATTCACATTCAAAATAGAGTAATACTCAGAAATAACACTGATAAAACTCCCTACGAGATATGGAAAGGAAGACCAACAAATGTGAAGCACTTCAGAGTTTTTGGAAGCAAATCCTACATCAAAAGAGAATATGGCAGAATGGGAAAGTTTGACTCTCGTGTGGACAAAGGAATACTTGTTGGTTACTCAAGTACAAGGAAATCATACAAGTGTTACAATCTAAGATTAAACAAAGTTGTGGAAAGCATCAACGTAACAATTGATGAAACAGGTAGACCAAAATCAAAGGAAGAAGAAAACAAATCAATGGAATTTTTTTTTGAAGAAGAAGATGAAAAATAAACAGAAGAGGAAGATGAAGATGAAGAGAATCCGACAGAAGCAAAAGAGCAATTTCAACAAGTATCTCCAAAGACACCTAGAAAACGAGTACAGAAGAATCATCCTTCAGATCAGATTATTGAAAACAAATATGCAGGAGTTGAGACTAGAAGAAAAATCCATTCACCAGAACAAACACACCTAGCACTCTTATCTACAATTGAACCAAACTATTTTGAAGAAGCCAGCAAGGATGAATTTTGGAATAAGGCCATGGATGAAGAATTGGATCAAATAGAGAAAAATGACACTTGGTAATTGGTTCCAAGACCAAATAATAAGAATGTGATCGACACAAAATGGGTCTTCACGAATAAATTGAATGTCGATGGACAGGTTACAAGGAACAAAGCTAGATTGGTATGTAAAGGATATGCACAGATTGAAGGAATCGACTTTGAAGAAACATTTTCCCCAGTTGCTAGAATGGAAGCAATCCGTTTTCTTTTAGCTTATGCATGCTCAAAAAATGTTAAAGTATATCATATGGACATAAAATCATCTTTTCTAAATATGGAACTTGAAGAAGAAGTCTACATTGAACAACCAGAAGGATTTATGTTGTCAGAGAACACATACTATGTGTGTAAATTAAAGAAGGCCTTGTATGGTCTAAAACAGGCTCCTAGAGCATGGTACTCCAGAATGGATAACTATCTGCAACAGACAAGGTTCAAAAAAGGAAGTGCAGACATCAACCTCTACATCAAGGTAAGT
Source organism: Picea engelmannii (assembly GCA_009831015.1). Classification (NCBI taxonomy): domain Eukaryota; kingdom Viridiplantae; phylum Streptophyta; class Pinopsida; order Pinales; family Pinaceae; genus Picea; species Picea engelmannii. Next base: position 478,897 of record ML781779.1, on the reverse strand, counting down.
CAAGGTAATATTTTCTTAATTGAAGTTTATGTTGATGATATTATTTTTGGTAGTGATGATGACAAGTTAAGCCAAAAAATTGCAAAAGACATGCATAATGAATTTGAAATGTTGTTACTTGGAGAACTATCCTTCTTTCCGGAACTTAAGATACGTCAAAGAAACCAAGACATTTTTATTTCTCAAACCAAGTATATCATAGAAATGCTAAAGAGGTTTGGAATGGAAGATTGTAAACTAGTTATCACTTCCATGAAAACCAGTTCTAAGTTGAGAAAAAATGATGATTCAAAGTCTACAGATCAGAGGCAATACATGTCAATGATTGGCAACCAACTATATGTGACAACATCCAAACCAGATGTAATGTAGGCAGTTGGACATGTGGCACGATTTCAAGCAGCACCAAAGGAATCACATGTATTAGCCGTAAAAAGGATCTTCAGATATATCAAAGGAACAAAAGAGTTTGGATTATGGTATCCAAAAGTAAAAGATCTATCACTTATTGCCTACACAGATGCAGATTGGGCAGGTTGTATTGATGATTGATGAAGCACCAGTGGAGTAGCATTCTACTTAGGTGAGTGTTTGGTATCATGGCTAAGCAAGAAACAATCATATGTATCTCTATCTACAACCGAGGTAGAGTATATTACAACAACAACATGTTGTACACAGGCTCTTTGGATGAAACAAACTTTGACAGATATACAGGTTGAGTATGATGAGCCCATTCCAATATATTGTGATAATACAAGTGCCATCAGTATCTCAAAAAACCCATTGATGCACTCCAAGACGAAGCACATTCCAATCAAGTATCACTTTCTAGGAATTCAGATAGGTCAACGTAACAATTGATGAAATAGGCAGATTAGAATCAAAGTAAGAAGAAAACAAATCAATGGAAATAAATTTCGAAGAAGAAGATGAAAAAGAAGCAAAAGAGGAAGATGAAGAAGAAGAGAATCTGGCATAAGCAGAAGAGCAATTTCAACAAGTATCTCCAAAGACACCTATCAAATGAGTACAAAATAATCATCCTTCAGATCAGATTATTGGAAACAAATATGTAGGAGTTGAGACTAGAAGAAAAACCCATTCACCAGAACAAACACACCTAACACTCTTATCTACAATTGAACCAAACTGTTTTGAAGAAACCAGCAAGGATGAATTTTGGAATAAGGCCATGGATGAAGAATTGGATCAAATAGAGAAAAATGACACTTGGGAATTGGTTCCAAGAACAAAGAATAAGAATGTGATCGACACAAAATGGGTCTTCAGGAATAAATTGAATGAAGGTGGATAGGTTACAAGGAACAAAGATAGATTGGTATGTAAAGGATATGCATAGATTGAAGGAATCAACTTTGAAGAGACATTTTCCCCAGTTGCCAGAATGGAAGAAATCCGTTTTCTTTTAGCTTATGCATGCTCCAAAAATGTTAAAGTATATCATATGGATGTAAAATCAGCTTTTATGAATAGGGAACTTGAAGAAGAAGTCTACATTGAACAACCAGAAAGATTTATGTTGTCAGAGAACACATACTATGTGTGTAAATTAAAGAAATCCTTATATGGTCTAAAACAGGCTCCTAGAGCATGGTACTCCAGACTGGATAACTATCTGCAGCAGGAAGGGTTCAGAAAAGGAAGTGCAGAAAACAACCTCTACATCAAGGTAAGTCAAGGTAATATTTTATTAATTGAAGTTTATGTTGATGATATTATTTTTGGTAGTGATGATGACAAGTTAAGCCAAAGTTTTTCAAAAGACATGCAGAATGAATTTGAAATGTCGTTACTTGGAGAATTATCCTTCTTTCTAGGACTTTAGATACATCAAAGCAACCAAGGAATTTTTATTTCTCAAACCAAGTATATCAGAGAAATTCTAAAGAGGTTCGGAATGGAATATTGCAAACCAGTTATCACTCCCATGCAAACTAGTTGTAAGTTGAGAAAAGATGATGATTCGAAGTCTATAGATCAGAGGCAATACAGGTCAAGGATTGGAAACCTACTATATGTGACAACATCCAGAACAGATGTAATGCAGGTAGTTGGACAGGTGGCATGATTTCAAGCAGCACCAAAGGAATCACATGTATTAACAGTAAAAATGATCTTTAGATATATCAAAGGAACAAAAGAGTTTGGATTATGGTATCCAAAATTAAAATATCTATCACTTATTGCCTACACAGATGCAGATTGGGCAGGTTGTATTGATGACCAATGAAGCACTAGTGGAGCAACGTTCTACTTAGGTGAGTGTTTGGTATCATGGCTATGCAAGAAACAATCATCTGTATCTCTATATACAACCGAGGAAAAGTATATTGCAACAACAACATGTTGTACATAGGTTCTTTGGATGAAACAAACTTTGACAGATATACAGGTTGAGTATGATGAGCCCATTCCAATATATTGTGATAATACAAGTGCCATTAGTATCTCAAAAAACCCAATGATGCACTCCAAGACGAATCACATTCCAATCAAGTATCACTTTCTGGGACTTCAGATACGTCAACGTAACAATTCATGAAACAGACAAACCAGAATCAAAGGAAGAAGAAAACAAATAAATGGAAAAAAATTTCGAAGAAGAAGATGAATAATTAGCAGAAGAGGAAGATGAAGAAGAAGAGAATCCGACAGAAGCAGAAGAGCAAGTTCAACAAGTATCTCCAAAGACACCTAGCAAACGAGTACAGAAGAATCATCCTTCATATCAGATTATTGGAAACAAATATGCAAGAGTTGAGACTAGAAGAAAAATCTGCTCACGAGAACAAACACACCGAGCACTCTTATCTACAATTGAACCAAACTATTTTGAAGAAGCCAACAAGGATGAATTTTGGAATAAGACCATGGATGAAGAATTGGATCAAATAGAGAAAAATGACACTTGGGAATTGGTTCCAAGACCAAAGAATAAGAATGTGATCGACACAAAATGGGTCTTCAGGAAGAAATTGAATGAATATGGATAGGTTACAAGGAACAAAGCTAGATTGGTATGTAAAGGATATGCACAGATTGAAGGAATCAACTTTGAAGAGACATTTGCCCCAGTTTCCAGAATGGAAGCAATCCGTTTGCTTTTAGCTTATGCATGCTCCAAAAATGTTAAAGTATATCATATGGACGCAAAGTCAACGTTTATGAATAGGGAACTTGAAGAAGAAGTCTACATTGAACAACCAGAAGGATTTCAGTTGTCAGAGAACACATACTATGTGTGTAAATTAAAGAAGGCCTTGTATGGTCTAAAACAAGCTCCTAGAGCATGGTACTCCAGATTGGATAACTATCTGCAGTAGGCAGGGTTCAGAAAAGAAAGTGCAGACAAAAACCTCTACATCAAGGTAAGTCAAGATAATATTTTATTAATTGAAGTTTATGTTGATGATATTATTTTTGGTAGTGATGATGACAGGTTAAGCCCAAAATTTGCAAAAGACATGCATAATGAATTTGAAATGTCGTTACTTGGAGGATTATCCTTCTTTCTGGGACTTCAGATACATCAAAGCAACCAAGGAATTTTTATTTCTCAAACCAAGTATATCAGAGAAATTCTAAAGAGGTTCGGAATGGAAGATTGCAAACCAGTTATCACTCCCATCCAAACCTGTTGTAAGTTGAGCAAAGATGATGATTCGAAGTCTACAGATAAGAGGCAATACAGGTCAATGATTGGAAACCTACTATATGTGACAACATCCAGACGAGATGTAATGTAGGCAGTTGGACAGGTGGCACGATTTCAAGTAGCATCAAAGGAATCACATGTATTAACAGTAAAAATGATCTTCAGATATCTCAAAGGAACATAAGAGTTTGGATTATGGTATCCAAAAGTAAAAGATCTATCACTTATTGCCTACACAGATGTAGATTGGGCAGGTTGTATTGATGATCGACGAAGCACCAGTGGAGCAGTGTTCTACTTAGGTGAGTGTTTGGTATCATGGCTAAGCAAGAAATAATCATCTGTATCTCTATCTACAACCAAGGTAGAGTATATTGTAGCAACAACATGTTGTACATAGGTTTTTTGGATGAAATAAAATTTGACAGATATACAAGTGGAGTATGATGAGCCCATTCCAATATATTGTGATAATACAAGTGCCATCGGTATCTCAAAAAACCCGGTGATACACTCCAAGACAAAGCACATTCCAATCAGAATCAAAGCAAGAAGAAAACAAATCAATGGAAAAACTTTTCGAAGAAGAAGATGAAAAATAAGCAGAAGAGGAAGATGAAGAAGAAGAGAATCTGACAGAAGTAGAAGAGCAAGTTCAACAAGTATCTTTAAAGACACCTAGCAAATGAGTATAGAAGAATCATCCTTCAGATCAGATTATTGGAAACAAATATGCAGGAGTTGAGACTAGAAGAAAAATCCGTTCACCAGAACAAACACACCTACCACTCTTATCTACAATTGAACCAAACTATTTTGAAGAAGCCAACAATGATGAATTTTGGAATAAGGCCATGGATGAAGAATTGGATCAAATAGAGAAAAATGACACTTGGGAATTGGTTCCAAGACCAAAGAATAAGAATGTGATCGACACAAAATGGGTCTTCAGGAATAAATTGAATGAAGATGGATAGGTTACAAGGAACAAAGGTATATTCGTATGTAAATGATATGCACAGAATGAAGGAATAGACTTTGAAGAGACATTTTCCCAAGTTGCTAGAATGGAAGCAATCAGTTTGTTTTTAGCTTATACATGATCCAAAAATGTTAAAGTATATCATATGGACGTAAAATCATCTTTTCGGAATAGGGAACTTGAAGAAGAAGTCTACATTGAACAACCAGAAGGATTTATGTTGTCAGAGAACACATACTATGTGTGTAAATTAAAGAAGGCCTTGTATGGTCTAAAACAGGCTCCTAGAGCATGGTACTCCAGACTGGATAACTATCTACAACAGGCAGGCTTTAGAAAAGGAAGTGCAGACAACAACCTCCACATCAAGGTAAGTCAAGGTAATATTTTATTAATTGAATTTTATGTTGATGATATTATTTTTGCTAGTGATGATGACAGGTTAAGCCAAAAATTTGCAAAAGACATGCAGAATGAATTTGAAATGTCGTTACTTGGAGGACTATCCTTCTTTATGGGACTTCAAATACGTCAAAACAACCAAAGAATTTTTATTTCTCAAACCAAGTATATCAGAGAAATGCTAAAGAGGTTTGGAATGGAAGATTGCAAACCAGTTATCACTCCCATGCAAACCAGTTGTAAGTTGAGCAAAGATGAGGATTCGAAGTCTACAGATCAAAGGCAATACAGGTCAATGATTGACATCCTACTATATGTGACAGCATCCAGACCAGATGTAATGCAGGCAGTTGCACAGGTGGCATGATTTCAAGCAACACCAAAGGAATCACATGTATTAGCAGTAAAAAGGATCTTCAGATATCTCAAAGGAACATAAGAGTTTGGATTATGGTATCCAAAAGTAAAAGATCTATCACTTATTTCCTACACAGATGCAGATTGGGCAGGTTGTATTGATGATTGACGAAGCACCAGTGGAGCAACATTCTACTTAGGTGAGTGTTTGGTATCATGGCTAAGCAAGAAACAATCATCTGTATGTCTATCTACAACCAAGGCAGAGTATATTGCAACAACAACATGTTGTACACAAGTTCTTTGGATGAAACAAACTTTGACAGATATACAAGTTTAGTATCATGATCCCATTTCAATATATTGTGATAATGCAAGTGACATCAGTATCTCAAAAAACCTGGTGATGCACTCCAAGATGAAGCACATTCCAATCAAGTATCACTTTCTACGGGAACATGTTGCAGAAAATAAAATTAGAGTTGAGTATGTCGGCACAAAAGAACAAGTGGCATACATGTTTACAAAACCACTTCTACGGGAATCCTTTGAATATCTTTTCCAAAGACTTGCAGTCATTTCTACTCCAAAATGAATGATTTTTGAATGTTTTTTGAATGCTTATATTATATGTCTTAGATGTACACGAGGAAGCACCATAAGAGGACAGTTCAGTCAGGAGGAGAAACCCCGGATGGAAAGATACCTTTGCCATTGATGACAAAGGGGGAGAGATTTATCATATGCAGAGGATAGATGAATGGTTCCAGGGGGAGCATATTTATCAGATGTAGAGGACAAAGGCATGCCTCCAGGGGGAGCATGAGTGATATGATTCCAATATTTCATCAGAGTGTTTCCACCAATGCCAAAGGGGGAGATTTTTTATTAAGGTTGGTTGTCATTGATGTCAACCCTTGAAGAAAGCCCTGTAGCACAAAGGTTTGGGTAATGGACGCAATATTGTTTGATGTAAATATGACTCATTATTGTTTTTTCATGGTTGATAAGAACTAAATATGGATGAACTCGAAAGTGGTCCCCTTATGGTGAAAGCCCTCACGGGAAGGCACTTTGCAGAGTAAGACAACCCATGATTAATTGTGGAATAATGAGATGAAGGATAGTGAATTTGTTAGGGAAAATATCCTAGATGGATAGTTCTTGTCATGCCATTTCTGGTGGTATGTGGAACGTCACATAACTCCTCACGGTTAGAGAGTTATGGCCATGAGAAGTTGGAGACCCCAAGTTTGGGTAATGGAATCAAGTTTGTTTGATGGGTAACGGTATGAGTTATGATATATTTGAAGATAATACTATTCTATATGGATATTACAGGTAATGTCATTGCTGGTGGTATGTGTAACGCCACATAACTCCTCATGTTTTGAGAGTTATGGCCTTATGAAGTTGGAGGACCCTCATATGTCATCTAGAAGCCCCAAAAGGTCAAAGTAGTCAAAGTGGTTTAAGAGATTTTAAAAGGTAAATAATAAAGTGAAGTAATAAGTGTATTATAATTCAAAGTGAATACAAAATTAATTATTTCAAAAATAAATTTAATGGAGAAATTAGAAGTGGGTTAACCCTAAAATAAGGAAAGTGGGGCCAAGTGACCTAGAAGATGTTTTTAAGGAAGCTACTTGGAGAGTATAAATAAGAGGCAAGGCTCTCTCATTTGATACACACTTGACCATATTGAATATATATAGGTTTCTAAGGTAACCAAGGATATATAAGCTGAAATTCTGAGGCAAGGTGAAGAAAAGAAGGCCGAAATGCTAGGAAGGATAAATTCTTTTGATGGTTTTTTCTAAGGTATGTTATTTACAGGTCATCTCACCATTTTCTCTATAAAAATTTTTATATAATGATTTAGAATATGAAATTTCTATTCCATTGATAAAACATATCCAAGTATCTGTGGTAAAAAATTTAGCTTGTGGGTCATTGTATTTTGGGAGTTACACTCTGTGGAAAATAGGGTTTGTGGCTAGTCCTGAAACTAGTCAAAAACAGGTGTTTCGGGTAAAAATATCATAACTTCTTCATAACAGATCCAAATTCAGTGAGAGAAAATGTTTTGGTTAGGGTACATTCTATATTATGTTGTGTAACAGTTTCAGATCAATTCAACAAACATTCCGTGTGAGGCATGCTCTACAAGGTCACTCTCTAGAATAAGCCAAAATTCAACAAGGTATGCCATTTTTTCTATAACGCCTTTTATGAGAGGCTCCAAGTAGTGACACTTGGAGGAATGAAATAAAACACATTGAATAACATTTTGTATCAGTTTCATATCTTTATACATTACATGTACAAAGTTATGATTACTTCAAGTTAGGGTTGTTGACTAATCCAAAACTAGGCATGTGAGACTAAAGAAAAGTTTGATGAAAATGCTAGTCTCTTGTTGTTAAACTTAAGGAAGGTTTGTAGGAATGTGATAATATACACCAGGTCTACAACAGAGCTACAAATCAGATTTTTATGATGAAATTGATGAGGGATTTTTGTTGAGGTACATGTTGAGTACATGGTTGAGACAACTAGTTGATGAGTTGGCACATACATGAGGTGTATAGTTGATGATGTTGGTACATATTGATGAGTCGTAGTTGATGAGTAGTTGACACATGATTGGTACATACTTGGTACATGGTTGGATGCACTTGTTTATGGTACAGGTTGATTACATGTTGTTTGGTACAGGTTGGTGCATGGTTGATGCACTTGTTTATGGTACAGGTTGATTACAGATTGAGGTACAAGTTGATGCATGGTTGATGCATGGTTCAAATTTATTGGTACATGTTTACAATGGTATATATCATAGTGATAGTGTGACAGTGGTTCCATCATTCTACTTCTACTTCAGGGTGGCAGGATGGAGCAAGGATAGGTGGTTGTAGCCACCCTCCGGTTGTAGCCGGAGAACATAGGGAGTTGTAGCCTCCTTCTAGTTGTAGCTAGAGAATTGGGGATTTGGAGCTTACTTTAGGTTGTATCCTGAGAAACTAGGGGGTTGGAGCCTCCTTCTAGTTTCAATTGGAAAACAAAGGAAGTTGGTGCTTCCAATGAATGTAATTCTTCAAGACATATAAGAAAAAGGATTCCGTGGTTTTCTCCCACTTTGGGTTTCCACGTAAAACACTGGTGTACTGTGTATGTGTATGATTTTTCATTTGTTCATTGCTCATTATTGGATGATAATTATACATTGGCATAACACTTGGATTATTTTGTTAAAAAATGATTAAATTGCTCTATTACCGATTCACCCCCCCTCTCAGTAATCCAACATTTTCCATATCAGATAGGGGACAATCTCCATTAAATTATAGAATAAAATCTTCATTCAACATTTTTTTTTCTTGATACACTATTCTTTATGAAAATTCTTACCATGTCCAACTCCTTACATACTTTCTCTGCTCACTCTTTTCCTCTCTTGATTAATTTCTATCATTTCTTTCTTATCAACTTGTAAGACCATGTGGAAAATATTTCTTAAGGAAAAGTATTTATTTATACAAATATCTTTTGAAATGGACAATTTCAAATAAATTCACAAACTTATAGGTATTCTCCACATCAACTCTTATACCAAACTAATATAGAGTAACTACTAACTTCTCACCTTGGTCATTTATTTCTTCTAATATTTCATTTTCTTTCAATACATAACCAAAATGGAATAGACTTGTGACTTTCCATAACCATCTGTTCAAAATAATGTATTATGTATTTTATTCTTCTTCTTTTGACCAAATGTGACTTGTCACACCACAAGGATGATTGATTCATCAATTTGGAACAAACAATCTCTAGTTCCTGTAACTTTTTAATTTTTAAGTATTCAAAATACTAGTGTATGCCTTCACTCGACTTCCTACAAATTTGAACTTTCACAATACTCTAGAAATATCATGAAAGTATTCATTCTCTTAACTTCCTCTACTTCTGATTTGGGAATACACTTTATCTTTGCACCTTTAACTTCTTCAATTCCATAACTTTAATTGGACTCTATCTTCCATATGTTCATCACTACACACATCCTATGAACCCACAAACATAGCACAAAACCTATTAAAGGAAACAATAAAATTATTATTAAATATATTGGCTATCAAATTATCTTTCATGGCTTCAATGTTTGTCTCACCAAATATCAAAAGAAGTTATTCCCCACATATCCATTGTACATAGGTATGTATAGGATAATAGGTTCTACATGGATAGAAAGGAAGGGTAGAAAACAATGAAAAATCATTCCCCCCCTAGAAAGGATTCAAATGCATGATCATTTGCATATTTTTGATATTCATACCACTAAAACGATAATTTATTTCCGTTAAAAATGTGAAAATAAAAAATTTGAAGAACTGAAAACAAGAGCACTTACTTATGAGGAAGTTTTGAGCAAACTGTAGGATCTGGTAGAATAGAAGGATTGGAAGAAAAGGGAAGAGGCTCGACAAGTTGTTGTTTGTTGGACATGCAATATTGAAAGAAGTTTTTGCATTATTTATAAATTTTTGAGGAAAAATACTAAGTATATGAAAAGTGCGCGGAGGAAGAAGAAAAGATAGAGAGCGCGCAATTGAGGTGCATCCAACAGGGAAATGTGCAAAAGTAGGAAAGTGTGTAGAAGTAGGAAAGTGTGCAAAAGGAAGACAACGCCCAGCTCAAAGAATAAAAGTTAGAAGAATAAATCCAGAAGAATAAAGCAAGGAAATAAAGAATAACAAGAGAAATACAACCTGGCATTCCAGAAATAGAAGAACAATAGAAAAGAAACATGAAGGCTGAAAAGTCGAAGAAAGGCATTGAACAATCAGTTAACTGAGCTTGCCATGCATTGTAATGGGATATTTTTGGGATGAATAGATTAGGTTTTTTAGTCCTATATTTTTATATAAATACGTAACGAGTTGGGATATTAGGGGTTCAATTAGCTGGTTAACATAGGTATTATTCTAATGAAGTTTGATTATGATAGATCAGGTTATGTTACAAGATGATGGATATTGAGTCTAGAGTTATTGAATGTAAAAGGTGAAGGTTGAGAAGGATGAAGAAAGAAATGATAGAGATATGTTACAAAATCCGTTGTTGTCTATGTTTTTGGGTTCGATTATGAATACTAATTGCATGCATCATAGAATAGCTTGATATGATAGTTAAGAATGGTGCAATGATTCACTACTGTGATAGTAACAAATCTATACAATAAATGGAATATGACAAGTATCAAAATATGAATCATGAGTAAGTTAGTAAAAGAACATAACAGAGTTATGTGCACAATATAATAAAGAAGAATGAACCAAATGTTTGTCTCTCATTCCCTTACCACTGCATAAGCCTAGTTCTTGTAGTCCCTATAGATACCTTGGGTGAGCATTCACCTGCACAAAAGGGCCGGTGTCTGGTAGTTTTTTTTGGTCTTAGATAAGTCGAACCATGGGTCTTACAACCCATGCACATAATAGAGGCAACAAATGGTTCTGACGCTGGGACTACGACTTTATGATTAAGGGGATGTTTTGGAAGTCGACTAAGAAGGATATATCAAAATGGTTGGAAAGGAAGGAACGTGCATTCACACGACAAGAGAATAGAAACCCTCGTATGAGTGAAAAGAAATGGATGAAAAGGTATGTGTCCACAGTTTTGAATGAAATTGTCTTTGGCGAATTTTCAGTTATTCTGAAAAAGTGGCTAGAAATATTTTTGGAGAAAACTGGAAGGTTCAGTGCAGCATGGCCAAGGAATTGGACTCCAAAATTTTTAAGACAACTAAATTATGTAAGTAACCCAACTACGCGAGCATTTAATTTTTGGTTGGATAGCGTACTAGGTGGTTATGTTACAGAGTTTGCAGTAGATTGTATTCAATCATACAATGTCACAGAAACAGACTTTTTCAAAGGTCCGTGTGGGAGGTTCTTGAACTCATTAAATAGTTGGATAAAGATGCTATTGTGTGAAAATCACATAGTTGTGATGCAATCCTATTTCTAAGGAGTTCACACACATAGGGGAATTGGGGAATTACAGGAGGATCGTCTAAGAGAAGAAAGGAAGCAATGAAAGAGGTAGGGAGGGACTGAGGATGTAAGAAAAAGATATACTAGAGGAAGGATACAAGTTTGGAGAGTTGCGCAGAAGGAGGAGGTACAAGAGGTATAATACTAAGGATGAAAGAAGAGAGTTGTGCAGTGAGCCAGAGGGGAGAGAACCTTGCGCACTAGTCCAAATCATGGAGGTACCATACCTAGGGGGCGAAGGAGAGGATTTACAGTACATTCTGATAATAGAAGAGCCGACCAGTTCTACTTAGATAGGATCCTACGTTGAATCCATGCCCATGTTTGCGTCACCACAATCAAAAGTAAACTTTGAAGATTTTTCAAAAGAAATTGTAGTTAGCCAAGGAGGATCAAGTAGTAGTCGTTAGAATAGTGGAAGTAGTGCGTAGAATCATAATTAGAGTCAACCACCATCACTGAGAGGAGGGAATACATCGAACAACATGGCCAGGGTGGAAAATACCCTTAGGTTTTAGGAGTTCCAAGGAATTGGGTCATAGGACCAAAAAAAACACTTGTTTCTGTGCGAGATGATTTTGGCCGCAAAGAACGTACAATATGTATTTGTGAATATTGCATTGTTAGAGACAACATTTAGAGGTCGTGCACTAGTATGGTATATGAAATTACAGAGCACCACGAGTACACGACAGGCTGAGATGATGGCATATATTAATCAAGCATTGATGAAGGATTTCAAGAAGCCAAAGTAAGAGTCGTGGTACATCATAGAATTGAAGGAGATCAAATAAGTACAAACATAGTCGGTATGGGATTTCGACTGGAGACTTAAGGATGTGATGGGTAGATTACCATTCCAGATCCCAAATCAACAACACCAAGAATGGTTTATTGGAGGGCTTCTACCACACATTCACAGGCCATTGATCTAGAAAAAGGTTGCATCATAGCCCAAGGCACTAGAGATTGCGATGAAACTAGAATCATCTCTGGTGGGATATAGTGGGGGAATGACACAAGTTCGGACACAGTTGGATGCAATGGAAATTCAATTAGAACAACTGACAAAGGGAAAGGAGAAACATGAGAAAGTATGGTGTACAAAATTTAGGACCGAAGGCCATCACAAGGACAAATGCCAAACATTCATGCAATATTTAGCGACGAGAGGGATGAATCTATTGCCAGGAAGAGCATACTAAGAGATATGTAAGAAATGGGGCCATCACCCAAAGGAGTTTCCACTACTACAAAAGTACCAGAGTACACTAAATAAACTATTCTACATTTTTTGCAAATCTGTAGTGTTGGATAGACCGACGACACTGAGAGGGGGGGGGTGAATCAGTGTGAGGCTCTTTTCACAGTTCTTACAAAACTTTAGTTAGAAAACATCATTACTCATTACGTCCATTCACACATAGTTTCTTCAATGTAAACATATCTCAACAACATATATCAACAATAAGTAACTATGAATCATCACAATAATGAACATAAAGAACACCAGATATATGTGTAAACTTTTTGTATTATGTGTTAGAAGAGACTACAATCTCGGTGGTTTATCAACACCAACTCAAATGAGCACCAAATCAAATAGAGAAAAAACTCTCATTGAAATACCCAACCTACATATCTCAAGACCACCTGAGAAGAGGAATCCAACCCTCAAGTACAAGACCCAGCTTGTTGACAGAAACCAATATGCCAACAAGTACGCAACCTATTTATTCTATAGTATGAATATGTATGGGACCTAACTATACTGAAACATGCATATGTATGCATCCTTCTCTCTTTCATCCTGCGTAAACCTTCAGAAAACTAGGGTTTCTAAAACTTCACAACTTATTCCCTTCAAACCCTTGCTTCTTTTGTCACATCCTCTAGTCATTGTCACTACAACCTGCCTATCATTGTCCAATCTATACCATCACTAACAAAAAACATATCTATACCATCCAATAATTTATGCATGCTCCTCATGAATACACCATCACACAACATAGAAACCACTCAACCACATCAGAACATAACCACTCAACCAACCAGCTACCATATTCTGAAATAAATACAATGATACAAAGAATGCCTCAAGAATTTACCATACCATGAGAAAATCTAAACATCAACACAACATATAACCATACCAAAACCTTTGTAGCATATATGAACCTGTAGAATATTGTCTTGGGAACCAACATCTACTCAATATTTTCTTGGCCTTTTCAAATATACGCGCCCTGGCCATCTTCATCCCGCATATGTGCATGCTCCGGACCATTGTATCCCATGTACAACTTCAAAAAACTAGGTTTTTCTGAACCTCTAAAACTTTCTCCATCAAGCCTCATACTTACAGAACTTCTGATGCGTCCATGAGTACCTGCAATGAATCTAAAAATATATCTTCAATATGCTCAAGATATTCACACCAATAAGAGACCCTTCCTCTCTTATTTATACTCTTCAAATAGCTTCCTCAAAGGGTTATCCTCTAACCAAATTCTATCTTTTAGGGATAAATCACTTCTAACTACTTGTCCACTTACAACCACTTTTCCACAAATAGTAAACTCTCTGCTTCTAGTTGTAAATAATTTGCTTTTAATTGTTTTTTTGTTGCAACCACTTAACCCATGACTAACCACTTTGACTGGTCAAATTCTTCTAGGATATTCTAGAATAATTTGACTTCTTTGACCTTCTGGGGGCTTCTAGATAACTCACGAGGGTTCTCAAACTTCACATGGTGATAACTCTCTAACCTTGAGGAGTTATGTGATGTTCCACATATCACTGGAAACAAAATGATGAGCACTATCAATCTAGAATAGTCTCACTTTAAAATTCATAGATATTCATTAAATTATTCCTCAATCCAACTATACATTGTTGGGGATACCAAACCACTTAACCATTTGGAATTCACATAGCCTCTTCCCATGAGGGATTTCACCATAGGGGGACCACTTTGGAGTTCATCCTTTTGGTACTTCCTATCAACCATGAAAATACATAATTCCTTCTACACATCAATCCATATTACATCATACATCAATGAAAAATCACCACTATCAATACATATACACAATAATCCATCTATGAAATCAACCCATCTATGACATCATACATCAATGAAACAATCCATCTATACATAAATGAAAACACATCACTATGACACATGTTGACATCAACCCTTTGAAATCAATCCATTGACATCAATGACAACATAGTACAACATGTAGGACATAAGGAGAAGGATTGTTGTGTGTTTGACTTGATGAGGGAGTGTACATATGATATTTATAGGATCCAAGAAGAAAATGTTGCAACAGAAGCAAGGGCTCCACAATAAAACAATCAAATAGATTTCAATCAAGGGAACAGAGGAAACTTTGGTTGAGGCCAAGGTAGAGGGAATTTTGGAAGAGGAGGAAGAGGACCGATTATATGTTACAACTATAATCGACCTAGACAATTGACCCACGATTGCCAAAATCCATGCACGACGTGAACATATTGCAGATCAATGGATCATTCGATAGAATATTGTCCCTAACTAGTTGTGAAGTGGAAGTCTAGAGGAAACCAGAACCCAAATCCAAATCAGAATGTGTAGAAGATATCATCTGAAAGACAAAATGAAGGAACTAGAGTAGCCATTGTTATGCATGGAATATCTAGGACAGGGACTGATAGGATAGATGAATGAAAACAGACTGAACAATGGGTAAGAAATTCATTAGGAACCATGCGAGCAATTACACATCAAATTTCCACACCTAAGTACCTTGCCCTAAGTGCCACAAGTGACGTAAAAGTGTCATATGCACCTTTTCAAGTGTCACATACACCTTGACACCATGAAATAACATATGTCACAATCCCTAGTCAATGTGGAGGAGAAATATATTATATGAAGGTCAAAATACTATGTGCACATGAATTATTATTAATATTCATGAAAAGGAACTTAATTTAGTGTAAGAATCCACCTCACATTTGGTTTCCTATTTTTTAGGGGAGGTTGAGGATCTCATGGATGGTTGAAATATTTCCTCCTTAAAATCCTTGAGATATATTTCCTCCCTAAAATCCTTAAGAGATATTTTCTCCCTAAATATATTGGAGATCCCATTTTAGTGGATCTGATGAGTGATCCTCTCCATGGTGGTTAAGCCTCCAAATCCTATATAATGAGGGATTTGCCATGGAGAAGGAGAGGCATATTAGAGGTATAAAACTTATGATCTTGGGAGGAAGATTTGGATATCAAACTTATGATCTTAGGAGCATCATGCAAGGGTTGGATGAGGAGGTCTTGGAGAGGCTATTGCAACTACATCTATAAATTGTAAGTGTCTATTTAATGTTCTCATTAATATATGATTGGCCTATTTCCTTCTAGTTTATGTATCTCTACATATGCTTGTCTACTATAGATGAATTGGTTTAATCTAGTATGCTAGAGTAGGAGTTTCCTTGTGTCTCTTTGTTGTCCATGGTTTGCAGGTATCAAGTTGTGCGAATGACTTTGGAGATCAAGATCAAATTGGAGCAACGAGGACAAACAAAAGAAATAGGTGCACCACACCTTTTATCCCTCTCTCTCTTTTCAACTAGTTAAGAAAATCTCAAAGGGATGTTAATGTCCATTTTCATCTTTCTGTCTCGGTATTAGGGGTCTAGAATCCGAGGGAAGATCCACCTGTCTGCAGGGGGATTTTTCTGTAATAGAAATCGATGACTGCATTCGGGAAGGACATTGAATTCTATTTCCTCAAATTGTTTCTTCCTTTTGCCCACTTTTAGATAATTTTTATTGTTTGTTCCAGATCTATTTCCTTTCTCCCCCCTTCATTGACAATTTCACAAAATTCTGAGAATTCTCGGTGAATTTTTCTGAGTTTTAAGCCTTTGTTCTGAGTTTTTTGGAAGGGTATCTCTCCCCTATAGTGTATATCAGAGCATTGATCTATAATCAGAGCTCCCAAATAGTGTATATCAGAGTGCTACAACGCTCTGTACCCTTGAATATAGGAGTGTTGATCCCCTTTTTTGGTGATTTCTGCCCTTTTTTGCTCAGTTTTTCTCAGCCTTTTGTTGGAGGTCTTTTGCCTAGAGTTTGTACTTCGTCTTGTGGCTTTGTTTGGGTTTCTTTTGTTTTGAAGAAACTCGCTATTTCTTTTAGTTAATATTTGAAATAAAAAGTTTTAATTTCTTTCTTTTCATTAGATTGGGGGCATCTTTGCATTTGAAGTAGCGAAATTCTATGGTTTTTGGCATTTTTTGGTCATGGCCAAGAATCGTGTATTGGTGTACAGTCTCTTTGGATAATTTCTTGAGGATCTTGATATCGATGACTTTAATAAAATTTTGGGACATTGTGCATATGGGAATGATAAACATTTTCTCCTTCTCGTAATATAGCTTTCATCGAAGTGAAATATATGCATTCTCATTTCTTTTAATTGTTTAGAGTTGGTCAAAACATCATTTAGTCCACTCCATTTTCCTCTTGAGTAATTACACCTTAATAAAATTTACACGTTAATTAAAATCTACCTAGAAACTTTTATTTCTAGGTCTCTTTGCAACCTACATTAGATTAGTGGTAGGTATTTGGACTAGGTGTGAAAGATAACTTTCCAAAGTTGTAAACAAACATAGAATCTTGAGTTAAGGAGAAGTAAAATCCATTTAATACACTTTGTCCTGGGAAGCCCTTCTCACACAAGGGTTAATCACGAGGTCACATTAAGACCAACATAGTTACTAACCCTGCTTTGTTGGTCTTGGTGTAGTGGTTACGCATATTATTGGGGGTCACTTGAGAAAACAACCCTATGTGGGCCTTCTCAAGTCGATTTCAGGCTTAGTTACCATACCCTTGCACATATAGCAGACTATCGACTCTTTCCCCAAGAATTATTGTTGTATTTGGTAACCTTAGTGTCCTTTTGTTAGGGTCAACAAACGAGGTGATGGTGAAGGGGAAATTCTTCGATGTACCTGGAATCGACGTTGGCCAAAATCACTCAGGCTCCTTGGAGGGTAAATCCACATTTATTGTGTGGAAGCTTGCACCAAGGCATAAGTCTGTTAAACAGGTCGTCAACATCACTTTTCCACCCACTGTATCTTATCCCCTTCTTACATTATTCCCGCGATGTTGGATTTCATCACCAACTAGTTCGTTCATTGTGAGAAGGTTTTGTTTGTTTTCTTGCTTCCTAGATTTTTAGCGTTTGTTGTTTGTTTTCCCTAGAAGACTCTAGGTTGGATCTGTTTTTAATGACGTTAGTTCCCAGAACGACCAATGAAGCAACCCCTTCTCTGGGGGAACCTTTTTTTTTCCTTCTTACAAAAACGTTGGTCCTCCTTACTTTTCTGCTTTGAGCCTTCTAGGTCTCACAATTGGGTTACCAATATGGTTTTTTTCCACTCCGGTAATCCTAAATGCAGCAAGTGCTTCGATTGTAAGCACTTCCCCACAAGAACATCAACCTCATGTTGATCATTCACCTTCTTCACTAGTAATATATTCTTCGCCTTCTTAACTTGCAAGGTCTTCTTCTGTTTCATCTTCATTGCCGAGTGAAATATCTAAAGCTAGTAACCCAGTGAATAAGAATAAGAAAAAAAGGAAGATTATGAAGAAGAAAAATAATCAAGGGTCTAAAATTCCAACCACTGATAGACAACAACCAACTACTATTAATCATGTTGGGAGTGTTGATTATGCCAAGATCACCCAAACAACCCATAATCCCAACTACCCTTGCAGGATTTGTAAGGGTAACCACTTTCTGTTGGATTTCCCTGGTCTCCCCAAGGTCTTGGAAATGTGGTCTTCCACATCATCATCACCTATAGGACATGTTTGTGACAGCCCGTCAGCTAGTGACATTACGGTTGGTAAGAAGAAGATAACTATCAAATTTCCTTGTTTGTTATGTGAAGGTGATCATTACCCTCACCTTTTCCCTCGTATAGATGAGGCTTATTATATTTTGGAAAAGATTCAACTTCCAACTGGTTATTGTAATATTTCTCCCAACCCGTCATTAGTTGATGGACTGGTCAATCTAGTTCCATCCTCGGTCAGTTTGGTTGATCAGGTGGTCAATCTGGTTTCATCCTTGATTGAACCACTAACAAAATTAGTTGATCTAGTTTCGTCATCGATCATACCCACTCTTCATCTGAAGAGTTCCAAAGTGGTCGATCCAGTTCTATCATCAATCGATCCCACTCCTCCCTTGAGGAGTGCCAAATTGGTCGATCCGGTTCCATCATCAATCGATCCCACTCCTCCTCTGAAGAGTGACAAAGTGGTCGATCTAGTTTTTCCATCAGTCGATCCCACTCCTCCCTTGAAGAGTGCAACCAAAGTGGTTGATCTGGTTCCACCATTGTTCGATACCACTCCTCCCTTGAAGAGTGCAACCAAGGTGGTCAATCTGGTTCCATCATCGGTCGATCCCACTCCTCATTCAGAGAGTGAGGATGTCTCTCAGGTCTCCCTCATTAATACCAATTCACCTAGACAAGGGGGCACTCTGCCTGTCCCAATGGCACCCCCTTCAAGCAATCAGATGATTTATATCAATTGGAATCATTTTATAGAACCCTATCTTACGTTCCTTTCCAAATCACTGTGCAAGTTTGTGATAGGAATATTCCTCACACTATAATAGACAAAGGTGATTTTGTTAGCATCTTATCCACGAATGCTTGGAAAGATTTTGGTTCCCCGCGACTTGCACCTATGACTCAAAATATGTTGACCTTTGAAATAAAAGTTATTCAATCTTTAGGGATCCTTCGTCGGTTTCCAGTTATTTTGGAGGAAAAACGTTCTACGTCGATGTGATGGTAGTTCATGACCCCTTGGATTTTAACCTGCTCCTCGGGTGAGACTATGTCTACGTTATGAGATATTTTTTGTCCACTCTCTTTTGAGTGACATGTTTCCCTCAAAATGGAAACATAGTAATGATCGACCAACTTTCATTCATTGACACTCATCTGATGGAAAAAACTCCACCTTCCTTCAATGGTCCATACATGCCAATGATGTTCACCCCACCGTAGGTCAATTATGTAATGACCTACCCCATGTGTTCAACCCTGCATGAGAGGGATTCTCTCCCTTCTCCTAACTTAGATCCAATGGTTGGCATGGTCATCTATTCGATAGGGATATTATAGCCACATCTCCCTACCCTTATCGAAGTCGTCAACATGTTTTCCTTCCAGACTATTTTTCTTCCATCTAGCAAAGATCTCTTGGAAGACATTATTGACGTTTGTCCCTTGAAATGTATTCATTCCAGAGAATTTTCCTCTTGGAAGCCATGATCAAGCAGAGGTCTTGAGCATAGTTTTTATTCTATGTGGCAAGCTTGTTAAAAAATGAAACAAAAGCTACAAGCATAGTTTTTCTTTTTTGTGGCAAGATCGTTAAAACATCTTCGAACATAGTTTTCCTCTCTGTAGCAATCTTGTTAAAAAATGAAACAGAAATCTGGGGATTGAACCTAGAGCCATGAGAATATTTTTGGTTCTCTGTGGAAAGCTCATTAAAAAATGAAACAAAGATCTTGAGCATAGTTCTTTTCCTGTGTCAAGCTAGTTAAAAAATGAAACAATCACCTCTCCTAACAAGTCGAATATTTTGCTAGATCTCGTAGATATCGAGTCAAGTCTTTAGCTATATCTCATATATGTCGAGTCAAGTATTTCATTAGGTCTCATATTTGAACCTTCGTTTCATCCACCCTTATCATTTTTCTCCATCTAGTACAGAAATTGGTGACAAACTCAAAGTCGGTGAATGAAATGAAGCTTGGAGGGGCATGTCTCCAGCCTTTGATTATCATTATGGAGGTAAGCCGCTACCTTTTCAAGCTAGGGGTAGAGTACCAACCATCCATGGGTATCCATACCTTTGGAAATTACGTTGGGAATTTACAAGAATAAGTTTAATTTTGTTTCAATCTTGTGTAAAAATGAAACCAATATTGAGCTTAGTCTTTTTCCTTTCTCGTGCTCGTAAATACATGAGAATGTAATTGAGTATACTTTTATCACTTTTTCGGACTCGTAAATGTTATATGAAAAAGGAACCCCCTGGATTCTCCTTTAAGCTCTTTTCAGACTCTCTAAACATGAAAATATTGCCGAGTGATATTGCTTCCTTTCACACTCGTTAAAAGGTTTGAAAGGGTGTCTTTCGAGTAATAGTTTATCTCTTTTTCGGCCTTGCGAGAATAAAATTATGAAAAAGGATAACCCTGGAGTCACCTTTAAGTTCTTTTAAGATTCTCCATACATGAAAAACTATTGAGTTTTTCTTTTCTGGACTTGCTAAACTACACATTGAAGGGCCCATATGGGGATGAACCCTTATATCTTCCAGTTCGTTAAAAAAAGGAAGAGGAACTTACTGAAGGTGAGTTATATCAAGCATCTGTTACCCTCCTCGATCTCGTTAAATTAAAGAGAGGTACTCATCTATTTGGGTGGGGGAAAAATTGAAGGAAGTGGGTCAAGTTTTTGAGAATCCTTTATGGAAGTTGGGTAATCTACTTGTCTCTAAGTCATACCAATTCCATGTGTCACCATACTTTTTCGTCCAATCAAAGAGTTCTCTTATTTCCATCACATTACATTCTTGGTACTCATCAAGTCAATGCTACCAAGTCAATGTTCATGCCTTATCATGTTCAAGGGAAGTTTCACCTCAAACCTTCCATCTACAGTATTGCCAGTTTCCATTTCATGTGATAGTCCATACTCATTCAATTCACCATATTACATAACTTTCCTATGTCTGTTTCATGTCAATGATGGGGGATACATCAAGGCCCTCCTTCGACGAGTCTTTTCCTATCGAATTCAACACATCATCCGAGAATAAGACTTAGAAACCAGTTAGTACCTTGGAACCTACATGCCTTAATGGAAGGCCTCCTTGCTTCCCACAATAGGTTTACATCATTGAACTTTGACCGAATTATTCCACGAATGTTTGACTTCAAATCATTTATTCACATTCGTTGGAATGTACTAGGGTACCTTGGGAGTCCTTGACATCATTGGTGATTTCCCTCCCACTTGTTAATGATTTACCTCAATGATCGGTAATCATGTGGTTTTTACTATGTTCAACATCAAATCATCTATTCACATGGCCATATTCGTACCACATCGGGATTGGGATGAAGACCCTGAGTTGAGCATTCAATCTATCATCTACTTTGCCTAGGTTGCAAAGGAGATCATTTGAGCATGCTGATATATATATTGTCACATAGATCCACATTGTATTGTTTTGTGGCTATGTTTTATCATCTTGTAGCTCCACTATGTATTTTTCATGGTTACGATCAGTTCATGTCATGGAGGTATGGATCCACTTTGTATATTTGGTGGCCATATCCTTAGTCAATATTTTTCATGGATCCGCAGTGTGTTGGTTGGTTGTCGTTCTTTGAGTCATCTCGTATTCCGAGCATAGGTATGCATGACTCGAAAATGGAACATATATTAATATTGTTTGATGGTTGTTTGCAGCTTCTTTCAGGTTCTCCAACTCCACGCCCTTGCATTGAAGAATTGTAAAGTGTTTCAGTCATCATTTTCTCTTCTGACCTCACACTTTAGTGGGCATACTGTTACACATCAAATTTACACACCTAGGTAACTCAACCTGAGTGTCGCAAGTGTCGTAAAAGTGTCATATTCACCTTTTCAAGTGTCACATACACCTCGACACCATGAAATAACATATGTCACAATCCCTAGTCAATGTGGAGGAGAAATATATTATATGAAGGTCAAAATACTATGTGCACATGAATTATTATTCATATTCATGAAAAGGAAATTAATTTAGTGTGAGAATCCACCTCAAATTTGGTTTCCTATCTTTTAGGTGAGGTTTAGGATCTCATGGATGGTTGAAATATTTCCTCCTTAAAATCCTTGGGAGATATTTCCTCCCTAAAATCCTTAAGATATATTTTCTCCCTAAATATATTGGAGATCCCATTTTAGTAGATCTGATGAGTGATCCTCTCCATGGTTGTTAAGCCTCCAAATCCTATATAATGAGGGATTTTCCATGGAGAAGGAGAGGCAGATTAGAGGTATCAAACTTATGATATTGAGAGGAAGCTTTGGATATCAAACTTATTATCTTAGGAGAATTGTGAAAGGGTTGGACGAGGAGGACTTGGAGAGGTTGTTGCAACTACATATACAGATTGTAAGTGTCTTTTAAATGTTCTCATTAATATATTCTTGACCTATTTCCTTCTAGTTTATGTATCTTTACATATGATTGTCTACTATAGATGAATTTGTTTAATCTAGTATGCTAGAGTAGGAGTTTCTTTGTGTCTCTTTGTTGTCTGTGGTTTGAAGGTATCAATTTGTGCGAACGAGTTTGGAGATCAAGCTCAAATTAGAGAAATGAGGACAAACACCAAAAATAGGTGCATCAAACCCTTTCTCCCTTTCTCTTTTTTCAACTAGTTAAGAAAATCTCAAAGGGATGTTAGTGTCCATTTTCATCTTTTTGTCTCGGTATTAGGGGTCTAGAATCTGAGGGAAGATCCACCTGTCCGAAGGGGGATTTTTCTATAACACTTTCCTTTGATCCTGAGGAAGAAAAGGAGACATATTAGAGGTATAGGAAATAAGTACTCGGAACATATTGGGGAGCATCAAGATCAGCGACACCTCAGGAAGAATATTGTGGAATGTTAGAGAAACCACCGATGAAGGTAAGTACACTAACAAAATTCTTGGGAAATTGTGTAGAGATAATCAAATATGAGGTTGCACTGAGTACATTATACGACATGATTGATCATTGTACAAGAGGAAGGGAAACTCCAACCACAGAAAGGATGGTAAGTCAGGTACTGGGAAGGAAGTGAACCAATGAAGAATTCAGATTCAATGAACAGATTGGAGAGTATGATGTGGATAATATTATTTTGGAATTAGGGTATGACGTGAATGTGTTGCTGAAAACAACATGGGATTTGATGGGAAAACCCAAGTTGGTATGGTCTCTTGTTCAACTCAGGATATCGAATCAACACAAAATAGTTCTGATTGATTGGTTGACAGGAGTACTTGTGAACATAGATGGGGTGCACAGCGTGGAAAACTTTGAAGTTATTGAGATTGTGGATGATAGTGAACCATGTCCATCACTAATGGGACTAGAATGGGATTTTGATAACCAAGTGATCATCAAATTGAAGAGGAGGGAGATGATATTTGAAGTTGGATATTTGAAAGTTATGACACCCTTAGACCCATCATAAGGAAGGATATACATATAACCAACTAGAGGGAATGACACAAAATATTTATATAACATGACTGCATAGATGGAGGATCATGTCAACCCGACAACAAATGATGTGTTGAGCTAAAGAAGTATCATTTCACATGAATCTAATCATAAAGAAGGTCTAGATCATTAAAAATAGAGAATGCATGAAGTGTCAACTAGACGATGTGAACTCATTACTCGATCTATGCGCTGGATTGGAATAGATCTATATAACCCGTCAAAGTACGATGGATTAAATTATATAAGTATGTTTGTAAAATAATTTGAGTTGCAGGTACCCGAACAACGAAGTCTATTAGCACTAGATGAGGTATTAATAGCGACTCCAACCAGATGGTGGGATGCACATAGAGGGAATGACAGACTGGCTACAATGCAATAGACTAATGCAAATAAGGTTTGGAACCGAGGGAGAGAACATAGAAAAAAAAAATATAGGGGAGAGTTACTTAGCAGGTCATGTGGAATAGTGTAGGGATTTGTGGAGTTCATTACTAGAGGTAGAGTGGACACAAAAAGTTATATACACACTGGACACGATTCCAAAGAACTGCTATTTGGAGTTGGAAATGTGCAAGGAGACAACAAGATGGGAAGAATCGATCCAGAGATTAAAAATAAAGTTTACATTTGAACATGAATCTCCATCCATAGATGCAACACTACATGTGATTCAGACAAAGACCTTCTTGGAATAAGAGACGATGGAAGTGATATCAGTATGCAACAAGAACATAAACAAGATGATTTTCCGTAATATACTGGAATGCTATAATGTAGCCAAGGAATAGTATGATGAAGAGGATCCTAGGAATGTATAGATACCTGAGACAGAAGGATAAAAATCCATAGAAGGGCCAGAGATTGAATCCGCCACATATACACAACCGATAACGATGCAGAAGGTGAACATTGGGATGACAGAGAATCCCAAGTTCTTGCAAATAGGGGACTATTGGACTGAGGATACAATTGAAAATATTTCATACTTACTGCGAGAATACCATGACTTATTCCCAATGAATTTTTCATAGATGAAGGGAATACCAGGAGACTTAGATGAGATGAAGATCCCATTGAAACCAGGAGCTAAGCTAGTGTGCTAGAGGCCTTACATACTAAATACGAGGTATAAGGAGAAGGTAAAATATAAAATAGATAGGATGTTGGATGTAGGAATCATTGAACCAGTAAAAGAACCAGAGTGGATCAGTTTGATGGTGGTACAGGACAAGAAGACGGGAGGAATCATGATTTTCATAGATCTATGGAAGTTAAATGACACATGCTTACATGACCCATTTCCAACACCATTCATGGATGAGGTATTGGAGAACATAGGAGGCTAGGAAACTTACCTTTTTACATATAGATTCTCTAGGCACCATCAGATAAGAATCATGCTGGAGGATTGACAAAAGATCACTTTTGTGACAGAATGGGAAAGTTATCAGTACACAATTATTCTCTTTCTATTGAAGAATTCCTATGTGGTTTTTCCATGGTAGTAGTTGCTACATTCAAGGAGTTCATCCATAAGTTCCTAGAAGTCTACTTGGATGAGTGGACAGTGTTTAGTCTACTAAAGGATCATATAGAATTTCTTAGACTTATGTTGGATCGGTGCAGGCAGTGTCAGATTTCGTTGAACTTGAAGAAGTGGATTATTTATGCACCATTTGGAATTATCTTAGGACATGTAGTGTGCAAGCATGGACTATTGGTAGAACCAACTAAGATTGCAGTCATTTTGGATTTAGAACCACCTACATCGGTCAGACAGTTGAGGGAGACATTAGATCATATAGGTTATTATAGGAAATTTATAAAGAGATATGCACATATCACAACATCGATGGAGAAGTTACTAAAGAAGGAAGAAAAGTTTTAATGGAATGAATATTGTTAGAGGAGGTTGGATACCCTGAAACAGAAGTTGGTGACTGTGCCAATTTTGATTTTTCTAGATTGGAACAAGGAGTTTCATGTACACGTGGACACATTGTCCATAGAATTGAGAGAATTTCTATCCTAGTGAGGGGAAGGAGACATAGATCACCTAATTTATTTTGCAAGAAGGAATTTGTCTATAGGAGAGAATAACTATACAACCACAGAATGGGAAGGATTGGAAATGGTCTATGCACTACAAAAATTAAGACATTATCTATTGGGGTCTCACTTTAATATGTATATAAACCATTCTTCATTAAAATACTTAGTCAACAAGCAAGTGTTGGGGGGGAGAATATGCAAGTGGCTCTTATTATTTCAAGAATACAACTTTGAAGTCATAGTGAAACTAGGGTAGTTGAATGTAGGACTAGATCATCTATCATAGATATTATCAGGAGAAGATGCAGGAAATTTAGATGATAACTTCCCATATGTCGAGTTATTTACAGTCAGAATGGTGGATGATTTTTTCTCGAACATCGTACAATTTCTAAACACAGACATAACTCCATTCTATATGATTGTAGCCCAGAAGAAACAATCGGTGGTGAAAGAAACATATTATCAGTTGATTGCAGGGAATTTATACAAGATGGGTGCAGATGGAATACTGAGACGTTGTGTGTTGGAGCACGAAACATAGGTAATACTTGAATAAGCACACGATGGAATTGTTGGAGGACATTACGCAAGTCACAAAACTACACATAATATTTTGTGCGCAGGGCTTTGGGTGTCGACACTTCACAACGATGTGAAGGAATATTGTCAATCATGCGATGTATGCGAACGAGTGGGAAATCCATATAGGAGGGATGAAATACCTTTGAATCCAGAAGTAACGTTGCAAGCATTTGGGAAATGGGACATAGACTTTTTGGGGAAAATAAACCCACAAGAAAGAATATTAGGGGCAAGGTATATCATTATTGCGATAGAGTATTTGACAAGATGGGAAGAAGTATCCTAAGTTATTGGCTGTATTGTAGAATCTGCTGCGTAGTTTTTGTTCGCAAATGTAGTCACAAGGTTTGGATGTTCACACGTACTACTCAGTGATCAAGGGACAAATGTTTTGAACAAAAAAATTGCAACATTGACTAAGGAGTTCCATATTAATCACCATAAGAGTACCGTATATCACCCTCAGGCCAATGGAACCATGGAATATTTTAACAAGATCTTGGAGAATGCCTTGAAAAATATTTTCAATGTAGGGAGAGACGATTGGGACTTAAGACTTCCTTCAGTATTATGGGCTTACAGGAATACAAGTAGAAGTTGACATGATATACCCCTTTCAGGTCGGTCTATGGGAAAGAAGCAGTAATTCCAATGGACTTTTTTATGTCTAGCATGTGCATTGCAGTAATCACAGAGCTATCAGATACTTCTACAATAGAAGATAGGTTGGCACAATTAGAACAACTTGAGGAGGATGGTTTTGTCGCACTATTCCATCAGTAGGTTCGAAAATCCAAAGATAATGGCTGGCATGATCGACAAATTAAATAGAAGAAGTTTCAAGTTGGAGATCTGGTACTTCTTTATGACAACAAGTATATGCAACATCCAGGGAAGTTTTGAATGCATTGGATAGGACCTGATGTGATTCAACAATTGACAGAGACAGGTGCTGCGCAGTTGGAACACTTGAATGGACAAGTCTTAGAATGAATGATGAATGGAAGTCGGTTGAAACTCTATAGAGGAAGCCGATAGGATGCACAGTAATTTGGTTTTCACTGGAACACATGTATTACAGTAGTTGTATCATAGTACGTAAGAAAAAGAAGGAAAAATAAATAAAAAGTAGATATAAGGAAAATAAAAAGACCATTCAAATACTAAGGCATAAAAAGGTGCATAGAATGAATCATCGTCACACATCAACATAATACTATGCCAAACTAGGAGGTGGGACATAAACGAGACAGACTACAATGTAGACAGATAAAGAAACAATACACCAGTGCATAGATGGGTAATGAAAAGACTGTTAAAAGCATTTAAGTATGGAAATGATGGTTACACACTAGGAGTGATAGGTCATAAAGCGTCATATAAGTCCTAAATGGGAAAATCCACCGAAAATCTTGACATATCGACAGTATGAGGGATAAATCACATGATGAATTTTGTAATCAATATGTAATTATGGAACAAAACAACAACCACAGTGATGGATTTGACAAGTTAGTTAAGGCAGGATGGGACAGGTGTGGTCGACACGAAATCACAAAAACATATGAAGATGGTTAAGTGTAAAGCATTATTTGATTCCAATGAGATCTAAAAAGAGCGAACACGAGAGAACTGGAGAAAACAAAAGAGGTACAACTTCTAGAGGATACACACAGTTCCAGTTTAGGAATCTGTCACCCAAGGTGAATGGGGAAATATCTGCTAGCAATACCATTTGTTACCCCCAGGATGAGTAGGGAAGGAGATATGCTTGGAAATAATATCAACCTCATGTTTGTGGATCATGATATTACCGATGAACAACCGTTTATGAATATGGATAAGGAAAAATGATCAAAGGCTGAGAGTGTATCAGATGTAGGGGATCACATCGCTTCCAACATAAATTTGTACACAGATTTCAATGGCCTCAGTAACAGGTTCGGGAGTTATGAACACTTCATAATAGTAAATGAGAAGGAATTGGATCAGGATCCCACTTAAGGAGAATTTTCCCAAAAATTGGCACAAGAGAGTCAGTAACTCAGGCTACTTCCCCATCTTTTTCCCTATCTTATGCTCGAGAGATGGGAAGACTGAAAAACAAAAGGTTCCCCAAGAAAAGGGGTCCCTTCATTGGGAGTTCAAGTAACTGATGCCATAGAAAAAAACTCAACCTAGAGTCCAATAAATCAAATGTAATGCACTACCAAAGTCCCTATAATATAATAGCAAACAAATAAAGAAAGTAGGGATCTTTTGAAGATGGGAGATGAGGTCGTCAACAAGTATAGGAGAAGCAGTTACCTCGACCTCCACATAAAAAACCTTCTCGGTGAAAGTAACCCTCACTTCGTAGGGCCACCCTCTAGGGTACCAAGAGTGTGATATGATGTCTACCTCAGGTACCACAAGGAACCTTATGAATAAGGAACCCCCCTTTCAGTCACCCCTATAGGATCCTAGGAAAAGAAACTATGTTTACCAATTTCACAATGAACAGTCGAGAAGGTAACTGGTCGACAGTCAGGACTAAGAAAATGGAACTAGGAATGGTGGACACAAATCCATGACCCAGATACTAAGAAGAAGTGGTGTCACATAGAGGGCATTCCACTCTTCAAATCTCCAAAATTGTTGCACTCCCACTAGGAAAACCAAAGAGGGGAGATCTCAAACCGTCGCTTACGCTTGACCTCATTCTTAACTCTCATCTAAGAGGATCTCTCTCGATAAATTCCAGTTTTTACTACTTGGATTTCAACTCTCTCTAGTATTCCACAATCTCATTTAAGTTTCCATGGAGAATTTACTCTCCACCCTACAACCGATTCCCTAAAACCCTAGACATGTGTTCATTTTATAATAAAGAAAAGGTCTATTTGATTTTAGAGTATGTGCTTGTTCCTTTTATGATTGTTTTTTACTCAAAAGGAATTGTCGATGCAACTTTATGATGATGTGTGATACTTGAATCCAATAAGACTTCAAAAGAAAATATGAATGCAATGCAATATTTAAGTTTTGATGGAGGCTATCTATAAAAAGGAGCAAGAAGTTTCAATCAAAGAAACATTTAAAACTTTCAAAGAAAGAAAAATAAACTACTCTTTGAATGCAATTTAATTTGTTTTAAAATGGAAGCTCAAAAATGCACCACCCAAAAACTAGAATGAAAAAATTATTTTCGTTTGAAGGTAAATGCAATGAACTCAAATCAAATGCAAGTTCTTTCTACTTCCTTACTTTCAATGAAAGAATCCAATATATATACAAAGGAACATGAAGAAAAAATATCAAACAAAATGTGCACTCAAAATGTTAACAAGTACTCAAAGAATGCAAATGTCAAAATGCTTCCAACATAAGTTCAAACAAGAACCCAAATTATGTAAAAGATAAAGAAGAAGATCACTCTTTCAAATCCTAAAAAATGAGAAAAAAAAATCAAAGATTAAGGTTGGGTTGCAGAAAACAATAGAGTCTCAAGAATTCAAAATACCAAATATTTCTAAAGAAGGCAACAAAAAAACTCAAAACAAAGCAACCTTTGGAATTTCAAGTTAAGAAAAACTTGAAAATCAATTAAGTTATTAGAAATATGAATACATTTGAGATGAAGATCAGACTATTGGAAGGAAGACATCAAGGGATCTTGTTAGCCCAAGGTAATC
The DNA here is from genome assembly GCA_009831015.1 of Picea engelmannii. Lineage (NCBI taxonomy): Eukaryota > Viridiplantae > Streptophyta > Pinopsida > Pinales > Pinaceae > Picea > Picea engelmannii. The sequence goes on along the minus strand of ML781779.1, from coordinate 448,713 downwards.
ATACAATTTTTCAACTTAAAGAATTTTAAAACTCAAGGGAGGTAAAAGAAGTGATAAATGTCAATCTCTTAGACGAAAAAAGTCAAAACCAAACATATAGTAATTTGGGACAAAGCCTCCAATCAGAGGACTGCGAAAAATAGGGAAACAATTCTTGAAAATAAGTAAAAGAGGACATCAACGCTCTTGTAACAAGGGAGACAGAGAATTGAGAAAGGTTCAATGCTCCTCAGAAAACTAATAGGGAGTGTTGATAATGGTAATCAATGCTCTCTGGGCCACTGTGTGGGAGCGTTGATGCTTGGAAGTGTCAGAAAAATAGAAAGAAATTCCCGGAATCAGTAGAGGTTAGGCCAATGACTGTAAAATTATCAATGAAGAAAATGAAAGAGGAATGATTCAAAATCAAGAAGCAAACAATATCAAATCACAAAAGAGACTAAAAAAGGACTATATGAACGAAGCAAAGACTAGTCAAACTTCTTCCCCAACAGAGTCACCATTTTTCTGTTGTGAGAAATTTCACCCTACAGATAGGTTGAACTCCCCTTTGGACCAATACCACTTCTTTGATCCAAAGGTAGAATCAAACAAATCGACACTAATGTCTCTTTAGAAATATCTTGACCAACATAAATGAGAAGGAAGAGAATGCAGTGTACCCTTTTACAATGGTAATCCTCGTTTCTCCAACCTTTGACCTTGATCTCCAATATCTCGGGCACAAGACAGAACCTGCAATGAAAAAAATGGAATCTCCTTCCTCTACTCTATGTTTTTAGACAAAATATATCTATCTACGATGACTAAAACAACAATAGACAAGCATATGTTTGAGCACATGAACTTGAAGGGAATAGGCTAAGTTTATGTTAATGGAAAGCCAATAAAGAAAGAACTTACAAATAACCTTTGACATTGTAGCAACTTCTCCAAGATATCTAGTCCATCCATTGCACGAATGTATTAAGATCACAATGATTATGCTTCAATGGATTCATTCCTGTTCACCATGGAAATTCCCTCATTATATAGGGTTTAGAGGCATAACCATCATGAGATATTTTGGGAAATAGTTCAGGATTTTTCTCCATGAGTTGGGATTCCTCTTCTTGATGTTTCCTAGGATGGAGCCAAGTAGGGTGACTTGAATCCTTGACCGAAACAAACTTGAATCTCCTCATATTTCTTCCCTTAGAAAAAGGTGGGATGGTTATAAATTCCTTTGACTAGGTCAACATTCCCCCAATAATGAGCATAAAAAAATGGAAAGGGGGATCAACACTCCCTTATAATGGATCACAAAGCATTGGTAGGAGATCAAAACTCCCTATACATGGGCAGGGGGCATTGACCTTAAAAAATGGTCAAAACTCCAAGGTAAAAAACATGATTTCGGCTTTCAAATGATGGGTTTCTTCCTCCAAAATGAATTAGGGATTATGAAAAATGTTTTTAATTGCTTTCAATGGTGGAAACACTTATCAAAGTTTGCATCAATCATCCCAACAAAGAATTCTAGGATCTTGGAAGTCCATTGAGTTGAGTGTTAGCTATGGACTTAGTGATATAACACACTCAAAGAAAGAGGAGGACAAGATGTTCTCGTAGCGTAAGTTCTTGATCCTTCCAATCTTACAGTCTGTTAGTTGTGTTTTCATTGAGGCCAAGAGCATTCTACACCAATCAAATATAGTCATTTGAAAGCATTCTACTTCATAGAACATCTTTGGATTAAATGTTTGTTGCAATGATGTGGAACCAACCACCATAGAAACAGTGAATAGTATGATTTTAAATCCCAAGCTCTCAATGATTTTGACATGCATTTGGATACCCACTTTTTGAGTACCTAGGATGTAGTAGGTGTCAATGTACTAGTCTATGATCGTTCCACCTCCACCTAAGATATTAAGATTCACTAAGTCACCGTGCGAAGAGAGATGTGTGATGAAATAAATATCCTCAACCTCTATATTGAGAGGTTAGCCAGCCAACATGAAAACATCATGATCTGGACTCCAATATCCTACCAAATTTTGAAGGAGCTGCTTTTTCACCCTCATATTTGGAACTTGGAAAAATTTTAATAACCTGCACCTTCGAAGTTCATTGATCACCTCCATGTCATATTAAACATGGTTGTCTATCTCTTGATATTCTCTTTCCCTCCAAAATATCACCATCTTGCATCAACAAATCAAATTTTGATGTTAGAAAGCATTTTTTGCAACCTCACGGGCATACACATACCCTAGCTTGAGGACAGTTGCATATATATGTGCCTTTCCTCAAGCAAAGGTACATATAGGGAATTTTGTATGTGCCTTGTGAATGGGAAAGGCATGTATGCATAGACCATGTACTTAAAAGAGTTTTCTAGATTCATATTTGCACCAAAATGAAAAAACTAATGGTTGAAATTGAAGATGAATATATGAGTTCTTACGTAGTCCAAAAAACTCATGATTTCGACAAGTGATGCTCCAACTATTTTTTGTTGAAGTTTGAAGGATTTTTCTTCACAAAATGTACAACTTGGGTAAAATTTCAAATGGAATGGTAAAAATTTGTTTTTTCACCATTTTAACCCTTTTGTTTACCCACTTTCTATAGTTTAATCTTTCATTATCATTTTTACCAAATGGACTAATATCTAATAGTGTTTTTAAGTTACTCTTTGAGTTTTTTTGGGTGTGTTGAAGAACAAAGGTGTCATTTGAGTATTTTTTCAGCACTACTATCCACATTTGATCTCTTTTGGCAGGTAATGTTTCTGACAACTAGCATATAGGTTAGGGCCTTTTATCATTGCACTTTGTATTAAGATTTTTATCTTATCTCTGCCATAGGGTTGACCTGACTAAATTGTGACAGAAACCTTCCTTTCTGATTAAAGTGTCATAATTTATGCGGTGGATCCTACCTTTCATGGTTTCCCTAGTTAGTTCCTTGCTAGTCATCTAGCACCCATGCTGGAGTTCTTCATAGGCTCAGGAGTCCTATTTAGTCCCACCATGAATGTATGATGAAATCTCATGTGTTCTTCCAAATTTTTTCTAGCCTACCCAAGTTGGGTTCCCATTATTAAGTTGTATTGTTACATTGGATTTTACCACTTGTGCTTTTGATCCTAATGTCTTCTTTAGCTTGTTGTTTTGTAGTATGTTTATTATGCATTATCTTTAGTTTCTCTAATTTTCATCTATTTCCTTTGTAAATTGACACCCTTGTCCCTCAAGGAAACATTCCCCTCAATGTCCATATCCTCCATGTTCTCCATGCATTAATAATAGGTAAGTTCCATGTGCTTGGAACTAGTTTTCTTGCCTACTACACTCATTTCCTCCATTGTATTCTATAATTATTATTTTTTTAAGTTTTTATAATATGAAAAAGACAAAAAAATCAAATATGATAAAAAAGGGGTTGGAGATAGTCAAGTTCTCCATTTATGATTGGCAATAGTTATGAGTCATTTCACCCTTGAATAAAGCACTAGTTTTGAGTCTCTATCTCAACGAATTTGGTTTTTAATATCTATTTAGGAGATTGAACCTTCTTTATTAGGTTTTTATTCCTTGATCTATAAACAAGAGGCTTAGAGACCACTCGCTTCACCAACACCAATACTGTGTAGAAATTTAATTTCTAATCTCTGTTTCAGTCTTATATATAAATCTCTGTCACTTAGAAGCCACTAAGACTTCATTCCTCTATGTGCCAAAATACATTTCTTCTCTATTTTTTGCAAGGCCATTCCCTTCTTGTACCATGCACACTACAATCATCTGGTGACCCCTCTATCCTCAGGCTTGTTTTCACATAAGAAACCATCTATCACTACAATGGTAAATCCTTTGTTCTCAATGATCTAGGAAATCTCACGTTTCTTCTCTGAATAACCTATTGTCCGATGGCTTGTGAATATTCTCATCAACTAGTTACTAATATCATATCCACCAAAGAAGATGAAATGACCAAGAGAAAAAAAAACCAATCAACCAGAGTAGAATTTTGGTTGACCAAAAGTGAATTCAATCAAATAAGGAAAGGGGGAAACAATATATCGACAGAATGAGCCAACCAATAGTGGAGAAAACTACTCAACACGATTTGCATTGATCAATAGTGGAGATAAAGTCTTAGGGTGTGAATTGGGTAACCCAAGGTGAGAAAAAATGTCTGAAGGGTGAATTGGGAAAACCCACACATCAAAAACATCCAAGAAACATATAAGTATGTCTGATGACATATAGATTCTCCCAACAACTTATAAAGACACCCATTTGTGCATGAATCCACCTAGCCACGTCTAAAAACATGCAGGAAAGTAGAATTTCTCCCAAACACTTTTAAGCATTCCCTGCAACCTCTAGAAATACCCAACATCTTCCAAGAAAATACCCAACAAAATATGAAAGTCAAGCAACCTCTGGAAAATTCCCATCAAAATGTAGCTCTCCCAAGAAAAAGAATGTCAGCCAGACTAAGTGAGTTTGACCAACAATGAAGATAATCTAACCCGTTAGATTTTAGATCGACCAGGTAATGAGCTGGTCGAAAAGATAAGTCAACCAACAATCCAAATCGACTTAGAAAGAAACTAATTCGACCACAAAAGTAAATGCCCGACTCAACAAAATAAATATGACTAATAATAAGAATTAAGTCGGCCCTATAAAAAAAAATCGACTAGCATGCTCTATTCGACTTGGAGAGGGATACAAGCAACCAAGGGAACGTGTATTCGCCCAGGCATAGGATAAAATTCCCCTGGGGTGATGTAAAATCACCCAGACATGATGGTAAATACCCCATGTCAGTGAAAAAATTCTTGGGTGTCAGAATTTCACCCAACATACATAGACTTGACCCGTCATATAATTTAGTCACCAAAACACTATATAATTCAACCCAATGATATTCAAGTTGAATGACAAATTAAGTTAATAATCCAACGAACAATTCAACTCCCAAATGAGAGAGAATTATAGCCCCTATAGATACAAAAACACCTTAGCAATTAATTTATATTCCCAGGCAATGTAAACTCGTCCGAAAAAATAATTTCAATATCCATCGGTCTTCGACTTTGACGAGAAATGGACGATGAATAATCGAGAGTGGTCATGATTCTTAATTTTCATTAAAACCCAATTATAGGAAGAAATTAAACACATGGGAATCCATATCTCACCTCATAAATCAAATAAACAACAAACTTATGCTCAACATAATGAAATCAAATGCATCCAATCACTAATGAACTCAGAAGTTTTGCACTAGAAACCCAAACGGAAAAAACCAGCTTTGAATGGGGCTCATTCTTTTCATTATAGCAATATATAGTTACATTACATTCATGGCTTATTTTTACACATTATTTTCGTCATCCCTATGACCGTTAATGATGTAAACCTATATGTTGCCTTCAGAGGGGTCAGTGGCTTGAATTCTTGAAGAAAGAAGGGAGAAGAAATTTCCCTGAGAGAAGAACTTGTATTTTCCTTTGTAAAAACCCTATTAAAGAAGATTTCCGCAAGTTGCATTATACACAGGGTGCGACGATGCCTGATTTCCACACCTTGCTCTAAATCTAGGTTGCAAAGTTTCCACAGGATTCTATATAGCCAGGGTGCGAAAATTCCTGTATGTGGGAAAAACGAGCGTCTTCTCGAGGCTTCTAGAAGGAGAAGCTTCTATGGTGAGGTGGCCTCTGGACGGTTTGGATCTTACTCACTTTCATGATTTAGTGGGATCATCCTAACCTACTCACCTTATCCTCTTTAGCTTATAAAAGGAGAGGAGCTCTCATGGAGAAAGTTAGCGGGGAAAAGATTGGAAATTTGGCTTGGAACTGTTAGCTTGGTTAGAGTGTCTTAGAGCTTTGCTTTGTCAAGATAGATTGTGAGTAGCTATCAAATCTACAGTCATAGAATCCATGGATCAGAAGTGTATGGGAAGAAATGAATTGTCGGAAGGAACCTAACAACATCAAGGCATCTGGTTGTATCTTTCTTCCACATTCTTTAATACAGATATATTTTTCTTTCCTATATGAATGTTATTTGTCCATATTGTATGATTCCTTGATCATGTACATAGTTTCATATCAAATAGACTATGTTATTTGTGTCTTCGTTGGCTTGTGTTTATTTGCAGACATTTCTCCATAAGCCTCGCGATGGAGCTTGGGTTGCATTGACAAAGTCGGATATTCGATATTTAAAAGGTATGTCCTAGATCCATTTCTCATTTGATAATTTAAATCTAAGGAAAGAGTGGTGTACTGTCTTTTTTTTTTCTAGTTTCGTAGTGAAGCTAGGGGGATTGATTTGTGTCCGCACTTAACAATTAGCCCAATAACAAAATTGGCGACTCTAGTAGGGAACAAATTGTTTTCATTTCTTTCTTTGATTTCTTGGGTTCTGTTTTCTGAGTCACTGGGAGATTCATCTTGACTCTCTGACTGTTAAACTTCACTAAGAAAACCTTCATACTTTTTATTTTTTCCTTTTTTAATTTGATTTCCGCACCTTTATTTGGGGGACAGTGCAACGATATAGGATCACTGCACCCTACCGTTTGATACAGTGAAACTTTTCTGCATTGTATTCGTTGTCTAGCCTGCGACGACCCCGGATCACCGCACTGCGTTAGTCTGATAGCCTGCGGAAATTGGTTTTTGTTAGTTTTTCTTGCCCAGATCTGTGATATAGGTTATGGGGTAAATTTTTGTGTTTGATTATAGTCTGTTTACAATTTTCTTGATAGTATTTGAAACTACTTTTAGCCATCTTTGTTTTTCTTTCTTTTAGTGTCTCTTGCTTTGAGTGTCTTTTAGTTACAAATCATTGTTTTTTCTTTAGAATTGTTTGGTGAAAGAACTTATTTTTATTTTATTTGAATAATTTGTGTTAAAAGAGAAAATTTGTTTGGGTTTATTTGTTTTATAGAGATTTTCTATTTCTTTTAGCTATCTTTGAAACAAAAATTTTAATTTCTTGGTTTACATTATATTGGAGGCATCCATGCATCTGAAGTAGTGAAATTGCAGGGTTTTGGGCATTTTTTGGTCTTGAAATTGTGTGGGGGGCAAGAATCGTGTATTGGTGTACAGTCTCTTTGTCTCATTTCTTGAAAATCTTGGTATTGATGAGCTTAGTAAAATTTTGGGACATTGTGCATTTGGGAATGATAAATGTTTTCTCCTTCTCGTAGCATAGCTTTCATCGAAATAAAAAGATTGCATCTTCATCTCTTTACGTAACTTTCGAGTCGGTCAAAACACCATATTGTCCATGCCATCTTCCTTTTGAGTAATAACAGCCTTAAAAATAAAGCGCTCATAAAAATTGATTAGACAATTTTATATTTTCTGGTAGTAAACCTACATTAGATTAGTTGTAGGGCTTTAGAATAGGTGTGAAAGATAACTTTCCAAAGCTATAAACAAACATAGAATCTTGAGTTAGGGAGCGGTGAAATCCAATTATTACATCTTTTCCTGGGAAGTCCTTCTAACACAAGGGTCAATCACGAGGTCGCATTAATATTGGAAGAGTTACTCACCCTGCTTTGTTGGTCTTGGTGTAGAGATTGTGCATATTATGGGGGTCGCTTGAAGGTCTACCCACAATGACGAGTGGAAGCCTTTCGAGTTGATTTTGGGCTAGATACCCTGCCTTTGTGTCTGGATTAGTGATGCAGGAGCATCACCGAACCGTCAAGCGAGCCAGCGCAGAAGCGGAAAGACAGGTGGACAAGCCAACACAAAGTTTTGAAAGATGCTTTGGGAATTGTTACGCAAAATCTTAAATGAGTCATTTAAGAGGAGGCACCTTTGTATATTGTAATGGACCTTGAGTAGATAACTCTCGTCCTTTAGTAGATAGTCGGCATTTAATAGACTTAATGCAGTTAGATAGGAATTTAATTCTAGATTTGATAGCCTAGAGTCCGAGAGGGAAAACGGATATAGACACCCTCATTGTATCATTGTAACATAACCCCTAAGAATAGAACAGGAGAAGGAAGAGAAGGGAAAGTAGAGAATTGTATGAAGAACACCCATGTACAGATATTGAATTAATAGAAGAAAGCTTTGATTCAATTTCATGGTTATGTGTTGTTTCTCTGTGTATTGATGTTGTTATGCTCACGAATGTTTGCTCCCTGTCATACATTTGCTTTTATATGCTGTGTATGTGATTTCATGGTTGAATTGAAGTCCGAGAGGGTGAGAGAATGAGTTTTAATTGTTTCTCTAATTGAGCCAGAGGATTCCTGCAAGGAGTGCAGTCTAATCGTCCGCAAGGAGTGCGTTGACAGAAGGGTTCAATTAGAGTTAGCTTTTGTTCTCATTCATCCAGAAGGTACAGTTAGGCACAGTACCGTGCAAGTACTATGAAATCCAAGCTAAGTCTCAGAGTTGCGATTCTTAGTAGAGTATCAGAAGACAGTTGTTGTAGGAGTGCACAGGGTCAGAAGACTTCAACACTTAGACGTTGTTGAATATTTTCCGCAAGGAGTGCACGCAAAAAGTTCTTTGTAGGACTTGAGAAGTCGAGAACAAGCTCAGGAGGAATAGGCCTTCGAATCTACTGAAGGATAAGCGTAGAGAAGCTACCATCGAAATTCTGAAGGAGGCGTTACAGGATTGGCGAGCAAGTGAACGAGTCTCGTGGAGAGACCCTTCTTCATTTTGCAGTTTTAGCAAAGGAAGAACGGATGGTTGAAATCCTCTGAGGAGATTTTGCGAATTTCCGAGAGTCATTGGATCCCATGGAGGTGCAAGGAGGTTATGGCAAGAACATTAGAAGAGGTTCGAAGCTTAGGAGGGGCATAGTCGTCGACCCCGAGTCATAGGGACTGTCAGACCTACACGTGGCATCGTGTATTGGGGATTCGCAAGTCGAAGCTCCAAAATTGCGCAACCAGAATTGCGATATCGTGATCCGCGATATCCTGACAAGATCAAGACCATCTATTGTGTGGGACGCTTGTCAGGAGATCTCGAGGAGTCGAAGATCGGAGAATCGGAGTTTCTGAGGATAGGAAACACTTGCCGCTTGGAATCACGAAACGCGTTATCCCGACGGAAGGGGCGTGTGGGCCACAGTCAAGGTTAGTGGAGGACAGGTGGCATACCATATCAGGGATCGGGAAAAGGTAAGTCCTGAATCCTTTGGCATCAGGATTCGCGATGCCGTGAATTCCGAAATCCCGACAGAGGTGACGGGAGGTGGAAAAAGTCAACCCACACGTGTGCATCGGAGTATCCGCACATCGGGGTTCGGAGGTTGGAAGTTCCATTAGTTGACGTCGTGAGTAGTGATTTTCCCAATAGGGAGAACTCCGATAGCAGGGGAGAAATTCAACATTGACTTGCTTTGGGTTTCGGGGAATCGTGAAGCACGAAAAACGCGACCATAGGATTCGCGAAATCACGAAGTTTGATTTCCCGATTTCTAAGGGGGATCACTTGAGGAGTTGCTGTGGGTAAGGAAAATTTCCGACGGGGAATTAGAGGAACCTTTGAGTTCTTCGGGCCGAGGAAGAAGAGAAGATCATGTTGAGGCGGACGTGCTCCGAGGAGTGTGACTGCGTCAGGTTTGGTATCAGAGCACGGAATATTTCTTTGCTTTCTGTAGCAGAGAAGAGAGAAGAGAATTCATCATGCCGCCCAGGAGAGAAAGGAAATCACCTGATCCAGAAGACAGGGAGGTGTGGAGAAGAGGCAGGCCAGTAGGAAATCCAGAAATTGAGAGACAGATGCGAGATCTTCGAGAAAGACTTGAAGACATGGAGACAGCGCAAAGATGCACAGCCAGTGTGGGGGATCTCAGTGATTCCGACAATGAAGTTGAGGTTGAACACGAAGAGGATGTTTCAGCCGAAGATGCAGCAAACGAACGCCTAATCAAAGCTATCGCAAGGATGGGTGAGAAGGCGAAAATGGACATTCCAATCTATGAGGGAAACTTGGATGCAAAAGAGCTGCTAGATTGGATTAGAGCTCTTGACACCTACTTCGATTATGAAGATATCGAAGAGGATAAGAAAGTCAGGCATGATGTCACGCGCATGAAAGGACATGCAACATTGTGGTGGGATGAGCTACAAGCTGACAGGCGCTGCAAAGGAAAGCAGAAGATCATAAGCTGGGATCGAATGATCGCAAAGATGAAGGAGAAATCCATCCCAAGAGACTATCAAATTAATCTATTCAGGAGAATGCAGAACTTGAGACAGAAGCTGATGACAGTGAAAGAATACACTGAGGAATTCTATTGACTGAACATCAGATCAGGTCATCGGGAGAGCGATGATGAGAAGGTTTCCAGATATCTGAATGGTCTGAGATACGACATTCAGGATGAATTAAGCATGGTTACCATCAGGACGGTGGAGGATGCTTATCAGATGGCTCTGAAAGCCGAAGAGAAGCTGAGCCGTAAGCAAGGTCAGCGAGGGTGATGCAGAAGTCAGCCCAGAGGTAAGGCAGTTGCCCAAGACAAATATCAAAAGCCAAAGGAGGAATGGAAGAAACCTCAGGGTAAATTTGAAAGAGGTGGAACCTCACAGAGAGGGCCATATGTTGAATAGAGAGGAAAACATACAGAGCAGAGCGGAGGATATGCTGATGGAAACACTTTTCCTCGTACTAGAGGTAGAGGAAGAGGCCGAGGTGTAGTAATCACATGCTTCACATGTGGAAAGAATGGGCATAAGTCTTATGAGTGTCCAGAGAAAAAGAAGGACATTGGAGAAGCTCACATCACAGAGGCGCAGAGGCGGGATGTTGAGGCAGAAGATGCAGAAGGTGGAAGATCGCTTATGATGCGAAAAGTACTTTTAACACCCGAGAAGGAGGTGCAGGAAAGTACATTTCAAAGGACCAGACTATTCAGAACATCTTGCAAAACCAAGGATAGGGTGTGCAAGGTCATTGTTGACAGTGGTAGCACAGATAATCTCATATCTACAGAGATGGTAGAAAAGCTGGAGCTGGAGACGACTGATCATCCAAGCCCATACAGAGTTTCGTGGCTACAGAAAGGACACCAGGTAACTGTTACTAAACAATGCTTGGTTGAATTCAAAATAGGTGGATTTAATGATAAAATCTTATGTGATGTTATTCCCATGGATGTATGTCATCTATTGCTGGGTAGACCATGGCAATATGACAGAAATGTGATTCATGATGGGAGAATGAACACATATACCCTGGAGAAGAATGGGAGAACCCATATGTTGCTTCCGATAAAAGATAAGGAGGTGAAGCCAGAGGTAAGAAAAACAATACTTCTCATGAGTGGGAAGGAGCTTCTTATAGAGGTGAAGAAGAAAGAAGATCCACAATTCTTTGTGGTCAGAAAGCCGAGAATTGTTCTGACTAGCACAAGAGTGGATGATCTACCAGATGAGATTTAGGAACTGCTGGAAGAGTTCGCTGACATCATAATGGATGAATTACCTCGTTTGTTGCCACCAATGAGGAGTGTGAGTCATCATATTGATCTCATACCAGGAGCCAGTTTTCCGAATAAAACTGCGTACACATTGACGCCACAAGAAAATGAAGAGGTCAAGAAGCAGGTCCAGGAGTTATTGGACAAAGGATTGGTCAGAGAAAGTTTGAGCCCATGTGTTGTTCCAATAGTGCTCAGTCCGAAAAAAGACGGAGGATGGAGGATGTGTACTGATTCAAGAGAGATCAACAAGATAACCATTAGATACAGGTTTCCATTGCCGAGAATGGATGATCTGATGGATTGCCTGAGTGGGGCAAAATATTTTTCAAAGATTGATCTAAAAAGTGGATATCACCAAATTCACATGAGAGAAGGTGATGAATGGAAGACAACATTCAAGACCAACGAAGGTTTGTATGAATGGCTAGTCATGTCGTTTGACTTGACGAACGCACCAAGTACCTTTATGAGGTTGATGAATGAAGTCCTGAGGGAATTCATTGGGAAGTTCATCATTGTGTATTTGGAGGATATATTGATTTACAGTAAATCAGAGGATGAACATTTGAAGCATTTGGCCATTGTAATGAAGAAGCTACAACAGGAGAAGCTATTGATTAATATGAGAAAATATTCATTCATGAAGACAGAGCTCATTTATCTCGTTTTTGTTATATCTGCAAATCAGTTGAGGATGGATCTAGATAAGGTAGAAGTGATCAAGAATTGGCCATCACCGAGAAATATTTTCGAGGTGAGAAGTTTTGATGGTTTGGCTAGTTTCTACCGGAAGTTCATCAGGAATTTCAGTGGAATTAGCGCGGCGATGATGGACACAATAAAGAAACAGAATAAATCTTTTCATTGGACAGCAGAGGCTAAGAAGAGCTTCAATATGTTGAAGTGAAAGGTAACAGAACAACCAGTTCTGGTGTTGCCGGATTTCCTGAAGACATTTCAGGTGAAATGTGACGCAAGTGGGTTTGCCACATGAGCGGTCTTGAGTCAGGAAGACAGACCAGTTGCATATTTCAGTGAGAAACTAGATGAGGAAAAACTGAAGTACTCCACGTATGATAAGGAATTTTATACTATCATACAAGCACTGAAGAAGTGGAGGCATTACTTGATCCCAAAGGAATTTGTATTGTACAGTCATAATCATGCATTACAGTTTGTGAGTCAACAAGAGAAGTTGAATCAGAAACATGCCAAATGGGTAGAGTGTATGCAGAATTTCACATTTTTGATTAAGCATATTTCAGGTACTGCTAACAAAGTGGTGATGCTTTGAGTAGGAAGTGCTTGTTGCTGCAGGAGTTCCGAGTCAAAACATTGGGTTTTGAAAATCTCAGGGACATGTACGCATGAGATGCAGATTTTGCAGAAGCATATGAAGCAGCTGAGAATCCAGTTCTCAGATATAGAAGCCCATGGATAGATTATATGATCCAGGAGGGATTGTTGTTCAGAGGCAATCAATTGTGCATTCCAAATTGCTCCATGAGGGAGAACCTGTTGAAGGAGAAACACAGTGGGGGCTTAGCAGGACATTTCGGTCATGATAAAACATTCGCGAAGCTGAGCGAGTCTTAATTTTGGCCAGGGATGTGGTCAGAAGTCAAGAGATTTGTTGATAGATGTAGAGTTTGCTAGCATTCGAAGGGAAGGAAACAAAATGCAGGTTTTTATCAGCCATTGCCCATACCAGAGAGGCCATGGGAGGCGATAAGCACGGATTTTGTATTGGGGTTGCCGAGGACGCAAAGAGGATTTGATTCTGTCTTTGTAAAAATGGATAGGTTTTCTAAAATGGCACATTTCATTCCATGCCAGAAGACCAGTGATGCGACGCACATTGCAAATCTGTTCTTCAAGGAGGTCATTCGACTTCATGGATTGCCGAAAAGTATAGTTTCGGACAGAGACACAAAATTCATAGGGAATTTTTGGAGGACCTTATGGAAGAAGCTAGGAACTAACTTGGCGTTTAGTTCTTCTTATCATCCACATATGGATGGGCAAATAGAAGTGGTCAACAGGAGTCTGGGAGACTTGCTGAGGAGCTTGGTGACAGAGCACCATAGCAGCTGGGATAGCATATTGCCACAAGCAGAGTTTTCATACAACGACTCAGTGAACAGGAGTACAGGAAAAAGTCCATTTCAGGTTGTGTATGGGATGCAGCCGAGAGGAGTTTCTGAACTGAGGGATTTACGACAGACTGCGACTAGCAGTGCTAGTGCGGAAGAATTCGCTGAGGCGATGAAATAACTTCACAGCAGGGTGAAGTAGCGACTGATAGATTCAAATCAGGAATACAAGTGCAGAGAAGATCAACATTGGAGACAACTTCAGTTTGAATTTGGTGATCTAGTTCTAGCACATTTGAGAAAGGAGAGGTTCCCGAGAGGAACATACAATAAATTGAAAGTGAAGAAAATCGTACCCTGCAAGGTCCTAAAGAAATTCAGAGAAAATGCTTATGAGATTGCATTGTCGGATGGCATGGGAATATCGTCGATATTCAATGTCGCAGATTTATACCCATACAGGGCTAGAGAAGCAGAAACTGGAGCCAAGGGACCAGTGATCCAGTGGGTGAAACAATTTCCAGTTGCAGAGAAGCCGCAGATGGAGTGCATACTGGACAAGAGAGTGGGTAAGAAGACCAGGAGAAAGGAATACTTTGAGTATCTGGTAAAGTGGAAGAACCATCCAGTTGAAGATGCAAGCTGGGAGAGAGAAGCAGTGATACAAAATCATGGACAGACCGTGCAGGAGCTCATGGACAGGAGCCCATGAAATTTTTCAAGCCAAGGAGTATGATGCAGGAGCATCACCGAACCATCAAGCGAGCCAGCACGGAAGCGGAAAGATAGCTGGACAAGCCAACACAAAGTTTTGAAAGATTCTTTGGGAATTGTTGCACAAAATCTTAAATGAGTCATTTAAGAGGAGGTGCCTTTGTATATTGTAATGGACCTTGAGCGGATAGATCTCGTCCTTTAGTAGATAGTCGGCATTTAATAGACTTAATGCAGTTAGATAGGAATTTAATTCTAGATTTGATAGAATAGAGTCCGAGAGGGAAAACAGATATAGACACCCTCATTGTATCATTGTAACATAACCCCTAAGCATAAAACAGGAGCAGGAAGAGAAGGGCAAGCAGAGAATTGTATGAAGAACACCCATGTACAGATATTGAATTAATAGAAGAAAGCTTTGATTCAATTTCATGGTTGTGTTATTTCTCTGTGTATTGATGTTGTTATGCTCATGAATGTTTGCTCCCTGTCATACATTTCCTTTTACATGTTGTGTATGTGATTTCATGGTTGAATTGAAGTCTAAGAGTGTGAGAGAATGAGTTTCAATTGTTTCTCTAATTGAGCCAGAGGATTCCTACAAGGAGTGTAGTCGAATCGTCCGCAAGGAGTGGGTTGACAGAAGGGTTCAATTAGAGTTAGCTTTTGTTCTCATTCATCCAGAAGGTGCAGTTAGGCACAATACTGTTGGTCACTATAATTGCTTAATTAATTTTAAACAACCAAGTGAAACATAAATTATCAACCCAGGGAAGTCTTTTGTTTCAAAGGTAGCCACGCACTATATATGCTCAATTTCAAAAGCACTTAGTGTTGTAGTAAAGA